>JAECWO010000099.1:5785000-6053164 GCA_018150735.1 Drosophila sp. 14030-0761.01
AAAATTCAAATTTTTAACCGATATTCAAAGTTTTGATGTAGTTTTTTTCTAATTTTCATCTCTTATTAAATGCCATTCAAACTTTAAAAGATTCCATAGCTGGGGATTTTTGAAAATTTTTTGAAAAATTGTATGTTTTTGGTCGAAATTCAGATTTTCCTTAGGCTGTATTTTAGACAATATTCAACCGATTTCAAAATTTTGTATATAATTCTTATTACATTTTTACATACTTTAAAATGCTATCAAAAGCTTGGAATTTTGGCAAAAAAATTTCGACTCGATTTTTGAAAATTTTGACAGTGTATACACTGTAATTTTTTTTCAAAAATCGGGTTAAAATTAGTTTTTTAGATTTGAATGCCAATTTATAACTCACATTCAGAGCAGCAAAAAAAGACATGACTTTTTGAAATCGGCCAAAAATTGGCATTGTTATGGGCTTGCAAAGTTGACGTTTTTGCATTCATTTTGGAGCAGTATTTGAAAAATGTTTAGTCAAAATTCAAATTTTCCTAAGGCTGTATTTAGAACAATTTTTAACCGATATTCAAAGTTTTGATGTAGTTTTTTTCTAATTTTCATCTCTTATTAAATGCCATTCAAACTTTAAAAGATTCCATAGCTGGGGATTTTTGAAAATTTTTTGAAAAATTGTATGTTTTTGGTCGAAATTCAGATTTTCCTTAGGCTGTATTTTAGACAATATTCAACCGATTTCAAAATTTTTTATATAATTCTTATAACATTTTTACATACTTTAAAATGCTATCAAAACCTTGGAATTTTGGCAAAAAAAATTTCGACTCGATTTTTGAAAATTTTGACAGTGTATATACACTGTAATTTTTTTCAAAAATCGGGTTAAAATTAGTTTTTTAGATTTGAATGCCAATTTATAACTCACATTCAGAGCAGCAAAAAAAAGACATGACTTTTTGAAATCGGCCAAAAATTGGCATTGTTATGGGCTTGCAAAGTTGACGTTTTTGCATTCATTTTGGAGCAGTATTTGAAAAATGTTTAGTCAAAATTCAAATTTTCCTAAGGCTGTATTTAGAACAATTTTTAACCGATATTCAAAGTTTTGATGTAGTTTTTTTCTAATTTTCATCTTTTATTAAATGCCATTCAAACTTTAAAAGAATTTTGGCAAAAAAATTGGCATTGTTATGGGCTTGCAAAGTTGACGTTTTTGCATTCATTTTGGAGCAGTATTTGAAAAATGTTTAGTCAAAATTCAAATTTTCCTAAGGCTGTATTTAGAACAATTTTTAACCGATATTCAAAGTTTTGATGTAGTTTTTTTCTAATTTTCATCTTTTATTAAATGCCATTCAAACTTTAAAAGATTCCATAGCTGGGGATTTTTGAAAATTTTTTTGGAAAATTGTATGTTTTTGGTCGAAATTCTGATTTTCCTTAGGCTGTATTTTAGACAATATTCAACCGATTTCAAAATATTTTATAGAATTCTTATTACATATTTACATACTTTAAAATGCTATCAAAAGCTTGGAGTTTTGGCTAAAAAAATTTCGACTCGATTTTTGAAAATTTTGACAGTGTATACACTGTAATTTTTTTCAAAAATCGGGTTAAAATTAGTTTTTTAGATTTGAATGCCAATTTATAACTCACATTCAGAGCAGCAAAAAAAGACATGACTTTTTGAAATCGGCCAAAAATTGGAATTGTTATGGGCTTGCAAAGTTGCCGTTTTTGCATTCATTTTGGAGCAGTATTTGAAAAATGTTTAGTCAAAATTTAAACTTTCCTAAGGCTGTATTTAGAACAATTTTTAACCGATATTCAAAGTTTTGATGTAGTTTTTTTCTAATTTTCATCTCTTATTAAATGCCATTCCAACTTTAAAAAATTCCATAGTTGGGGATTTTTGAAAATTTTTTGAAAAATTGTATGTTTTTGGTCGAAATTCAGATTTTCCTTAGGCTGTATTTTAGACAATATTCAACCGATTTCAAAATTTTTTATATAATTCTTATAACATTTTTACATACTTTAAAATGCTATCAAAAGCTTGGAATTTTGGCAAAAAAATTTCGACTCGATTTTTGAAAATTTTGACAGTGTATACACTGTAATTTTTTTCAAAAATCGGGTTAAAATTAGTTTTTTAGATTTGAATGCCAATTTATAACTCACATTCAGAGCAGCAAAAAAAGACATGACTTTTTGAAATCGGCCAAAAATTGGCATTGTTATGGGCTTGCAAAGTTGACGTTTTTGCATTCATTTTGGAGCAGTATTTGAAAAATGTAAATTCAAATTTTCCTAAGGCTGTATTTAGAACAATTTTTAACCGATATTCAAAGTTTTGATGTAGAGTTTTTCTAATTTTCATCTTTTATTAAATGCTATTCAAACTTTAAAAGATTCCATAGCTGGGGATTTTTGAAAATTTTTTGAAAAATTGTATGTTTTTGGTCGAAATTCAGATTTTCCTTAGGCTGTATTTTAGACAATATTCAACCGATTTCAACATTTTTTTATAGAATTCTTATTACATTTTTACATACTTTAAAATGCTATCAAAAGCTTGGAGTTTTGGCTAAAAAAATTTCGACTCGATTTTTGAAAATTTTGACAGTGTATACACTGTAATTTATTTCAAAAATCGGGTCAAAATTAGTTTTTTAGATTTGAATTTTTTTCTTATTTTCATCTTTTATTAAATGCCATTCAAACTTTAAAAGATTCCATAGCTGGGGATTTTTGAAAATTTTTTGAAAAATTGTATGGTTTTGGTCGAAGTTCTGATTTTCCTTAGGCTGTATTTTAGACAATATTCAACCGATTTCAAAATTTTTTATATAATTCTTATTACATTTTTACATACTTTAAAATGCTATCAAAAGCTTGGAATTTTGGCAAAAAAAATTTCGACTCGATTTTTGAAAATTTGTACACTGTAATTTTTTTTTAAGATTCGGGTCATAATTAGCTTTTTGGATTTGAATGCCATTTTTTTACTCACATTTAGAGCAGCAAAAAAAGACATGACTTTTTTAAATCGTCCAAAAATTAGCATAGTTAGAGATTCGCAAAGTTGAAAGTTTTGCATAAAGTTTGAAACAAATATTGAAAAATTTTTTGCATACTTAAAAATGCTATCAAGAGGTTGCTTTTTTGAAAAAAAAAATTTCGACTCGATTTTTGAAAATGTTTACAGTGTTAAATCGTCCAAAAATTAGCATAGTTAGAGGTTTGCAAAGTTTAAGGTTTTGCATAAAGTTTGAAACAAATATAGAAGTAACTATACCGTTCCCTTTATAATCACTTTAATTTCGAACTACGAAACTAAAAGCAAATACTTGAGATATTATTATAGATCTATAATTTAGCAAAATGCGATATGCAGAACGAAGTTCAAGGTCGAGTGACACAAGCGATACTGTCAAGGGGAATCTACAGCGTAGATTTATCCTACTTATTTGGAAGGTATTGAATGTGCACTTCAACTACAAATGCTACTACTTAAGGATGATTCTACTTTCGATGGTGGGCGTGCCGGTTTTGATTATTATTCGTTGCTTCGGCGCCCCGCAAGTGCAGAAGAAAATCCTCTACGATGCGATTGAAATCGATAGTTTGGATAAAATGCATTTGGAATTGGCCAAAGTGCAGAATTTCACAAATGTTAGAGTTATGGAGAAGGTTCTGTTCACACCAAACCTAAGGCCATTGGAAGAAATAATGGCTCGGACGGCGGCAAAGCTTAAGCTTGAGGATGGCTATCAGGCATGCGAGACGGAAAAAGATTTGGAACGATTAATACAATATGAGCCAATATTTGCTGGTGTGGTATTTCGTGGCAATAGAGTGGCCAATACCACGGTTTCAGATCTACCCAATGTGTTGGACTATGTATTGAGGTTTTCACCGTTCCTCAACACGGGCAAAGGAAGGAGTGTGAAAGATATATGGACAACGAGCGATCTGTATCCGCCCATGTTGGAGTTACTTGAACGTGGTCCCCGGACAAGTGAACACAATACGAATTTCACCGGAGTGCCTCCAGGATATGTACAAGAGGGTTTTCTGCCCCTGCAACATGCCATTGCCATGTCGTATCTGGAGCTGAAAACCAATCATAAATCCGATTTCTTTCCACATATAGACATGATGAAATTCCCATATCGCCAATATATCTCGGACAAAATGTTTGTGGCCATCAAACTATGGCTGCCCATAGTTTTCTTGATAGCCTATGTGGTGCCCAGTTACATTATGGCCGACACCATTTGCGATGAGTTCGAACGTGGCTTCATGAAGACCCTGAAGATTGATTACCTCAACTGGTGTGCCTGGTCGGTGGTCTTGATTTCCATCCAAGGGCTGGTTACCTTCCTGATAATGAACGTTTTGGGGGCCGATTGGTATGGTGGAGCCATTATCAAGTCCAGTGAGTGGACAGCTGTGATATTCTTTCTACTGTGTTACATCTGGGCCAATTGTGCCTTTATTCTGATGTTGTCCGTGGTGATTATACGCAAGAGAAGCAATGTCAAATATGGCATACTTTTGCATCTGCTCACCTATTTGCCATTCCCATTGATATTTGTATTCTATTTCGATATTCCCCTGGGCTACAAATTGATCTGCTCACTGTTTCTCAACACTGGCCTGGCATTGGGCATTAATATCATCATTAATCTGGAGTACACCAATGAGGGTCTGAAATGGATGAATTACAATAGACCTCTGTTTGCCGCCGATGGACTTAGTATACTGCATGTGGATGAGATGTTGCTGCTTTCTTCGGTGCTATACATTGGCGTAATGCTTTATTGGGACAACCTATATTCGCCAGATGTATCTGCAGTGAATTTGGACAAGGAGTCCATGTCGAAAAAATGGTATTATCCCTTCACTAATTTAGTATTCCTCGTAAAACGTCTGTGGGGAAAACGTCCGAAGCACTCTTCAGTCCTGAAGATGCTGGGAGCATACTTAATCCTCGCCCTGACCACACATGAAGACGATTTATATAAAGATCAGCAATCACAGTCCACACCCAAATGGCCACCACCGGGGCTAAGGAAGCGCAATAAGACCACAACGACCCAAAGAAACAGCAACGCTTCAAACGATCCCGATATTAATGCCTATCGAGCTAAACCACCGAATATTCCAATGAAAGGCCCCCCTCCTCCCAAACGTCGTATTAGGAAACATGCGCTAACTGGCCGAGTGGTGGCCAGTTCTAGTTCAATTTCAACCGCTCAATCGAAGACCGGATCGGATATTCCGAATGCTCCCTTTGATAGCCAAGCTAGCTCCGTTTTCCATCTTCCATCTCAAGCCGCTGATTCGGTTGAAGAATTCGAGAACGGCATTCAAGTGATAGATGTCAGCAAGATTGTTGGATACACAACCTATTTGAAGAACATCAACATGACCATACACTCCAAGGAGATAACTGTGCTGCTAATCCAAGATAGAAGTGCTGGACGGCTTTTGCTCAGCAAGATTATCGCAGGAGTCATTAAGCCAACCTCGGGCAAGGTCTTGGTAAACGGAATCGATATACAAAAGTCCAAGGCCATGAGTACAAATCGCTTGATCAGCATTGTGCCAGCCCAGAGCATAGTTATCAATGAGTTAACCGTTTGCGAGAACTTCTATTTCTATCTGAGCCTCCGGGGAGTAAGAAGTTCGTCGCAGATCAATCGGGAGATAAGTAAATACATTAATCTTATGCACATGGAAGTCAATATGCTGGGTGAATTTGGCGCATTTCTCAATCAGAATATGGCACGACGTCTCAATCTATGTTGTGCCCTCTGTGGAGGCAAACACGGCGTCATTGTGGATGAGCCCACAATGGGCTTGGATCAGAGCAATCGCCATTATATGTGGGATTTGCTGAAATTGGAGGCTCGCTCCCGTGTCATTATCGTCAACACAGCCTACTTCGATGAGGCCAAAGTTCTGGGCGATCGCATTGCCCTGATCAATTGCGGGCAATTGATGTGCTATGGCCCCACCAAAGATTTGATGAATGGATATTGCAATAATTATCATTTAATTTGCGAGAAAAGTGCGACCAGTGACATCAACTGGAGGAGCTTACGCCAGTTGATCCATCTCCATATGCCCAAGGGCACTAGAATCGTTTGGCAATCGGCAGTTAATATTGATGTACGCATACCAAAGGAACATGTCCCTCAATTGGCTGGACTTCTGGCCGATCTTGAGCGCTTGGGCAATGCCAACAGCATCGACAAATTTTGGGTCGAGTTGAAGACTTTACGTCAAGTATTCCACTGCAGCTTCACGGAAGGTAGGGAGTATGTGGAGAACCTTCGGCGAATCACGATGCAGGCTAACACGACTTTCGATGAGTCCACGATCGAACTTGGTAGCAATAAGCGGACTCGTCTCGCCTTTAAAGCATTGATCAGCAAGAGACTCATTCACATGATGCACTACTTCTGGGTGCCGCTCTTGGTGATGATCCTAATCACCATTTGCATGTGTCTGGAGGCACCTAGCACGCACTTGGATCACTTGCCCAGCATGAACATTAGCATCCATAGCTATCCCAATTCAATAGCGCTGATGAAGGTAAGCAGCGATGTGAAGCAACCGATGGCATCGTTCTATATAGCTCAGGGCTATGCCGCATATCAAAAGTTTTTAATCAATGCAAGGGACACGGAGGATCATACGTTCAAGTTCATACGCGGCAGACGTGACCTGATCCAATACTTACTCTTCCAGCAGTTGGTGTCGGAGATGAATGTGAAGACCTTTTATGTGGCTGCTGTTGGTGTCTATGAGAGGGTAAAAACACTCGAATTTAAAGAAGTCACCTAACTGTCGAATTTTCGATATTTCATCGATATTTCTTATTAATCGTTTTAGTCACTTTTCCGTTCTTTCCATCTTTATTTATCGAGATTTATTTTATCCTCATTGCGTATACGACAGGTGCTCCATATAATGCGCTGCTTCATTACAATATTGGTTATGCTTAGTGATAGATTTTATTTTATTTAAACAATTTTTTTTTGTTATTTCATTCATTCTTTATCGATTTGCCCGCCTTACGTAGTTATCGAACATTTTAAAAGCCAGATTTGGCGGGAAAAAGCTTTAAAAAACTCGATAAACTTTTATAATACGCTTTCTCTATCAACTCTGAATATTTTAAAGTTGTTTTCTCCTTGTTTTCTTTGATCATTTGTTAGGTTCTAATTTGCTAATATATTTCGGCGTTTTCCATGTGATTATAACTTATATAACTTATCGATTCGTAGGTCATAACATGCCTGTGGAACAACAAGCTACTGCATTCGTCACCCATATCACTCAATTTGGTGCACAATGCAATCGCACGGCATTACATTGGACCCGATGCGGAGATACGCGTCGAGAATCATCCGGTACCCTTCACAAATAGAAATATGCTCGATCTGATTAACATGCGCTATCGCATGAATATGGGTCTGGGAACTGTTTTGATTGCAATCATTTTTCTGGCCTTAGTCATAATGATCGTGCCGGTGATCTCCGATCATAATCTGGGCACGCGATACCTGATATACACGGGAGGGGCCAATGCCAATCTGTATTGGGCCACTCAGTTTATATGCGACATGGGTTTCTACATGATGGGAGTCACTTACCTGATTGCCTTGATGTTGGTCTACGACAGGTTGGTCAAATACGATGAGACGGAATATGATGACGTTGTCCTGCTGCTGCTCGTGATACTTGTCTTTGTTCTATTCGGTCTGGCGGTGATGCCCTTCATCTATATCCTTACGGTGTTATTTGGGCAATTCATATACGATTGGATGGGCACTTTGCTGATATTGATGGGTTGCAATGTCCTCCTGATGCTGGTGGTACCCGCCATGGTAATGGAATTCGAACATATAGTGGATCTGTATTACTTATTTTGTTGGTCGCCCGCCATTAATCTGAATCGTGCTCTCAAGTACCTGCACATACAGCGAGCTCTGATGCGAGCCTGCGATATTATTGGAGGCTGTGCCGTCTATCCAGACTGTTGCGACATGCCCGGATATCTGGGCTACGAGTATCCGGGAATACAACTACAGATTGTGATCCTACTGGTGCAGATCGTTGTCTACGGGTTAATTTTCATACTGCTCATTCAGTTGGACACCGTGTGGAATAGGTGGAGGAGTAAGCGGCGCGAGCGTGCGGAAGATAAAAGGAACAAGAAGCATATTCGAAGCACTATGACTGAAGATGTACTAAACGAAAAGATACGTGTGAGTGCTTTTCTTCCAGACGATTTCAATCGCATGCCCTTGGTCTTGAGTAATGTTAGCAAGCGGGTGAAAAATCACACTTATCTCGAGAATGTTACATTGGCCGTAGAACCGCTGGATGTGTTTGGTTTGGTGGGAATCTTGGGCTCTGGCAAATCGAAGATCATTGAACTGGCCACGGGTGTGTGTACCGTCGATAGGGGAGATATCTATATACACGGGGTCAGTGTGCGAAATAAACCAAAGTCGACGCGCAAAATGATTTCCTACTGCCCAAGGAGCAACGCTTTGATCGAGAGCATGACCGTTTCGGAGATTTTGCATTTCTACTGTGCCATTCATGGACGTAAGGAAGAGTTCGTTTCACGCATCATTCGGGAAGTCACTGTTAATCTGGGACTCGAGTCCCAACTGGACAAATTGGTCAAGGATCTGAGTTTTGCCACGCGACGTAAGATGATGATAGGGATAGCCGTCACTTCGAATGCCAAGATCGTTATGATGGACGAACCGACGCGCGGCCTGGATGCCGAGAATCGGCTGCAAGTGTGGCGAATGATCCATTTACTCCATGACAGAGGTCGCACTGTAATTATAGCCACCGATAGTATGCACGAGTGCATTGCCCTTTGTAGTCGTATTGCCATAATGGTGAATGGCTCATTAATCAGCATTGGTTCGGTCAACGACCTAACGAGTAAATTCTCAAAGGGTAGCATTATGCAAGTTCGTGTACCGGGACCCACATCTTTCAAAATCCTGAAAAACCCCGTGGAAGAGAGCTCCAGTTCATCCCATGAATCGCACTTGGGCTACACCAGTGTCTCCAGTCCGACGAGTGTCGAGGAGACCTTCAAACCGTATGAATCCAAAAAATCAGCCCAAGGCCTATGGCTCGAGCGATGTCAACGCTATCGCGATGTCAAGAGGTTCATTGAGGCGGAGCTGCCTCAAGCGAAACTCGAGGAGGAATATAGGAATCTACTCACATATTATATATCCTTTAAATCGATTCCATTATCGCAAGTTTTCGAGGCCATGGAAGCGGCCAAACACGTGTTCGACATCGAGAGCTACAGAGTCACAAGAACCTCACTGGTCGATATCTTCGATAGTTTTGTTAAGGCTCATGTACGGTTTTGGGTGAGAAAAGAATCTGAGAGCTCAGCTACAATCGCATCCGGAGTTTTACGAAATTGGAAGAACAATATGGTTTGATAATTAAAGCAAACTTTTCAAAATAAAAGGATCAAAACAAAATACTCATCAGTTTTGTGCTTATAGGAATTGTCCTCCAGCTTTAGATGCATGTCTAAGAAGATCGCCAATGTTGCTAGTCATCTTAGGTAAAATTAAGAATCGCGCTGTTACATAGCTAATGCAACCATTTAATGTAAGGGTAAAAGGTCAAATATCCACTGTCAGAAGCCAAATACATGAAGAGCAGCAGCATTGCAGGTGCATTGGCAGGACTTCTTTATGGAGACGAATGGGAAAGCTGGTTAAGGAAACGCATGTCAGGCAGGCAGCCAAGTGGAAGTGCTTAACACCAACACCCACAAATACACACACACACACACACACACACAATCATTCCAACAGTGTGCACACTCAAGTGAAAAACAAAAGTTAGCCAAGAAAACTTACGGTTGTTGCTTGTTGGTAAGTTTTCCATAGGAAAACTCTCTTGTTCTTCTACTCTCTCTTTCTCTGTGTATTGCTTCTCCCTTTTAAATGAAAATAATTTCTCTAAATACACATAAACATGGCCAAGTTCTTACACGAGCTCTGGGTCGGTCCTGGCCTGGTCCTAAGCTAGTGTTGCTCTTTGCTGTCTGCTCTTCTACGTTGATGTGTCTTGAAAGCCAAGTTAATACTTGAAAATAATTTATCGAGTGCATTTATAATTGATGGGTTTTGTGGCTATGGGGAATTTCTCTTCTATACGTGTTATTGTTATTGTTTCATTGTTGTTCTAATTTTTCTTAATTTAATTTTGCCATTTTCAATTGCATCGAACAAAAAAAATAGAAATATCGGCTTACATAAAAAATTAATTGAAAATATTCTTCAAGCAACTTCTGGGACTTATTGCTTACGATATATTGCTTATTTCTTTAGTTGATTTTTATTATTCTCATTCGATTTAAACCAAATTTTAGCGAATAATTTAATATAGTTTGCCAACTCTCTAAAAGTCGTGTAGTTTGATGCAGTTTTAGCAATATTACTTTGTGTAGCTTTAAATTATTTAAGTGTAATTAACCCCTAAAAGTTCACATTAACAGAAAGTCAAATAGAGGATCATACCAGAATGTTTAAAACTAATGAAACCTATCAAGATTCTATGAGCTCTCTGGACACACGAAAACTTCTTTTTGTTTTTGGCATACATCTACCCAATTTTGTCATAATACTCACAATTTTCGGATCCACTTTTCACAAGGCTTTTGTTTTGACTCCCAAATGTAGGCAACAGTTTCTGACATTTCATTATTCTGTTGTAGTTTGGCTGGATACAAGCCCCCAGTTGACGCCAACTGGTTGCCTCCCCTCTTCTGCCTCTGCAGAACCCGTTCGCTCGTTCGTCTGTTCGTTCCATCAGCCTCAAGCCTAAGCCCAAAAGAAAAGTCGCCACGCAACAAAACTAAAATACAAAAACTTTACCCATTTTCCTCACTTGCAAACCAATTCAAATGCAAATCCAAAATAACTGAAAATTCTTCAAAAATGACTTCGATTGGTTTCTGGTTTTTCTGGCAAGCGGCTTTTGTGTGTGTGCGCTCTCTCCCCCTCTCTCCCTCTCTACACAAGAGAAACCCAGAAAAACTTTGCTTCTGGTTTCGTTTGCCTCAGTGTTTGCTTGGCTTGGCCTGCTTTTATCACTTGAGCTGCAGCAGCAGCAGCAGGAGCAGCTGAAACAAGCACCAAAGCCATTGTCATGGGCCACAGGAAAACAATGGTGAGCAGCCAGATCAAAATATAGAATTTGAATGAATTTAATTTATGTATGTCTTTCCTCAAGTTTTCAATTTTTAAAGCAGACGAAAACTCGATTTCAGTTTGGTCAAGTGACATGATTGATACACACAGAGACACACACACACACTCCACAGCCGAAAAACCCAAACCAAACAACATAACAACACACGACATGAAGACCAGAGAACACCAGAAATTCAGGCGACCGCACACACTCACAGAAAACACAAACACAAGGACGTCAACAACTAAGGCTGAGAAGGACATGAATTCGGTTTCTGGTTGAGGGTTCCTATAAGCAGCTTACGAAGCAGGCGGAGAAGGAGTATTTGGTAGGGCCAAGGCTCATGACAAAAAAATGCTTGAAGTGTGAAAGGATTTTGCATTTTATTTTGTGCCCACAATATTTGAACTTTGATTTCTGGTCGACAAATTTACATTTTCCATTTTCCTTTGATTTGCACAAACAATTTTTGAAAGCCCTCTACAACTAACTAGTGAAAGAATTGTATAGATAGTTTTTTTTGGTTTTTTAAATTAGCCAAAGCTACACTTTGAAAATATTTGTATTTGAAAATGTCAATTTTAGTGTTAAATTTGAAATAAAGCATACATAAATATGTATGTATATACTGTGAATCTCTTATCCCTCAATATGAATCGAGGTAAAATGCATCTAAGGGCTCATTTCATTGTGACAGTTTGAAAAGTATTAACGTAGAAAATTTAAACTTTCCAAATAATTTAAAAAACAATAATTAATTAAGTTTATTTAAAAAAAAAATATATGTTATCACATACAAATAATACTTAAAATAATTATGTATATACAATTAGTTTTCTTTTAAGGTTTGTATTTTCAAATTTTATAATTTAAATTTTCAGCATTTTATAGAGACCATACCAGACCACATTTGTATGCTTGACCTCAGACTGCAATTGATTAAGTTTCCATTTTTTATACATATACAAATTTAATATGCTTTCTCAAAAAAACAAAAAAAAATAAAAATCTACATACATATATGTATCTATATGGCCATGTCAGTTGCAATTTGAACAAGTTTTTCTTCATACATTCTTTTTTTTTGGCAACTGCTTCATGCCACTTCCGACTGTCACATGCCATGAAAAATTTAAATGAAATATATATTTTTGCTATAAATTTTCCACAGATATAAGTTCTATTATCTTTTGTCTAGCCGCAAGTCTTTCTGACCCACCCACCTATTGCTCTGTGTGTGTGTGTGTGAGTGTGTGCTGGTGTGTGTGTGTGTTTTGTCTAATTTAAATATTTAAGCTGTTTTGTATATTACAATAACAAAATTTTGTACTGAGTTCAAGTGTGTGCTTAAACTATATAAATGTTGCATTTTGTATTTTAATTGCTCTCTAAAATCAACTTGAAACAAAATGGAATTTTGAATGCTAAAATTTGAGTATTTGCTCTTTGGCCCTAAGTAGACACATAATAATGGGTTTAAGTAATTGCAGTTGCCAAGGGGACGTGAAGATAAACCAACTAAATAATGATAAATAGCCTAAGAATCATTAAAATACAGGGTGTTCATTCGATTGGTTTAATTTTGCACTTTTTGGTGACTTTTTTTTTGCTGAAATAAAAGCGATTTGGCATTATTCTGGGTGTTCTATAACATCTGATCCCTTGATAATAATTCTTTATGAGTAAAATATATTCTCAATGAGTTTTGCTTATCTTTGCCAGAGCCTACATTTCCCCCCTATCGACTTTTTTCATAATCATTATCATATCCTCATAGAGCATACTTTTGACATCCTTTCCCCAAATGAAATCAATATGATTAAATTTCTCGTATGCCATCATTTGACTATGCACCACATTGGGTAACATTTGACGCAAACGTTCCACATCCTTCACAGCGGCTAACAGATCATTTTTGCCATAGAACAATGCGACTTTGCAATCAACATTCTTCAACTCATATTGTGGTGGTCTGATGGCACCAGCTGCCCCATACCGTCTCCGATTCTCGTAGGGATTGTAGTAATCATATTTATAGAAGCCACCGCTATGAACCTGTTGACCATAATGCATTACCGACTTTACCGACGATCCCGACGGTGCATGACCCACATATAATGGATAATAACTAATATTGAATTGATCCACATCCACGCCAGATAATTGTTGGGTGAAATAGGCGCATAAATTGGGAAAGAGAAAGGTGCACGTCTTGTAAAAAACTGGACCCCACGCTTCATTTTCTGGAGGAAGCTCATGGATGCCAATCAGTTTCAATATCATCTGAAAGAAACCAAATTGAATAATATAGAAACCAAAATTTTATAAAATACTTTAAGCTTATTTGGCTAAGGGCACAATAAATAAATTTCAGAAGAATGAGACGCCAAAAATCACAACGCTATCAAAAATCCAATGAAGGGTCATCTAACTTTGCAGTTTATTTGCAACTGAGGAAGAAGGTCACACTCTTAAAGTTGCTGCGTTTATGGCTAGAGAAACGAAATGGTCAAAAGTTAGCGGATTCTAAAGAAAAAGTCATACATCGATGACCTCTGACAAAAAAATATCGGAAAGAGATCGATTTTTCATTGATCTGATTAAATTAGTATACTTATGTGCAGTCCTCGGTAGATGAGTTGTCTAAGTGGCCCTGTCGTAAAGGCAACTGAACAACGAGGATCCGGGCTCGAATCCCAGGCTAGTGTCTAAGCCGATGGCTTTTTAGTGCTTGTAAAAATGATTAGGTTGATAGTTTACAACTATATCCTAAATTAAAATAAATAAAGTATACTTACATATGTGTGTGAAAATTTTAGAAGGAATGTATATTCTTGATCAGAGGAGTTGCTTTACCCATGTCCGTATATCTGTCTGTCCGTCTGTCTCTATACGAACTAGTCTGTCAGTTTTTTAGCTATGGCTTTCAAAGTGCGTATATAAGCCTTTTCGATCATCCGCAGTACATCCGTCAAAATCAGGAAAAATAAGACAATCCTTATCCTTTCATATAGCTGCCATGGGAATCAACGGTGAAAACCGATCACACACGCTGCGACGAGTGTGTGTGAGTGTGAGAATATTAAAATCTGTTGTCTTTTTTTCGATTCACTCAATTCAAAGAGTTCGCTGATGTATGTTCTAATTTTTTGTACGGAAACATATAATATTTAATGGTTAGTGACTGCAAGGTTATACAAACTTCGGTATAGCCGAAGTTAGTTTCTTAAGATGGTTTATATTATCTTGAGCGCATGTTTTTATCGATTCTAGAACTCACCGAGGCAGGTTGCACATATTTGGAGAATACGCTGACCATAGGGCCTTCAATATAATCAAAATATGCCACTGGAGCAAGAGCTTGCATCAATTTGATTTTCTTCATATATGCGGGTCTCTCACTGCCCATTGCCCAAAAGCTTGTGGTACCCTGCGAATGGCCTATATAGTGGACTTGCTTAAAGCCCTTGCTGCGCTGTAAAATATAATCGATTGCGGCTGGCAGATCGTACATGCCAACTTCGTGGAAAGAGAAGTCCCAAAATTGTGGCTGATAGCGATGGTAGCGCTTGTGTTTCCGCGAATATCGATTGCCACGAGTGTTCATTAGCCAGATATCATAACCTTGTTGACTTAGCAGATAACCCAATGATTTTTTGGGTCCGAACAGAACCCAAGCGGATGAACTGTCCATCAATCCATGAACCATGAGAACAGGTTGCGCTCCTGGCTTGGCTATACGATGAACGTTCAAGATGAAACCGTCTTTGGTTTGTACCTTATGTATCTCCGATGGATAGCCATATTTTTTAATCAGATCGGGCTAGAATAAAATCAAAATAAACACTCATTAGTAATGCATACACATTCTAATATACTACATACCGTATCCAATCCACCATCTTCTATCACAGACTTATCATACTTGGGTAAATCAGAATTCGTGAAATTTATATGCAAAAATACACAGATTAGGCAGCCAAATAAACGCTTCAAATGTTGTCTATTAAACATTGTTCAATTGTTATCACAAATTATAAATCGAAAACTTTTGCGTCACGCAAAATCATTCAACATCTGAAAGTAAGGAGAAATAAATTGAATGCTTAAATTTACTTCAGATTTAATTGGGCAATTTAGAACAAGTTCCGATGACAGACAAAGTGCACTCACACATCTACTGATTTATGTCAAGTCATTATAAATATGCACGTAAATTAATCATTTAGAAAAGTAGATAATATGAAAAAGAATAATTTAATGGTTTCAAGTCACTCAAAATTCGGAAAGAACCTGTATGTGTCTATGCAAATAAATCTTACAGATGATTAAATTTGGAATGAGGTAAGTTGTACTTTGGATTGCACTATAGCTATCCAGCTATGTGAAGGCTGTGGACAATTGAAACTTTATATCTTCATTTATTTATTAGTCACTACATCCGTTCTTTGACTTCCACAGTATTTCCGAAATTAATTTCAAAACTCCCGCTTGTATCTATTTTTCCACTCGGATTCAGTGAGCCTAATTTTTTCTTATGGGCTTAATAAAACAATTCTTCTTCTTTTATAGGAAACATAAGTGTTTTGTGAAATGTCTCAAGTAGCTAAAAATCACAAAAATTTGTCAAGCAAAAATAAACTAAGTCGTCGCGTCGACCTGGATATATACACTATATCTGCTTAAAATTCAAAAGTCATGTTTCGTATATAAAATTCCTTTGTATGCTGCGAGAACACATGCTATACTTGCAAGCTCTTAGGAGCACACGTGCTCTTTGGCGCACCCAGCGGCCAATTCTGTCTCAAGACGGACATAGATACATACATGACTTCGTCTTGGCGTGCCTATTAGGAATTTGTAAACTTTGGACATTCGGTAATGATTGCTTCTGCCTGTTACATACATTATGGAGACTTTAAGATACCCCTTTAACCCTCTAGGTACAGGGTATAATAATTATATTTCCTTAAGATTTGATTGTCATCGATTTATAAGCGATCGGTGTAGTTTTTCCATTGTTAACAGAATTCAAACATGTTTTAAAAAAATTAATATTATAAAATGCAATAAGAAACAGCTTTGTATGTTCAGAAAATTATTCTGTATCTGCCCTTCCTGTATATCCGTCTATATACATTGAGTTCCAAGTGATAAATGCTGTTCTTAACTAATTTAACTTTAAATAACGAACATTTTAAAATTACTTTTCATATTTTCGGATTGCACTTTCAACATTTTTATTTCATTTTATCACTTACATTCAAAACCTTTCTTTGCCAACTTCAACAACCAATTGTTTTTAAAACATCTTTAAATATATTGTTATTAATTTTCAGCTTAAACAATATTATTTTATATCTTGCGATATTCAATATTTATATATTTGTATTATTTATTCACAAAGTTATTAGAATTAGTTTGTTTTTTTTTTTTTAAACTGTCCACTTCAATCTCGATTTGCTTCCTTTTCAACGATCTAATGCGAACTGATCAGCCAAGTTAGCCAACTCAGCATATTTAATAGCTAATTCTAAATTCCTCCGATCCCCTTGTAACCCCCCTTGGCCTTATGTAGCACGCGAATCGGAGCGTTAGATATGCATAAAAAGTGAATTCTCTCATTGTGTTTTAGTATATATTAATCAGGTTTGCTGCAGTGAAATTGTTGGAAACAAAAACAACTTGAAAAACAATATAAACAATATAGAAAAGGTCGAATGAAAATGAAAATAGATGAGGTTTACCTCCATATTGAGTAAATGTTTGAGATTGGAATTATCTAATAAAAGCTAAACATAATCGGCAGCTCTAGGTCAATGTTGGAGATCCAACAGGGAAAGCAGTAATTGATATGACACACAGCCTAAAGTTAAATATGGGAATTGATTAACTCGTCTAACAAGTTGTTGAAGTGGTCTCCGAGTGGGTGGATTACGCCCTCCTAGAATGGGCTCTTTGATTTTGGTTTTAAACTTGGTGGTTATTAAAAGATCTGAGGATCCCTCATCTTAAAATAATAATCTCCAACCGTCACATTGTCATTTTTGAAAGGTTCAATAAACTACTGGACGACTCTCTTGTAATTCGTGAATTGTTTTTATTTTATTAGGTTTCTTTAATTCATTTAATCAAATAAATAAATATTTAACAATATCTCAAATGCATACTGTAAGTAAATATTAAAACTTAATAATAAGTTAGCAACTTATCCTATAAATTAGACCCCACTTAAACAGAATTTTCTTGCTCCTTCATCAGATCGAACATCCGCTCCCATAGCAGCTCCTTTGCATCGATGCCCCAAATGAAGTCCAAATGATTAAACTCCGGATAGTCGACTAGATATTTGCTGACAACATTGGGTAACATCCGATCCAAGTCCTCCACATCTTCGGGTTGCGCTAACCAATCGTTTTGTCCATAGTAAAGGGCAACTTTGGCTCGAACATTTTCCAATTTGTAGGCAGGCGGATTTAAGCTGCCATAACGCCAATGATTCCTGAGCCACCCGTAATCGAATTGTCGGAATTCTCCGGATCTTTTCAACTGACCGAAATGCTGCATTTGCTTGGTGGATGCTCCAGCAGGGGCATGACCCACAACAACCGGCAACATGGTCTCATTCAGCTGCGACTTATCAAATCCGGTGGTCAGGAATATAACATTCGAGCATATCTCTTTGGTAATAGTTGTCTCATCACAAATGAGCTGATTGAACATAATGATGAACTCGTTCTTCGGCAGAAACTCATGGACACCGATCAACTGGAGGACAAACTGAAAGAAAATGAGTAAAAGATTAAATTAAGGTTGAAGATCTTGTGGTATGTGGAGGATGTTAGATGGCAAAGTGTTACGGTAGATGCGAAAACGATCCTATGAGTTCTATTAAGTGGTCTAATTTGAGAATGACGTATGATGGAAAAAGTATCGAAGTAGAAGGAGCGAAAGTAAGTAGTAGTAGTAAGAGAAATAATTATTAGTAATAGGTTATGCAGTAGTAAAAGAAATAGTAGCGAAAGTAGTAAAAGTAGTAGACCAAAAAGTAAAAATAAATGAAATAGTATGTGTAGTATTAGTAATATTAGTTATTATTAAATAATAGTAGAAGTAATAGTACTTGTAATAGTAGTTGTAATAGTAGTTGTAATAGTAGTAGTAATAGTAGCAATAGTAATAGGAAATAGTAATAGTACTAGTAGTAATAGGAAAGAAGTAATAGTAGTAGTAAAAGTAGTAGTAGAAATAGTTAAACGAAAATAAATAGTTAGTAGTCGTTTTAGCAGTTTTAGTAGTAAAAGTATTTGTTTTAGTAGTAGTATATGGAGTAGAAGGGGAAGTACTCAAAGTAAGCAATAGTAGTAAGTAGTATAGAAGGAGTATCTGGTACATCTATACCTATGTAATGTAGGTTCAACTCCATTACTCAGACTAATATACTAACGATACCCACCTCAATACTAGTTTTACTTACACTACTAATATTTCAATTCTACTGAGCTGACTTATGGAAGCTGTATGCTAATCTAAATATAAATATAAAATCTATTTATACAAGGTTAGTTTACAACTACATATATCCTATATTAAAAAATAAATAAATATTTATACAAGGTATCAAAGCTTATTGTAAATTATGTAATTATCCAAAAAACGTTTAGGCCTTGCAAAATACGTCAGCTATTTAATAAAGAGACGCGATAAGGACTAACTGCGTGGTGCAACTAATACTAATACACTAGTACATTTTAATCAAAGAAAACGAATTGCCCTAGATGTACATAATACTTTTTTAAAAACTATTTCATATACTATTTACTATAACTATATGTTAGTGAAGTAGTAAAAGTAGTAGTAATAATATAAATAAACTATTGAAAACAAAGGAATGCAGTTAAAACCTAAGTTATAGTACATAAGTGTATTAGCCCTGATAATTGAAAAGTTAAAGTAGAAATGAAAATGGAAAAATTTATGGATCGCTTTTTTAGGATATTGGATAGGTATAGGTAGGATATTTTGGGGTAACTTACGCTCACCGATAAGTGCCATTCGGCCAGGAAATTAACCACTGGACTGCGGCAATGTTTGAGGAATGCCACCGGAGCCAGAGCTTGCATCAGAACGATCTTATCCATATATTCCGGCTTCTCACTGGCCATAATCCAAAATACAACCGATCCCTGAGAGTGTCCAATATAATGCAATTGCTTTGAATTCGTATGATTCAGAATGTGATCAATTGTGTTAGGTATATCGTACAGGCCCATTTCGTGGAATGTGAAATCCCAAAATTTGGCATGATTTGTCGTATATTTAATGTGGGATCTCGAATAGGTATTTCCTCGGCAATTTGCCATCCAAACGTCGTAGCCCTGTTCGTAAAGCAAATAACCTGGATATAGAAAAGTAATTAGTTTAGGTTCTTTGACTTAAAGTTGTCTGACTTACCCAATCCCTTATTGGGTCCCATCATAATCCAAGTTGCCGAACTGTCGAGAAGTCCATGCACTAGGAGAACAGGCGTAGCTCCAGGCCGGCCTATGCGATGTAGCCTTAGTATATAGCCATCATCAGTTGTTAGGGTATGATTCTCGGCCGGATAACCATATTTGCGTATCAATTCATACTACAAAGAAAGCGATAATGAACAGAATTCTTGATTTATTACTATAAAGCCTATTAATATGTAATATGTCAAGAAATTATCAAAGAAATGCCCACAAGGAACTTAGACGAAACTTAAACCTTCTCATAAAGAAATTTGTCACTTTAACCAATTTTAAAGAAAAGCTAGAATTTTTACAAAAACATTTGAAAAAATATTTTTTTTTAAATGAAAAACTTTGAGCAATTATTTATTTAAAATACATTTGCAAAAATAATTATTGAAGCTGCGAAATTTTGGCAAGACGTTAAC
Source organism: Drosophila sp. 14030-0761.01 (assembly GCA_018150735.1). Classification (NCBI taxonomy): domain Eukaryota; kingdom Metazoa; phylum Arthropoda; class Insecta; order Diptera; family Drosophilidae; genus Drosophila; species Drosophila sp. 14030-0761.01. The sequence goes on from JAECWO010000099.1 coordinate 5,805,180, forward strand.
TAACTTACTACTTACTAACTTAAAAAAACAAATGATTAATCATTTAAATTTATGAAAACATAATGTAGACGACAAAGTGGTTAAATTAAAAAGAATACTTAAATGTTCACGATTATTAATTAGAATATAGAAGCCATCAAATTCTAATGGCAATTATTATCAGTCTTTTTGATAATTGTAAAAATAGTTTTAGTTTTAAACAATTTCAACTATTATTCGCTTTGAGTGTTTTTTTCAAGTGTGTTAAACTAATTTGACTTAGTTGTCTTATGTAAAAATTTTAGTATATAGGTATAATATATTTTAGTTATTAAGTATTATTAATTTATCAAACAAACTACTGTAGAAATTTGTACAAATTCGATTGACACTTGTCACAAATAAATATCAAGTAGACGATTTCATTTTGTTTTCTTTTTCCAAACAAACTAATTGACAAACTTGTTTTATGCTTTGGGGAAGCATTTTTTTAGCAGTGTCTGCCAATAATTTGTGAGAAACTAAACAAACATTTTTACATACGACAACAATGTTGACGATTTATCTTCTCATTATGTATTTGCACGAAACTTATTACGAAACGAAATATTTATAGTTTTTATTATGGATAATTCTATGCTTTTTGTTTCAAACTTGTTTTCTTATCAATTCTTACCGTATTCATATGTGAGTCCTCTTGTATATTTGGATCCACATCATTCTCAATCCTCAAATCGCCATTCACGGCTATGGACCTGCCCAGCCAACTGGGCGACTTGAACTCCACATTGAATAATGTCAAGTTTGAAAACATGAATGATAAATTTGCCCCAATCTCGCTCGTTAATAGGCCAAGGCAGAGTAAGCCAAAGACCAGTCGACTTGATGATGTCGATAATGATGGTGGTAAAGGCATTTCCTAAGGTTCGTTCCGTTCACGTTGAGGCACAAATGTTGACTGATGTCAATTTCGATTTGTTCGGCAACAAAGAAATCATTGAATCACCCGACAAGCAACAACAAAAAATCAGACAAAAACAGAAACCGAAACAAAATAAAAGCAATATATATTGGTCAAGCGATAACCTCGATTATAGTCCGCCTTCGTCACTAGAGTGTTGATAAGAAACTAACAATACAAAGCAAAAACAGACAGAGTCCGGCTTCAGATGGCAGATGGAGAAGATCTTGACTTTGAATGAGAATAATAATAATATGAACCAGGCACGCGATGCAAGAGCAAGTGAGCGAAGCAGATAGAAAGAGATAGAGAGAGAGAGAGAGAGGAAGAGCGGGGTAACAACTGGAATCTACCTAGGCAACAAGTTGCCAAGCCAATTGAAATGTTTCTTGTTAATATTCGTAAATAAATTTTTATACATCATTTATTTGTGACGTAAATTGTTTGAATTAACTTAGGTTAATACTATTTTTTTCTTCATATTCAATAATCATCTCTCTTTGCCTCCCCTCTCTAACCATTACTCAAAGTCCGAAAACAATTATTTCATTTTTTTCACAATTATTAAAATGTCATAAAAATTGTACAAAATATAATTAAATTTTTAGTGACTTAAACCTATTTAAAAACTTTTCCTAAGTAGCACTTTAAATATTCTATCCCTGGGGAATTCATTCATATTCTAATAATCTTAAATTTGCATGATCTGTGACTTATAGATTATTCTACTAAATAACAAGAATTCACTTAAAATGGGATGAACTTTGGTGTTCCCGAAGAGGACCTAAGCCGAGCACTACGTCAAGTGCGTGGTTAAGTTCTAAATATAAATTTACTAATAAACTCAATGAATAAATAAACTACCACAATCCTGTGTTCATTGTGTTCATATTTAGTTACTTTCCTACTCTTCTCAGTTTCGTCTTTTTAAACCCCTTTTCTGTTTAGTTGTTTTAATAGATACACTTAGTTTTAGTTTTATCTTCTACTTCTCTAAACTTAACTCAGAAATCTGTAAAGTTTACAGTAGTGAGTATTAACAACGCTAAAAATGTTTATATCCAATAACTTTTTCATACTTCCATTCGGAATTACTCACCCTAATATGACATACGTTATTACACAGTTAAATATTCATGTTCAACCAAACCTTTTTTGTAGTGCTACTTTACTTGTTATACAATTTTATTCCGTAACTATCTCTCCAAGTCTTTAACTCTCTCACTCTCTAGATTCCCCCACTCTTTACACCAATTTTTCATGCCACTTAATTAGCATCTCCAATATTTCATTTTGACATGTTTCTGTCTCTCAATCTCCACTATCGTCCACTCAAGCCTAACGAAAGGTTTCTAGTATACTTATTATACTTTTATCGCAATGCTTAAATCATACACACAAATGAACAAATGATTCATTTAAAAACAATGATTAGTTATTTATTATTTCCAGATCAAAGTTCGAAATTTATATGCACATGAGTCTATTATTATTGCTCATAATTTATCACCACAATTTGGTGTGATAATAGCAGTCAGTAGCCTCCGTCGATTCCGGCCGCTGTCGACGTCGATTCGAATTTATCCCCTAAATGAAATTAATTTTAGAAAATTTTCTATTTACGGGCAGTAAACAGTTCCAAAATCCACACACAAAATGCAATAATAATCGACGGTCAAAACATTTGACCAGATGATTGTGTGAAAACAGGCAGAGCAAGTGAGATAAAAGTCGTAGAGGCACAGTGGTTCAGTATGGCTAAAAACATCGATGAGAATTATGTTACTTGGGAGAGGTTTTTATAGATGTAAATTCTTTAAAAACATTTTACTCCTAAGAGCGAAAGATGGTTAGATTATTCATCTAGCACTAAATTCAGACATCAAACGTTTTACTTTGATAATTAGCTCTAGAATGATTCAAATTATGTTAAACGCAAATAACAGATTAAATAATTATATGATTTCGAGAATTAGAAGTAATTCTTAAATAGTTTTGAGGGTGGATTTTAGAATATTCATTAAGTTTTAAGATTAATTGTTCAAAAAGTTAAACCGTTTTGTTTTGAAAGATATGGAAAGATTCCCAAGTTCAATAATGGATTGATCTGCAATCTATATTTGCTTTTAAATAGTTAGATTCACTGATCATATTATGTGTAGTAAGATATATCGTAACTCTAGCCAGATAGACATACATACATAGAAATATAGAGTTCGTTAGTACTAGTGGTTGATAATTCGAAAACAAGTTTCTTTTTTCTACAATTTTTCGTCGACTTTGTGCCCACTGTGCACAAAACATAACTTCGAGTCGGAGTCAGTGTCAGAGTCGGCGAATCTCTCGGACCCTGCTTATCATACATTGGACAGTTGTGAGTGTTATTCAATTATTAAATGAAGCTTATTTTGCATTTAACACACACACTTAAACCCTCCGCTCAGTCACACACCACACATACATTACACACACACTCACACACGCACCAGAGAGAGGCAAACAACAACGTGCAGTTTATTAACCGAGTTTGGTGAGCATAAAATAAATAAATTTATGCATAATGTTATCGCTTGTCACCCCTCCATCCCCCACCCTTTCCCTTCATCGCTCTCCATCAACAATTGCAATGTCAGCAACTTCATTTTCATATGAAACTTGTTTCAAATGTTCCACAACATTTTGTGTGGCTTAGCAACATTTTATAAGCTTGGCATCAATGTTGGCGAGCTCATGAGTCAATATCGTGATTTATTAAATTGTTCTGATTAATTATACCATGCATCCATAGGATGAAATGATATATTAAAGTCGCCAAAATGTTTGCAAATTAAATATTTAAATGAAATTTGGTACGAACGATAAATTATTCAGGGTTTATCTAAAATGCGATATGCATGATAATATCTAGAACAGACATAAAACCTTCATATCAAACGGAATTTTATATGGCGATACAAATCACCATTCTATTACTATTAGAAAATACTATCGACACATAATCTTGACACACAAATTGAAATCAAACATTATTTTGAACACTATTTTAAAGAATAAAAATAAAGCTTTTCTTTATGTTTTGTCCCCAAAAACTAAATATAGTGAATGTAGTTTTTCTAAATTTATTTGTGATATTATGGACACGTATTAATTAAAGTTCTTAATTTTAATATACATTTTCACACGAATTTTCAAAATTCCAGAATCTATTTAATTTCTGTGTCATCATATATCTTTAAGTCACTTAAGAAACTTAGGAAAATTTATATGCCAGTTTGTTTTTGGATTCCATTTCTTAAATACCTTGACATTTTCACATGAATTGGTTTTGGTCCTTGACTTGGGATGCTGGTGAAGGGGAGTGTTAAATCAGCCCCTCGGCAGTGATACAAAAAAATTCGCGACCTACTAAACAGTCTCAAGAATTCAATGTGCAAATCTCTTGAAATGCGGGTTTTTGGGCAAACAAGAAATTCCCACAGGACCGAAGTGCTCTCAATGTGTGTCAATGTGTGGCAAATCTTGCAACTTTTCGATCTATATCTCCCTCTACCCCCCCGAACACGTACTTGATGCTCACTGTCTCACTCCGCTCCCGTATCAATTTCCACAACAAGATTTATGCGACCCCTTAAACAACAAAAAATGTGAAGGAGGCTATAAAATATTTATTGTTTTCATGCTGAGGGTGAAAGGATAAGCAGGAGCAGCAGCAAAAAAAGGAGCAACAGGAACTGCGACTAAGTAGCCCTTCTTGTAATGCGATACGAGAAAGAGAACGATGCTCTTTTGAGCGCGTGTGTGTGAGAAGTAGCATGAAATATTACCTTTAAGTAAGAATTTATTCTCGAAATTTAAATACCAGAAATGCCAAATAGATGCAATATTTTCTCTGGCTTTTTTCTCATTTCTTTCTCAAAAAGGAATATGTGTAATTCGCATACTCAGCCAAAGAACAGTCCCCAATAAAATTCTTAAGATAAAATAGCCAAGGGCAAACAAATTTGTACCAACTTATCGGAAAAAGTAGGCAACTTTGAATTTTTCTTAACTTAAATGATCATTCTTACAGTTTACGATTAATATTTGACTGCCTATAAAAGTCCAATTTCACGCCCAGCAATTTCCATTCGATATCTGTTATTCAGAACATTCAGCCGCAAGGCATTTTTATTTAATTCAACAAAAAAGAATAAAGAAAGTAAGTCGCAGTTACGACTTCGATATACCCTTCATCAGGTGAAAATGATACTTTCAATTCACATCACCAAATTCATAAACTACATTCTTTTCGCCTGCCGCAATAACTTAAATATGCTATCTAGCTCAATCATATATCTAAACGAACACAACTGGAAAGATTTTTGCAAACGCACTGCAAAATGTAATAAAATGTTTTGAAACGATAAAAAACAAGAAATAACAATTTTTAATTAAATTATTTGAAAAATAATTATTTACGGTCCCTGGTCACAACCGCATTCATAGGGCGGTCTGTGTTAACTAGTGACCCTCGGCCAAATCGAAGCCTTCTTTGAGGTATATCGCGATGATCAACTCTTATACGCATGCTGGTATTAATATTAATGAAGAAAATATTTTAAAAGGACAATCGGAAAAAATAGGGAAATACTTATAAAAACTATTTTTATCTAAACAATTTCACTCATCCTATCAAAATTAGTCGGATGCCAAGAAGTGTTCAGATCAATTAACATTAAAAAGGAATAGACATGTAGCAAATGGAAAGATGGATACTACCATTTAATTCCACATAGCAATAAAAATATACAAAACAAAAAATATTAAAATAAATATGTATGTTAAAAAATGGAAGAATACACGATTCAGTCAAAGGGAAATATTTAAAGGAAAAATGTTCACGCCGTATTCCTAGGGCGGTCTGTGTGAACTAGTGCCCCGAAATCGAAACCGTGTTCTTTGAGGTCTATCGCGATGATCAACTCTTATACGCATGCTGGTTTTAATATTAATCAAGAAAATTTTTTAAAAAGACAATCTAAAAAATAGGGAAATACTTATAAAAAAAACTATTTTTATCTAAACAATTTCACTCATCCTATCAAAATTAGTCGGATGCCAAGAAGTTTTCAGATCAATTAATATTAAAATGGAATTTCACGTAGCAATAAAAATATTATACAAAATAAAAATATTAAAATAAATATGTATGTTAAAAAATGGAAGAAAACACGATTCAGTCAAAAGGAAATATTTAAAGAAAAATGAACTTGTCGCTTCGACTGCCACGAAATGAATGAGCAAACGAAATGAATGACCCTTTATAAATAGTTCAGGTATAAAGGAATTAATCACAGCCTACTTGACCATAATGAATTGACAAATACTATATATTCCAGTATTGGAAAAAAAATGTTCGATAATGCAAAAAAACACTGCAAAATTAGAGTTCCCACTCTTGGGAGGCCGAATGAGCTAGTTCCGACTTACGCCCTCGGCTGACAAACTTATATAAGTCAAACTATTTAACACATTTTTAATTTACTTTATTTGTGTTTGAAAATTGGAAAAGATTTTTATAAAAACTTAATTTGCGATTATTGCAAATTTTTTAAATTAAAGAATTCTGTCGGTACAAAAATATTTGATAAAACGTTTTTTGACAGCTGTCGAAATCAAATTGCAATCGTTTTTTTTTTCTTTCCTTTTTTTTGTTAACCCTTTACTGTGCCTAGGGTCCGTCCCGACTCTCTTCCCGCCGAACAGCTGTTGCAATTTATACAAATAATTAACTGTCAACGGCAGGAAAAGCTGGAATTTCCTTCCTCTCCTCAGCTCACCTCTTCTCTCCTCCATCCTCATGCACCCTGCTAAGCGACACCTTGAGGGCAACAACTATAACAGGAAAATTCCCTACATTATAGGCAATTTTTTACACACTTGAAAATTATAGGCAATTTTTGTGAAAAATGGAAAATATAAATAAATGTTGATGGTTGTGTGAAAGGTGCCGAGAGTGTCATGGCGAGACGGGAAAAAGGTGGGGGGTTGGGAAGGGTGAATATGAAAAATGTGCGAGAAAAATGATTTTTGCACGCCTCGTCGCATATGACAGGACCCGGGAGCCAGGAAGCAGGAGCCTGTCGTCTCCGCCAGCTGCCAAAGTCATTAACTCGACAAACCGCGCCGACAACAATGTCACATCAGGAGTAGCTATCAACTAGAGATGACAATTTATATGCACTGAGGAATAGATCACACGGAAGTGCACCAGATAAATACAACTAAGCCATCGCTATTCTTGAGTTTAAGTCCAAAATATTAGCGTGAAAGGTGCGACTGAGGCTGCATTGGGACTGTATCAACGAATTAATAGATCCAACCAGTGTAGGTGCACTAAAAAGCTTCCGAGATCTGTGTTACATCAGTTACTTAAGTTACTTCTAGTACCAACTGCGAGAAGTTTTGAATGAAAATACCCATAAGAATTCTACTATACACATACATATGTTAATCTTGGGATAGTATTTTGTGACAGGATGCCCTTAAATATCCGAAGCACTAGCACTTTAGTTGCTCCAATATGGTAATCCAGGTAACCACTTATAGAAGCTAGCATTCCTCTTCCATCATCAGTTTCCTTCTTCTTACAAGCTTTTATATAATTATAATCATTCGAACTTTAAGGTTCGTAGTGCTCCTAGATAATGTGTTATTGATTTTCTAACATATCGTCCTAGTCTTTCTTCATTCGAAGATGTTCCCATCTCTAAGAGGCAGCAATGTCAGCGCTGTGGCAGCGTTGAGTTATGCGTAAGTGGAGCAGAAGTATATAGGCAGCGGGGAGTGCGGTGGAGGCATCTCAAAAAAATGTTAAGGCATTCGTTATGTCAACAAGAGCACAACAATGGGTGAACGAAGGAGTGAGAGAATGCGGTAGTGTGGGTGAAGATTCCTTGTTAGGCACATTACATCACTCAAATTTGAAGTGAGAGAGAGTCAAGCTCAAAGCAGTTTTTCCGTTGAGTGGGAGTCAGCGTGGGAGAGAGTGGACTAGAGAGAGAGAGAGAGCGTGTTTATGCTTTCTGTAATTGTAAGTCAAGGAGAGTTGCTGCCTAACTGTAACAGAGGTAACGCTGTTTCTGCTGTTTCTCTTCTTACTTTTTTAATGAAGTGCGGCACCCCCCCGGTCCCTCTTCTAGTCATTGCAATTGCATTCAAGCGACAAATAGCAGCTGCGGCAACGGAGTTCTTGGGGGGGCCGGAGAACAGTAGCGACGTCTGGCCTTTGTGCTTTGTGGGCACGTTCATGATTTGCATACCCTATATCTGGAAGGGTATATAAAGTTAGTGTAACTATACGAGGTGTTATACGAAATTGAGAATTGATATTTCGAGAACAACATACTAAGATTAAATACAAACCAAAGACAAGAAAAGTTTCGACCTTTTTTCAAGGGTCATAAGAAGTATTACCATGAAAGGAGAATATAATGTCACCTTACTTTATTAACCCACCTTGTATATCCCAGATCTGCTTAAAGGCTTAAGTTAATTACATAGAACATGATATAGTACTATATAGATATTTCTCTGAATCCACACACTTATGTGTGTATATAAATAAACAAAAGACCCAAAGCTAACTTAAAGGATTATCTACATTATCCAGATTTCACAATGTCCCGGAATCGATTATAGATGCACATTTTACTAAGGCAATACGGATGGTTCACGAATCCAACTTTTTTACAATGACTTTAATTAATTTCATTCTCTTACAGGGTATCCTAATATCGGCTACCTATAATTTTAAGAGAATTATTTTTCCTCTTTTCCGTTATGCTCCTCTTTCTGTTTTGTATTTGCCTTTTAACGGTATACAAATCTTCCACCTGGCTGAATTTCAAGTGGCAAATGCGTTAATTGGGCATTAAATGGAAAGTCAAAGCATTAGAAATACATATATTTATTTGGTATTATGTTTTTTTCGGTACATATATTGGTGTACTTCTTGATTGAGTTAACCCTATTTGTGAATATAAAGGTAAATTAAGTTAATCTGGCTTAAGATTTGCCTTGAAACATACCGAAACCAAGAGGGCGAACCTTTGTACATTTTTTTTTTAAGAATGTTTTTTATTTTAATGTCGTCCAGTCCTTTCGACAAGTTCAACAATGCTTAATACATTTCTTCCAAACACTTTTGTACATAAATGAACTCCGAAAATCGTACATTTAATTCATCGTTCTATTGAAAAATAAATATACATAATTTAATCACAGTTTTTAATATACCAAAACCAAAAATAAAAATGCAAAATTCCTTATACATACAAAACACTCACCTGAGTTCCCGGTCAAATTTAAAACGATCTCTACTAATGCGAAGCTTCTGTTATTTATGTCCTTTCAAAACTTTACTCCAACGTTTTCACTTTACGATTACATCTCTCGATTTTATGGCGCACTGTGAGCGTATCACCTGGCTGATTGCTTTCAACTAACTAATAAACTTCACTGGAAGTTGTTACCGAAAAAGTGATTATTGATTTAATTACACATCAAAGGGAAACTTCAAGTTGGACCTGTGCGGAGGAGCCAGCAGGAGGCACAGGACTCGATGGCACAGGAATCTTCATTTGCAACATTTTCATTGGCATCTTCTGTCGGTTTGTTGCCTGCTGCTGTTGCTTCCCAGTAATAAAATGCTAATGAATTAATTTTAGAAGGAACTTTGCAATATTCTCCACTCACAACTTCCTCACAACGAACCTCTGCTCCTTTGACTGCATTAAATTTAATGAACTCTCTTATTAAATTGGTTCGAAATTACTATAAGTAAAACTGAATTATGCATTCCCCTTTTAATTTACCCGGCCCCTTCCCCTACCCCTCCATCAAAGTCAACAGTAAATATTTAAATTTTAATCACCTTTTTGTCTAAACACTGAAATTGAAATTGTATTCGAAATAGTTGCATTAAACAAATATTTTACTACATTATAGCGTAGTGAGTGGAATCGTGGAAGGGGAGGGGGCAGCGAATCAACTGGCGCACCACCCAATCCCGCCCGGAAGTCGGCAAAAGCAATTTCCTAGTCCTAGAATTTGATTTTGTTTACCTAAACTCAAAAGATACAATTTTTGCAGCTAATGAAATGCACAGATATTTGGTTAAAGGGAGAAGGAGTCAGACCACAAGTGGGAGGACCACGAAGGCAAATAATCAACTCTCAGGCATAACAATATACGATAGGATATAGATAATAAAAAAATCAAAGCGAAATAGCATCGCAAAAAAATAAATGCCATACAATCTGATGGGAACAGGAAATTCTGCCAAAAAAAATGCATCGACTAATCGATGATCTGTTATAAAAGATATATGTATAACAAATTCATTAATTTAATTCGAGAGTTTATATGAAACCGGATAATTAAAGTTTTGGAATGGCAAGGTGGCTCGACACTCTGCATTTTTGTTTAATTGTTCTATTCAAGTGAAATAATATCTGAGCGCCGCAGTATGACGGATTTTGGATAATAATCTTTTATTATGAATTAAAGCAGTATTGTGTAGATTTTCATTTATTTAAAGTATAACAATTAAATTTTCTGATTACTTAAAAGGTGGCATTTGAAACATAATTTGAATAATTTTATAGTACATATTCTAGTAAATATTTAACGATATTTTTCCTGAAAATGTATCATAAGAAATCAGCGTTAAGTGAGGCCTGAAGTACTATTTACTATTTAGATTATTTTGCGTTTTTCTGGAAACTTTATTTTTGTTTTTTAACATATTCTCCAGTTTCAATTTGAAATCCTGTCTTAACCTGTCCTTAACGTTGTTTACTTTAGTTTGAAAATTTTAATAAATCCGCATATACCCCAACAGACTTTCTACCCTAACGTGCTATGCTTACTCACATACATATATTTCGACATTGCCTTGACCGCAAAAATAAACTTTTGCTTCAGATTTATGCTTCGGCAATATTTTGTTGCTTTGAAAATCGCTTGGCAACCCACCAAACCCCAACAGCCCCACCACTAACCCCACCCTCCTACAACCATTTCCTTTTCGTATTTCTAACCCCCCTCATGCCCTTTCGATACATCCTCCCCCCGACAATAAATAAATACCAACCTGTAGCATTCATTCATTCGCCTAACTGAGTTTTTTGGTTAAACATTACGAGTTAGAGTTTGAGTTCTATTTACATTTTGCGCTTCAACGCATTTTTATTATACTCTATCCCGAACGGATGAAACGGGAATGTCGAAATTGTCATATATTATGTAAAATGAAAATATTTTATATAAGTATGTGACCTACTTGAATGGACCTTAAAGTCCATTAAAAATTACTTAGCCAAGCCCCCATTAAAAATATCGTTCGAAAACTATCGAATATCGAATCAAGTATCGTTTCTCCAACACAAGTATAAATATTACCAAAGTCTCTCATTATTCGAACTTTGATCAAAAAAAGGAGAATTGGAGTCAAATATGTACTTGCATATTTCGAAACATCTGTCTGTAGATGGATTATAACTAGATTATAATTAGAAGTTTTTACTAAAAGTTACTTGAATATAACTCTGACCGCCAGGTGACGCTAGTAAAGCAAGGATAAACAGAATAATTGTTGACAATTTGTGTGTGTGTGCAAAGTGAGAAGTGTATTTCAATGTCGTTCTTTCGCCTCTACGCACAGCATTTTTTATCTTTATCTCTCGCCTTTCCACAAGGGGCACCGCTTTGGGGTTGGGGGCTTTGAGATCTAAATTTTAAATTGAAAATTGATTTTTGTTCCATTCGGTTCTGTTCTTCTGTTGTTTGTTTGCCAGCCTCTTCTCTTGCTTAGGTTTGGTTCGGGGATGGTCAATTTTTTTCCTCCTGTGCGATTGATTTCGCTTTTAGCCCCTGGACAGATTGCGGAAGATTCTACTAGGCAAAAGGCAGCTAAGTGAGAGCCTGAATGGGTAGCGGATAACGTGAGGGGACGGGGGCGGGAGCGACCATCATAAATGCGCCTGAGTGACTTTCAATTTTATGTTCTAAGCATTCTTGACTTTTTGCTGGAAATGGCGCATTGGAATTGGTTTGATTTGCGTTCACTTTGCTTTCCGTTGGCTTCTTTTATTATTTCATTTACGAATATTTTTGCAAGGAAATGAATTGAAAAATGTGGTAGTTCCTTTTTTTCGCTCTTCCTTTTATTTGTAAAATTTTAAGATCAAAAGAATTTGGTTTTAGGTACAGCCAATTGAAGTCACTCGTTGCGTGTAATGGGTCCTACATTGGCCTTGGTATGACCGGAAGGATCTTAGTTCGATGCTTGAAAGACAAGTTTTGTCCTTTTTATCATCCTATGGCCTGGAGGAACTTACGTCATCGTTTCACTGACAACACGCTACTTATTTTTCTCGGTGCTTCCATCTTCAGTGGCATTTTATAATCCTACATTTTGTATCCCAAATCTCCCTTTATAGTTTCTTCGTTTCTTCTTTAATCAGCTTTATCATTCTTCTAAATTATGTTTGGTACGATTTAACTCTCTGATCGACTTAAAGTTAAAACTACATTTGAGTCATATTACAAATTTACTAAATTTATGAAAATTACATTAGTATCTATTTTCCATCAAACATTTAAAATTCAGTTATAAGAATTTTATTAAATTAAAAAATTATTCTAAACCGATTTAATTCACCTAACAAACTTTGGATTTTGATTACTATTTAATTACCACAAAAATAATTATTCACTGTCAAATCAAATTGTTAATTTTTCTATAGTAATTTTTTTGTAGTATAAATTACCGTTTTTAGATTATTTTACATTTATTTCAATACAAAAAGTCTTTATTAATTGGCTTAATTTAATGAATAAATGATTTTGATCAAGAAACAATTGAAAGAGAATCACTTTGGCCTTAAATTTGTATGAATTAATATCCACACTTTCATTTCAAAGTATTTCCCACTCTATAAGGCATTTTCTTGAGCTTATCTATCGATTTTCCTTGAACAGAAATATTTCTGCTGTGTAACAGTTTAGCGAGTTAGAAATTCGACGTAATATCAAATAGAAGGGAGACAACCAGCTAAATTCAGTAAGCCTATCAAAACATTTTTATTAGAATCATGCACGCATATTTTCGACGGCGACAAGCCCCCCAAAAAGCTGGTGTGGGAAAGGGGTAGGGTAAGAGTAAAGGCTGATCCATTCCAACCCCCCCAATTCATATAGTGTCGACGACTATTTCGCGTGTGTTTGCACTTTTCCGGTCGTTTTTCTAGCTTTAGATTTTTCCCCCAACCATTTCATACGGGGGGTTGATTTAAGAAATTGATAGCCAGACGACAAATCATACCTTGAGAGAGAGAAAGAGAGTGGGATGGACTGTGTGGGGTGACTTTTTTGGGGTGGCTCCAACTAATTTGTCTTGTTGTTGCACAATTTGCTGGCCCAGGCTAATAAAATTTGATAAGCCAGAAGAAAAAACGACTAAAAATACCAGTGCACGCAAATTGGGGATACATTTTTCCAACCCCTCGCTTAATGCAGGGGGAGTGACACGCTCCCCAAATCTCCCAGGCAGGGAGCCTGCTGACCAAGTTAATTTGTGCATAAAAATGTTGCCTTGGGAGTCATCTGACTTTCGGATCGGTTCTATGGGGGATTTGCGTCTCTCTTGCTCTCTTGATTAGCCATAAAAAAAAGAACAAGAAGTTTACTTTTTGCTGCTTCCTTTTGATTTATTCGATTTCACGATTATTCCATTTGATGCAAGCGAAATGCATTTTTGATGACAGTTAATGGAGTTTTTACGGTCCCGGAATCTCGGTTTGGGGGTAGGACTTTACTTACTTGGCACATGGGCTCTCATTCCATTTTTTCTTTATTTCTGCGAGACCAGACAAACAAGAATTTGAAACGTTTGGGTCCATAACCGTTGCCCTTTATGGGCATATAAAATATATCAGACAAACCAGAGGGGATTCGCAGTTACTTTTACAGTAACGAAGTTTGTATACCCTATGAGATATTCTGAGTGTATTATTAACTAGAAACTAACAAATGGTAGAGCAATAATATGAACAGTTAAATTAATTACTTCCTGTAAACAACTGCGCCCCATAAGATATGTGCCAATGTGTTCGCAAAGCGCATGGAACGCATTTAAAAAGGTAAAAAAATGTTGATTGTTGATTTTAGGAGAGTTGGCGTGGTAACAAAAAATGAAATTTTAAGAGGCAAAATGTTTGCTTGAAGTCTTTATGTGTTTCAATGAGCTGTAAAAATATGGGTAGCAAAATTCAGATTTCAATATAAATCATAATTGAAAATTTTGCTTAAATTTAAAATTTCATAATTTGAACAAATTTTCAAATTTTAAACTAACGAGTAACTGTTAGACATTCTAAGAAAATGTTGCAAGTAACGGATTATACTAAGAAATTGGTTTGATGTCTTATCGAAGATTGAAATCCAGTAAAATATTATTATTATTTAACTACTTATTTCATTAATTCTTTAAACAGACCCCTTCAGACTATATAGATATTTTTGATGATGTGTTTCTTAACATACACACTCTTTTAGCATACATTCTCTTTTATATCTGTGTCTTCTATTAGCAACATGTGAAGTAACGCGAATAAGTATGCTATATATTTATTGAAAAACTTACTTCTTCTTGGGAAACTTCGCGTAATGTTTCCCGAACTCTGATGTACCCAGTTTCTGCAATTAATTATTCAAAATTAGGCTCGACATTCTTCTTCCATGCATGTTTAAATTAATTAGTTACCTAAATATTAATTTAAAACTTATTAATATATACTAATTATATTGTTTACGTTGACTTTAAATATGGATTATTGGACGCTATGCAATTTTGGATGATTTTATTTATGTTTGCTTTAGATTTGTCTTCGGTTCAAAAAATTTCCGTAAAAAAATACTTAACATTCTTTACTTAAATAAAATTTCTTAGCATTTTGTTTAAATTTACTTAGTGAAATGTTACAAAAAAGTAGTAAGGACAATGTAGAACTGAACGCGGAACTTAAGCCGCAGATCTGCATAGTCAGTTATAGACACTTAAATGCCAGTCAAAATTGGATTTGGGCCCAAGTTGAGATAAACATTTTTATAGTTACCAATCCCCCTGCCCCTCTCTTCCCTCCCAAAACAGACAAGTGAAAGTCAAGCCAAGCCAATTCCCCAGCTGCACATTAAAGTGGTGAATAGAATCAGTGTAAAGGTATGGGGGGTGGAGGGGGAGAGGTAGTGAGTGTGTCATGTGAGTGTGTAAGAGTCTGGGTGTGTCATGTGTGTTGGATGTTAGTGTGTCATTTTTTTATGCTTATTTAAAAAAGTGTCCAGAAGTTTTCTGATTTTGATAAAGAGAGAGAAAATGTGGAAGTAAAAAGCAAAATGATAGCAAAAAGGAAAATGTGGAAAAGCTCGTGAGCTCAGATAAAGAAAAACTCGGAAAAAACATTTATGCAAGTCACATACGCCACACAGCTTTTAATAATAAAAACAACGAGCTGTGCTCTCCTTTATATGAAAAAACATAGCAGCAGCAAAGGAGCAAGCCCAAAAGGAAAACAAAAGTAAGCCATATATAGGCAAGAAATACGGAATGATAAGGTTAAAAACGTGGAGACGAGAGTGAGGTGTAGGCAGGAAGGGATGTAAACGTGCGTGTGAATGTCTTATTATGGTCATGTGTGTGTGTGTGTGGAGGGAAAAGAATTTCCCCTACTTCTTCTCTCTCTCTCTCTCTAAATGAAAAGAGATTTTTCCAAGAGTTTTCAGCATTTTTCCTACATTTCGGTTTGTGTAAATTTACTTCAATCCACATTTTAAAGTGAGTGAAAACGATGGATCCTTTTTTCAAGGATATATCGAAGCCTTCGAAGTTTGGACTCTTGACCATATGACAATAGAAAAGTTGGCGACGTCCCCCAAAATGGCATCACATGATGTCTTCGGAGCGTGGATTTCCTTTTTGTTTTGCAGTGTAACATAAATTCATAACAGATTTCAGGGATTAGTATAAATATTAAAATATGTTTTATTTGGCCCATTGCGTGTTGTGACATATATCAGGGAATTGGGCATGATTTGACATTCTTACAATAGCCACATTTCACAATATCGACATAGATGAACTGATTCGGACTATAGCTATAATTTTTGATTCTTTCAAATTTCGGAGAGCGGATACGTTTGTAAATATTACTTGTGTCCATAACAAAGCAGAATTTGCCACATACACATTTTGGTGTCTCCGCAATCAATTTAATTAATATAGCTGGTAGAGAGTAAATAGGCAGTTTGTATTGGTCCACAGATCGTGCAGCTTGAAGCCAGAGCGGCTGAGGAGAGCATTGTGTCTTTGTGTTTGCGTCAGGAGCGACTTCCAGGCGTTGAACGTCCAGCTCGTTGGGTCCCTTAAATGCGTTGCCACAAACGTCTAAAGTGCTAATGTTTAACTCTTCTATAGAAGATGGTAGAGATTCCAATTTATTCTCCGATACGTAAAGCGAACGCAATTTCTTCAAACGGCGTAAAGCAAAGGGCAAATACGTTAGATTATTATAATTAACATTCAAATGATCCAAATTTTGGCATTTCACCACAGGTATTGGCAAATACGATAGCTCATTGGCAGACAAGTCCAATTCACAGAGAGAATCACGAAGTTTGCTACCATTGAGAAATGACCAATCGTTCAGTTCACCCAAACAATTGCCATGGAGCACAAGCTTGGTCAAGGGAAGTCGTCCTAACTCCACAGGTATCTGGAAATTATAAAAATGAAGTGTTTATATAGGAATTCAGAGATACAATTAGTTTGAAAAAATGGCGGGAAAAATTGTAAGTAATAATTTACCTTACTCAGCTTATTGTTGGCCACATCCAGGTGGGTCAGGTTGCGCAAGGAGCATATCTCAAAACTTAACTTAACCAATTGACTATTATTAATAGTCAGGGACTGCAGAGTTCTTGGAAACCCCTTAATGGGGTAATCGCAACGCCTATTTATTAGCATTTTTGTTTGCGACTTTGATTTTTGTGTAATGGCCGTGGCAGTGGCTATATTCAGTCTTAAATTGATGGCATCCTTGCCCTCCATACCCAGCTTGAGGGTCTGCAGGAATCCCTTCAGCTGGATGGGATCACATTTGATCAATAGATTCTCTGCCGGCTGCTTAAACCCAATTGTTGCTTTGCCATCCACAACAAATTTCGTGTGCACCGCCTGGATATTATCCTTGACCTTATAGCGCTGTCCAGTCTTAATCTGTGGTGTGAACAATATCATTTCCAATTCCTTTTTTGTATTCCCTAAGATGATAAACGTAAAATAATTAAAATGCCGGGTTTCCTTGGTTTTCCTTACCATTTGAATCAATGGCGCTCTGTTTGTAGCCGATGGCTAAAGTGGACTTGACCGCCCGCGGTGTACGATTCGCTTGGGTTAGGCGATTCACCACTTGCACCTCGCAGAGGATTTTCATTTTCAATTTGTAACAAAATCTTATAAAAATTATTATCAAAACCATACAACACGGAAACTAAACAACAAATTTGTTTTGATAAACGAAGAGAAATCAGCTGCTGGAAAAATAAAAGCGATGCCAGATGGAGATAGTTATCGATAGTTATTGGAAAGAAAATTTTAATTTGGAGGGAAATTTAAATGTTGGCTGACTTGTAGGCAAAAGTTTGATCGACTAAAAAGTTGACATAAAAATGAATTCGTCGAAAGACAGCTTGAAAAAATCACTTTAAGGTATGATTGGAAAAGCTCGCATCAACAGGAAGTTACGTTTCGAATTCGAGTGTTTATAAAATCGTTTTATATAGTTCTATATCGTTTAAAAAATGGCCCACTCCAAACATAATACATATTTTAGTAAGCATTTTTTATTTGACACATGAACAGTTATAAATGATTAAAGGGAATTACGAATAGTAATAAACACTGCAATTGCCACACAGAAAGTCAGTGAGGATCAAATGCTCTCTACTATAAGTTAGATTCTTGATATTTACAAATTTCGGTTGAACAATACGATGGAATACATTCTTTTCGTCCTTAACGTAGCATAATTTGCCGCAAAAGCATTTTGGTGACTCGGTAATTAGTTGAATAAGAATCGCTGGCAGAGAATCAATTGAAATTTTCAATTTGGCCACTTTTTGAGCAGCTTGCAACCAGAGAGGCTGAGGAGAATATGGTGCATTTGTGATTTCGATTCTTTGTTCATCCAGGACACGGAGGCCCTGAAATGAATTGCCGCAAACATCAAGAGTTGTGAGTTGCAAGTTTTCTATGACAGCTGGCAGAGATTTCAATTTATTTTTCGATACGAAGAGTGAACGCAAGCTCTTTAAGCGGCTTATGGTAAAAGGCAAATGGTTTAAATTATTATAGTTAAGATTTAAATTAACCAAATTTGGACAATTCACCACAGGTGATGGCAAATACATAAGTCCATTTGCAGATAAATCCAATTCGCAGAGAGATTCACGCAATTTGCAGCCATCTAGCCATGACCAATCGTTTTGTCTGCCCAGATAATTGCCATTGAGCACAAGTTTGGATAAGCCTAACTGACCCAATTGGACAGGTATCTGAAAAATGTTAGAAAACGGGCATTAATTATTGAATTAACATATATTGTATATCCCTTGGAAATTAAAATGTTGTTGTCAATGAAATTTAATTTTTGGTTGGTTGGTTATATTGTGGCTATGATAAAGTGTCCCTAGTTGGAATAAGCTTATATACCGAGCTCCAAATAGCTCGATGAAATATGTTTATACTTTATGAACTCAGTATACCTTTTTCAACTTATTGCTGGAAACATCCAAGTGGGTTAAGTCATTCAATGAACATATGTCAGAGCTTAAAAATCTTAATTGACTATTGTTGATTTTCAGGAATTGCAGAGATCGGGGAAACCCCTTTAGTGGATAATCGCACCGACAATTGACGGTCAGTCTGGTTTGCGTTTGTGATACTTGTGTGACAGCGGCTTTATTAAGTCTCAAATTTATGGACTCCTTGCCTGCCATGCCCAATTTAAGGGTATGCAGGAATCCTTTTAGCTCGATGGGATCACATTTGATCAATAGATTCTCTGGCGGATGCTTGAACTCGATTGTCGCTTTGCCACTCAACACGAATTTTGAGTGAACTACCTCTATATTATCTTTGACCTTATATCGCTGCCCTGTCATTATCTGGGTTGTGTACAAAATCATTTCCAGTTCCTTTTTTCGAATTATCTGGTGAAAAGGATTAGAGTATTTAAATGGTTGGCTGATACAGCAGATTTTCTTACTATTTGAATCCAAAGCGCTGTGTTTGTAGCCTATGTCCAAAACGGACTTTGTCGCCCGCGGTGTTTGATTTGCTTGGGTGAATCGATTTACCACTTGAACCTTGCACAGGATTTTCATCTTTGATTTGCAGTGAAAACTTCAGAAACTTTGTCCTTATCAGCTGCATATAAGATGAAAGAGTTGCCAGATGGTTATTATTATTTATGGAATGTTAAGGATGCAGTTGGAGGGAAATTTAAAATTTTCATTTATCAAAATGTTGATGGTCCTGGTAGACCGCTTCCTACCTGTTTCCTATTTCCGTTTTAATCTACTATGTAGTTTCTGTTGAGAATTTTCCTTGTTTGGAGTGTTTCCCTGATTTGAAACCATGGGAAATGCCTTGTTCTATCCCTACCAATGATTCTTTTAGCTTCTGAATTAAAATAGTCCAAAATTTTCATTAACTATTAATCATTGTGCTTCTAGTCGAAACCAATTTTGAATTATACATATAGTACATATGTATATTTGTATTTTAAATGACTTACGATTTAATAAAAACATTAAAATCTTCCATAATAATATCTTGAAATTAATGCCAAATTCAATTAGGTTAGGCTTGGAAATATTCCGATATTCACCTACATATAAGCCATTGTAAAGAGTTTAGGTTGCAGGAACAGACTTGCAGCTTGGCAGTAGATATTAACACTAAGTCCTTTTCTCAGAAACAATAACAATCCAGAATACTAGGAACATATGTGTAGACTTAAAATTCCTTCCTATTCCATTCGGAATAAGCTATATTAAAAATTCTTGAATAAATCCGTTTATTTTTTGGCACATTGGCATAATAGGCTGATATCAGTTTATCAGAGCTGAGAATAGGTTCTTACATTGGTTACTTATACTACAATTAGTGCCACATATTACAACATCGGCATAGATCATATGCTCTCGACTATAGGTAAGATTTTTGATATTTACAAATTTCGGTTGGACGACGCGTTCGATTATATTCGTCTTGTCCAAGGCATAACACAATTGGCCACAACAGCATTTTGGTGCCTCGGCAATGAATTGAATGAGTATGTCTGGTAGGGAGTTGATTGGCAGTTTATATTCAGACACAGCTCGGGCAGCTTGAAGCCAGAGAGGATGAGGAGAATGTGTTGAAGATGCTCTTGAGTCGGAGTCCAAGTCGGAGGCAAAGGCCAAGCGATGTGCCTCCAAGACATTGAGGGCCTTGAATGAATTACCCCAAACATCCAAGATTTCAATATGCAAATCGTCTATTACAGATGGCAGAGATTTCAATTTATTCTCGGACACGTAGAGCGACCGCAATTTTTTCAAACGGCGTATAGCAAAGGGCAAACGGGTCAAATTATTATAATTAAGATTTAAATTAAACAAATTTTGGCACTTCACCACGATCAAAGGCAAATACGCTAGCTCGTTGGCAGACAAATCCAGTTCGCAGAGAGAGTCGCGCAATTTAGTGCCCTTTAACCATGCCCAGTCGTTCATTTCACCCAGATTATTACCATGAAGCACGAGCTTTGTCAATCGTAATTGACCCAATTCGACAGGTAACTGAAAATAAGAAAATTACCATTAACCAATGAAGATGGAGAAGCAAAATTGTTTTTTGGTATTTTTTACCTTACTCAACTTGTTGCTGGACACATCAAGGTGGGTCAGGTTCCGCAATGAACATATATGAAAGCTTAATTTGACCAGTTGAGTATTATTAATTGTTAGGGACTGCAGAGATCGGGGGAAAGCCTTAATGGGATAATCGATACGCCGATGAATTGACATTTTTGTTTGCGACTTTGATTTTTGTGTAATGTCGGTGGTAGTGGCTATGTTCAGTCTTAAATTGTTGGCATCCTTGCCCTCCATAACCAGCTTGAAGGTCTTCAGGAATTCCTTCAGCTGTATGGGATCACATTTGATCAATAGATTCTCCGGGGGCTTCTTAAAGCCAATTGTCGCTTTGCCATCCAAAACAAATTTGGTGTAAACCGCTTGGATATTATCCTTGACCTTATAGCGCTGTCCATTCTTAATCTGTGGTGTGAATAATATCAATTCCAATTCCCTTTTTCTTTTACCTGAAGCAATAGTTTTTAATTCATTAAATTGTTTTGGTTTCTGTTTATTTTTTTTACCACCCGAGTCCAAGGAGCTCTGCTTGTAGCCTATCGTCAATGTGGATTTAACCGCCCACGGTGTACGATTCGTATGGGTGAAGCGATTGACCACTAGCACCTCGCAGAGTATTTTCATTATTAATTTTCAGCAAAAACTTAACAAACCTACACTAACCATACAAAAAGTAAACAACATTAATGGAAGATCAGCTGTTTCTGAGATAAAAGAGTTGACAGGTTGACCCAATAATCGAAATTTGTTCGATATTTTTAATAGGAGGGAAATTTGAATTGGTTTATTTTCAATGATTATTTTCAATTGTAAAAGAATTACAAATATCAGCGTGCTTACTGATGGTGTTTATTTATTAATTAATTCTTAATTCTTTGTTATAAGATTGAAAGACATAATAAATCGACTTTTATTTGGTTTTAATAATTTGAAAAAAACCGTGAAAATATTTGAAATTTTTCAGCAGAATCAAACTACAAGTAAAGCTTCCTTTGAGGAAGGACATTTGGCCCTTATAGGTTTGAGTCAGGTTGTCATTTCCTATTAATGTATATTTGAATTCACTAGAAGGAGCTCTTAGTCCTTGGTATTTAAATTTTGAATTTTAGCCAAACTTTATTGCAATAATATCACATAAAAATTACAATAGGCAATAATAAGATGGTTTCTTCCTTAACTTAACATTGGTCTACCAATTCCTTGGCTGCGTGGACGGGAAAACAATTGTTATTGGAGGCGCTGCAAGCGATAGAAAAAAAAAGAAATTTAGTTACTATAATCTCAAACACAATCAGATGAAAAATTTCAAAGGTGCATTTTAATGGATCAGTTTTGTAATGGACCATGAAAATACACTGCTTAGTAATACTCAAGCAATAAAACCATTTGGTGTTAGTACAAGGCTAGAGTTGCCGCTTTTCAGGAGTCCACGAATCAAGGCCAAGTCGTCGGGCGTTAAGGACCAGCCGGTCAATTGGCCCACTGATTGCAGTTCCGGACAACTGTCCATTAGTAACTATAGAGAGATAGAAAAATCATAAATTGAGCAACGTATTGAAAAGAACTTAACTTACCTCAACAGCTTGAACTGTCAGTTCAGGTGCCAAAGTAAACCAAATATCCTCCAGCACTTTGAAGTCGTGGTGAACAAAGATGCTGGCAAGAAGAATAATGGATAATTAGACTGAGGGAAGTCAACTATTTCACATATATAGCTTACCTAATGATATCCTCATCGGTGAATTCCACGGTATCGACAGCCAATCTCTTCAAATCTGTACAGCTGCAAAGAAAGGCTTTTAGGGAGCTGGTAATGAAGTCGCTACTTAAAATCTCCAGTCCTTCAAGCTGTTGAAATCTCCCCTGAGTATGTGCATAGGACAGATTATCAACCATATAGCAATCAAGATCGATTAAGGAAGGACACAGTCTGGCCAGTTTGCCCAGTTCTAGATTTCCAGTGCCTTTAATCATGGTCAAATGCCTCAGATTTCTACCAATGGGACGTTCGAGTAATGGCAACAGTTCTCCCACCGCAAATTTATAGATTTTCAGTTTCCTCAAGGTTCTGGTATGAAGAGCCCTCAGACTACCCATCTTGGGTGAGTCGAGATAAAGTGTTTCCAGTCTTGGACATGTTTGCATTATAACTTGAAGCGTTGTTTCATCTGTGCCCGTATCGTGGACATATTTCAAGCGACATTTAAACCGGTCGTCGATATTGTCGAAGATGAATTTCAATGACGCTCCCACAAAGGAGTATGTCGACAGTGTTTCCACTTGTGGACAGTGCTCCAGGATCAAAGCAATATCCGAATAGCAAATGTTCTCCTCTCCCGGCATTCCCACATCCACAACAGTCAGCGATTGAGAACACACGCCCTTCGACAGGTAATCTATGCCGATTTCTGTAATGTCTGTCTCACCCGATATATCGAGAATTTGTAGGCGAGTGCAAGACTTGGATATCTCCTCTAATAGCTGATCATTGGCTATATATGGTACATATAGTTTGACCAGATGCTTGCATCGTTTTACTATATCGTACATATAGTGCATATGCTCCTCTTTGACCCAAATTCCTTTGATATTCAGGACTCGCAGGCCAGCACCTTGGGCGGCAATTACCTAAAATAGAAAATCATAAATCGTAGCTATATGTACATATATGGAATCATTCGACTTGAGTTTTACGAGTCTCATACTCTTCATTTTTTAGAAACATTAAAAATAAAAACACATTATTGGAAAATTAAATTAATCCAAATAAATTCAATTTACTTTTTCAAAGATATACCAAAACGTAATAGGATCTTTTGTCCGAACTATTAACTAAACTGAAATTCATTTTAATTGAACTGGAATTAATTAAAAAGAATATCAATAAAAATAATTTTCACAACCGAAATGCGTTTTATTCCGGTTAAAAATAAAAGCTCTGAATGCATGCAACTTCAAAGAATACTTAGAAAAAGGAAAATATGTATCGGTTACCTGTAATATTTTCTCATAATAGCTGAATGGAAAGACTTCAGTTACCAAGAATGTGACACCGCAATTGAGTAGCATTTGCAGGCACGTGAATCGCATATTGGCGTCCAGATAATCCGAACTGAGTATTACTCGAAGGAGATCCTGATAAATATTTGAAGTGGCACCTGCTTGTGTGAGATACTCATTCAAGTCGACCATCACAATATTGATATCCAAATTCACGTCGGGAGCGTATTGCACATAACTAATGGTCGACACCAAGAGATTGGCTAGCTCGGCCAAAGCACTGTCGCTCAGAGAGCGGACACTACACTTTTTTGACATGATTTGGTTTTGTGGGTTTTGCAAATTTTATTCAATTTGTTTGGTAAACAAATCTACGACGCAGAAAACCGTTTTCCGTACTGTTACATCACTCGTTTAACCGTTTTTTCATCCTTTTTGAGCTCTTAAAACGGTCTTCTTTTGGATTTCTTAGAGTATTTTCTTTGACGTTAGATGCATATATATTTGGTTAACAAACAAATTTGCACAAAAATAGATTCTATAATTATGTATACGCTATACAAAATGTAGTTTTCCGCTGAAAACAATTCGAGCGATCAATACGAACGATTCAACAGCACAACACAAACTGAGAGTCGACTGAAATAAAGGGACGCCAAAAATATTGAATACTCGCATTTTTGAAAAACAAAACAAATCGATTCGGATTGCAAAGATACTTTTCTCTCTCGGTTGGCCGCATCTTTCTCCCCATTCATCTTTGCGACAAGTAGAAAAATATTTGCAGCTGATCTGAAATTCGAAATAATATTATAGCATTTGAAGGAACCATTTCTAATGCGGATTACCTGATAATCCAAATGTTGGCACATTACATTGACCAATTGTTTTTATTATCTTTGAAATCGGGTTAAAATTCGGGTATGGTCCAACCATATAGAGCATAAGTATATTGATATGGTTAATACAATATTAAAAAAAGTTCCAGATCCTTTTGTATTAGAAAACTACATTAAACAACTGAAAAAAACTTTACAATCTCCTACATTTTCAGGGAGACCTTATTCTCAGGTGGGAGATTTGAGACGAGCTAACATATATTCCAGCATAACGACCGTTTGAGTTGACCTTTGTGTTGCTACAATTCCTAGTCTTGTCAACGATTTGCCGATTCATAAAAGTTAACCATTATTTAGTTTTGCTAGGCAGTTTAATTTTACATTTTGTTCGCTGTTCTGTTGGACATTGAATACGGAATACTAATAAGAGAGATTACACAGTTCAGATACAAGTTACATATATAACTGAATCGATAGATTTAGTCACTAATAGACTTGCTATGGCTGCAGATAGCTGGGCAGCTTCATTCTCATAAAGAGCCAAGTGGTGAAAAAGGAGACTAAGATGAAAATGAATCCCATAGCGGTAAGGAGCAGGCGGTTCAGATTCGTTTTTCCCGGAGCATGAGTCTGATCCATAATAATGAAACCCAGACCACCGATGGTGAAGAGGAAACTGCTGGCCAATCCTTCCATAATATATTGTCCATTTACACGATAGGGCATAAAGGCCACTGGCCGCGAGTGTCCATGCTCGTCCACAGTGGCTCCCACGCTGGGCGGTTCCACAATCACATCGTAGATTATGCCTGTTCAGTGGAAGAGAGAAGGAGTCATAGGTAATTGCAGAATACATTTTATTCTGTAGAGACTCACCGCCAGTAACCAGAAAATAGGAAAACAAAATCACACTAAATACGGCCATGGGGGAGGGAGTGGGTATGCTAAACCGTCGAACTTTGATGTTGGGCGGCACAAGTATGTGGAACGGTAGGCTGTATAGTGTCTCAATCATGGTTGCGCTTTTAATTTGCTTTTAAATGTTTATAATTAACGGATAAATTACTTTTATTTCTCCTTTAAAATGCCGGCGTAGGCGTATTTGTTGACGTACAAAATGGTGTGACCTTATGTGTAACAAATACCAACATGTCGATTTATCAGTGATGCGCAACAGAGAAACTACAAGAATTTAAAATATTTAGAGTTCCTTCTAGAAATTGGACTTAATTCACTTCATTAATTGTGAAAAATACAAATACATATTGTTTTTAGCATTAAATCCATCAGGTGTGTGTTCTGTCCTGTTATAGCTTCAATTTATATTAAATGAAAAGGCTATATTAAAAGCTAAACCTAACAGCACAGTTGCACTGCTTGCAAAAACTATCGATAGTTCCAACATTATTATCGATAGCTATAAATTCTTGGTTTCCACCCCTCGAATTAACAAAAATAAATAAAACGTCCCAGCCCTATAGATTAGTTAAACAAACTACTAAACAAAAAGCAATGGCAGATGCCGATGCCGGTAATTGATTAATGTTATCAATTTTATCAATAACTAATTAATCAATTTCATTAACTCTGCGTCAGGCAAATCGGCAACCTCTCTCGACAAGAGAGTCCAAAACATTGGAGACTTGGCGCATTGGCAGAAATCTCGGGCCTATCATGATCTCATTGGTTATATCAATGGGACTAGCGCCGCCATACAGGGCATCAAGACATCGGATGAGATGTACGAATCGGAGATGCTAAAGAAACTGTTGGATCTCTTTAAATCGCTGGAGAAACTGGTTGAGCAGCATCCCCCTTTGGATCAACCGCAACGTTTCGGCAATAAGGCCTACAGGGATTGGGCCAGAGAGATGCGTCTAGAATTGCCAAAGCTATTGGAACAGCTGATTCCTGCTACGAAATTGAAATATTTGAATGAGTTGCAACAGTACTTGACCGAAGCCTTTGGAAATGCCACACGGATTGATTACGGCACTGGCCATGAGTTGTCCTTCATGTTCTTCCTGTGTGCCCTGTTTAAGGCGGAAATACTGATAGAGCAGGATATTGTGAGTGCGGCTCTGAGATTATTTTATCGATATTTGGAGTTTGCCCGAACACTACAGAGGACTTATAATATGGAACCGGCTGGAAGTCAGGGTGTTTGGTCCCTGGATGATTTTCAGTTTGTACCCTTCATTTGGGGCAGTGCCCAACTGGCAGGTAAACCACTATCCAAGTTCTAATTCACCTTATTGAAGACTCCGGCATTCAATTCTGTTACATGAGAATCTTACTTTCCATTCTAGTGAAAAGTCCTTTCGATCCGGCCAAATTTGTAGATGAGCAGATCATCAATGACCACAAGGATCACTATATGTTCATCAGCTGCATCGATTACATATGTAAAGTGAAAACTGGCCACTTTGGTGAGCACTCCAATCAACTGTGGAGCATCACAGCAGTTCCATCGTGGGTGAAAATCAATGCTGGCTTGGTCAAAATGTATCAAAAAGAGGTATCTCTTATCCTGCTCTCGTGTTCCGTTACCCAAAAGCTCATTTGTGTATTTTTTTTCCCAGATTCTATCGAAATTCCCTGTGATCCAGCATGTTTACTTTGGTGAATTGATGTCGTTTGAGCTTGTGGCGCCAGGTACAACGCTGAGCAATGCTCGTTTGGGTCATGTGGCTGCACCGCCCTCTAAACGTATTTGCATAGCGGGCGCTGCGGTTCCAACTGCTTTAGTGCCACCACCACCGGTGGCAATTGTAGGACCGCCGCCACCAGCCGAGGCCTTGAACAATGACCTCAATGTGGGCGATTCCAGCAGTGAGAGTAGCGACAATAGTGTCGTGCTGTGCCCATCGGCTTCATCGACTTCTCTGGTGGCCAGCTCCACAGAGGGATCCGGAGATAAGTCCACTCAACCAATCGCTGGCGAGCGTGATGCATCCAAGGATCATCCACCCGTATAGTTCAAACTAAACTGTGTTATAAAAATTCTCACCAATAGCGTTCACATTCGATCGATACAAGTTTTCTAAATTATAGATTGTTTTTCTTTCAAATGTTAATAGCAAATTGTTTTAATTCAATGAAAGAGCGGTTTGAGCTGATTGCTCAACGAAGTGTTTGTTGTAGCTACCTACAAAAATTAAAGGGTGTATATGACAGGCAAAAGGATACATTTTGGCATTTTTAGCATTTATTTTTGATCAGCATCAATAGTCGACCTAGCCAGTCGGTAAGATCATTGACCTCTACCATCTAACAACAAATTTGAAAATAAGGACAATTTGAATTTAAAAATTAAATAATTTGTCGTATCTAAATCTTATTTGGCGACATATTTGAAAGACTCGTTATTATTTTTAATCAATTCATATAAATTGCACAATTTATATAAGATTTTATTTGGCATAAAAACAAGAAACATTTCTTATCATAAATAGTTCTTAGATGTTCCGAAAATGTTAAATCTAAAATTGTGGTCCAAGGATCATTTGTACACCTTTTATAGAATCAGCTCCATTCCAGCTCATACTGTCCCAATATCTTACTGATCCTGTGTAAAATCTGCCGTTGAGGTTTCTAATATGACAATACAAAATGTTACTATAGTTAATTGTTAATTGCATAATCAAAAATCAAGTGGTTACTCACGGTCCCTCACAAGTGTTGTACCACCAGGCACCATAAAAAGCAAATGCGCAATTCATTCCATTCTTTAGATCATTATCACGATCGTACGTCGTGAATTTCTCATGCAGATTTATCTGCATTGCATTGCCCGCTGATCCAATGTATTCTCCCAACGATTCCAACTCATATTCGGTGTCTTCATGACCAATTTTAAAGTTGTCGTAACTAGCATATACCACATTTCCATCAAATTTTTTCATTAGTATATACAATTGGTAATGCTGTGAGTTGGTAATGTGATGCAATTTTTCTAGACCAATAAAGAACTCTCCATCTAATCGACCAAAACCATTACGATAATCAGTCCAACTTCTGTTAAAGTTCTCGCTACCATCATACCGCCTTTGGATCATAATCGAACCACCAGTTTCATGTTTGACACATAAAGCTGAAAATGGTTCCAGTCCAGGAATCTCAATTGTTTTAACTCCCGGTTCGAGGTACTTGCAACCGGTTTTCTGTATTTTTTGTTTGCATTCGATTAGATCTCTTTCTGTTTGGTGAAATGTTTCAGAATTGCTTTCAATTAAGCTATTTTTGACTGCAATGAGATTTTGAGCTTCTTCCAATTGTTTGCTAAAAGATGAGACCTGAGATTTTAACTCTTTTATCTCATTGCTTAAATTCTCTTTTGCTATTTGATGATATGATAGTTCTTTGCCATTGGATTCCAATTGTTTTTCAAAGTTTAATCTTAAGTTTGCCAGATCTTTTTCGGATTTTTCGTCCATCTCAATTTGACTTTTCCTTGACTTGTTCTTTATGAATTCATTTTCCTTCCTCAGATTATCCTGAAGAGCGATGCAGTCATTTGCATCGTTTGTTGCTTTCAATTTTCCTTCTGCTATTTCCGACTTCAAATCATTATTTTTTCCGATAAGATTTAGTTGTTCAACAGATTTCTTGAGTATTTCGACTGTCTTTATTAGCAGTTCAATCTGCTGGTTCTTGGCGTTGTCTTGACCTCTATAGTAGTCTATGTCAAGCAATTTCTTTCTCAGCATATGTGTCTCCTGTTCAATTGCTAAATGCTTTAGTTCATTCGATTTAATCTGTTCTTTCAATTCGATTATGTATGCAAGTGGAGGCTTCACCGACTTGAAGCAATAGGATGCACAGAGATCCTCTTCGTCTTCTGACAGTCCGCAATACTATAAACACATTTGTAGAGCAGATTTTCTCTTTTCACTTGTTTACTCACCTCATAGTCATCTGCAAGGGAAGGAAAGATTCCCTCAAAGAGAAAGAGGGCACAAAATGGAACAACTACTTGTAAATTCATTTCGGAAAGTGCAATATTTATTTTTAAAAATTTCAATCAACTTTTCACATTCGACAGCGATAATGTCTGAGAGTGCAATGATTTGGATTTTATAAAATATTCATTGAATTAAATGTATGCCATCTGCCTTTGGATCGTGAGTTGAGATAAGGTTGGCCTCCCAAGATTTATTTCTTATCTCTTATTAATGCAAAACTATATATAATCGTATTCAATATATATGTACATTTTTTTTGCTTAGGTATTGAGCGGGCTTTCAGGTCAATAATTTTGGTTATTTTAAAAAGAAAAGAAAACAAAAGAATTGTATTTTCAATTGGTTTTTTTTCAATATCCGATATATTTATATATGTACATATTAACACATATAAATGTTTGTGTATATTATAGAGTAAGTATAGATCGGATAAGAAAAGTTTTGTATTGGAAATTATATACATATATGATTAGAATTTGAAATCTAGACTTGTATAGAAAGTATGCCAGTGGCAGGTCCATTATCGGAAATATAAACATAATATTTTGAAGTTTTCCACACAATATTTCCCTCTTGTGGTGGCCGACAGGTGCGCCTGTGTGCTGATATGAGTTAGGGAGATGACTTACTTACTTCTTTAAGAACTGTCACTATTTTTAATGCTTTCTCGAGTATGTTCCTTTATATCATTCGTATTCTCGCCGAATCCATCCATTGAGACCTAAATGTTCAACTTGAGCACCTGTTCGACTCAATGTTGCTGCAGTTTTTTATTGTCTACAACATAATATACCCAATTCCATTGATTAAAATCTTGATGGAGTTTAACATTTGTTAATGCACAAATGATGTTGATGGTGAAACTCAATGCTTCGTTCCTTACTTACTTAATGCCAGTTACTATGTAATGTAATGCAAATCCTTAAGCCGCATTACAGCAGTAACAAATGCTCAATAATTCGCATTTAACAAACAGGAAAATCAATAGGCCAAATGAGCCATGCAAATAGATTAACTGAACGAAACGAAACTGCTGTTGGTTGATTTTCCACTTACTGATGTTTTTCCATTTTCTCATCTTCAAATTTTGAGCGGGAAAATAATAACAAAGAAAAAAAAAAAGAAGTGTCAGAAATGTAAAACAAAAGGAGAAAGGGCAAGAGAGAGAGAAGAGAGAGAGCATAATCATTTATTTTCGACACATCATTTATCAAACTGAGCAGAGCAGCCAACAGATTGCCTTGCCCCGTAAAAAAGTTTCCCTCTATATAGTTTCATTCCTTTACCACGTACTCCGAGGAGTAAAAGGGTATTTTGGGTCCTTTAAAAATTTAGACAAATTGTGGAAAGCCTTCTATTAGAACTTGGTTGTATTTTAAAGATCTGATGAAAGATGTTACCTATTCCGTGTTTCTTAATAAATAATAGGATGTAAAGGGGTTCAAGGAAAGAATATAGAATAGATCAAAGTAGAAGGAACTATGTCTAACAAAAAGAGTTAACATTTTACCTTTATATTGGGTATCTCGGGGTCGTCGACCCAATTCAAGATACGGATTTATTCTTCTTTCAGTTGGCAGCATTAAAACTTTGCCGACGCATTTTGATTGAAGACTTTGCAAAACATGAAAATTTTGTTTTTCTTTTGTATGGCAGGGATCGTATGTACATACATAGATATGTACATATGTATGTATGTATTTATGTGTTTCGGTAGGTGTTTATGTGTGTGCGTGTGCGAGTGAGAGGCTGTGTATGTGGTTCAGGCCAACTTTGGTCATGTCCGTCAATTTGACCTCAAACCTCAACTGCAGTGAATTGAGGAGAAAACCGAAAGAGTTCTCTGTTTTTGTAAAATTGAATGAAATTTGTAGATGAATCAGGCCTGGACATGATTGGTCTATGACCAGACTATTGGGACCATGCATAGGTGGAGAGGTGGTTTAGAGGCTGACACAAATTGAACTCGGTATGTAACCGGTTAATAGCCAAATGAAATGCTGTTAGGGGATGCCTTTTGGGAGTTGTCTCACAGCGCACAATGGATTTAAATAGGTAACCAAAGCATATACTAAGCGGGGAAACTATTGTCCAAAAAGCGTTCTTTGCTCTAAATTTACTTTTAATTTGTTGTAGAGCGAGTATTTGGCAGATAAAGCATATCATATGGTATTTTGTTTTAGTTTAAATCCCTCTTGTCTAATTAACTATCTATTGAAACTATGTGAACATTGAGGCAGACAATTTGTAACGAGAATAGTAGAACACACTGCTTTGAATAAACACCCTACTATAGTAGAGATGGCCAAATATCGATGACAATATCAATGTATCGAAATCGTAAGTTTTTGCATTATTTTCTATAGTTTGAGAGAAATTGCAACGTTGCAAACTCGCCGTACCAAGAGTATGGTATAAGACTTTAAACAAATAAAATCTTATTATTTTATAAATGTTTGTATGTAGAGATTAAAATTAATGACATTATCGAGATGCGGCTAATGTGTGGAAGCTATAGATCTCTCCAGTGTTTAGGGCTCCGAAAAAATGGCAAGTCTTAGACGGAATAAAAGTTAAGGGATTTTCATGATTGTTGATTGCTTTCCATAATTTCTTTACGCCTTTAATTTGAATGATAATATTTTAAATGAATATTAAATCGCAGCTGTTGCTCCCCAACCCATTTAACCATTTTCCAACTTCCTTTAACCTTTTTGGAAAATTTACAGCTTTACTTTCCAATCGTGCCTTTTCCGTTCGTACATTTAAGTCGATGGGTACACGGGGACCAGCATGTGCCGTTCTTTGGTCGGTCCCCATGCATGCACATGGGACCACAGCTTGTTCTGGGATTCTGCTCCTGGTCACTGCTGGTATGACAATGCGTGCGACCAAGGGTGAGGGCGCAACTGAAACTGGGGATGGACATCTGTTTGGTCGGGCAACGTTTAACTCGTTGAGTTAGCCCGTTTTTTTTTTTTTTGGTTTGGGTTTTCTCTTGGTATTCATTATTTTCATCGTGTTTTTTGGGGCGTGTCGCTTGTCCAGGGCGTCAGCTGCTCCAACATAATAGAGAATGGAGTCACAATGTTAACAAAACCCCCACACAAAGCTCGATAGTTTGGCTAGCCAGACCCTGGATTTGGACCCAGACACATGCATAATTTTCAGTTGGAAGTGTTGGCTTAAGTTAATTTAAGAGAGGAAACAAGTTCCTGGTCAATGTCGCCATGTTACCACATTGAGGTTCTTCTCGTCTCTTCGTTAGCCATTCTTTGCCATTTCTTCTTCCTGTGAAACAAAAACCAAAAGTTTATCAAAAACTTAAACTCAAAGTACACATACCCAGGACCGCCTTTCCCTCCCTGCCCCTCCCCTCGCCACCCCTCCCGTTTTGAATCGCATTTTTCATAGACAATAACTAATTTTCACCATGCACACTTCAAAGTTTTTCCACCTCGTCGAGGAAGTTTCATATACAGTGTCTACACAGTTTGAGAGCCACTCGATATGGGGGCGTGGGGGGACCTTACTTTGGAACTGGTTCTTTTGATGTGGCCTACCGTCACTTGAAGTTCAATGGAAAATCTTCAACTTTTACAAATTGTACGTTCGGTTTTAGTTGTAATTAGTTGACTGAAAGTTTAATGGGAACCAAAGTCGTGTGAGGCTACAAAATGGGGAAAACTATTATTATCATGGGCAATTAAATGGAAAACTTTCCTTCTATCGGAAATCGAAACTTGTTTTAATTTTTATTCATTTTGATAGGTTTGTAAATCAATTCAGAAGCCAAATGCTAACGGGGAGGCGATATAAAATGAAATTATGCCACTATAATATATTTTAGCTTTCTGGGCATTCCTTTCAATTTTACTTCACTTTGATTCAAAACGGACTTCGATGACGTTTTACAACACTATTTCATGTTGTCCTGGCTTCTACATATTTTAAAAAACACTTATTACTCATTGTGTTTAATTAAAGGCAAAATATAGATTAAATCATCCTTTAGTTCCTAATAATTTTGCTATATACTCGTATGTACTCACTTTGCAGCATTCGTTTAGTTGTAATTTATTTATATAGACTTGAAATTTCTTTCCCTTAAGTGTTGCCTACTTTGCAGCTGTTGGCATTAGCAACTATTTTCTATTTTTAAAACTCTTGCCTCTCATAGAATATTTTGAACAATCAACGAAAAGACATTTCGAAGAATTCTTTTTCTGGAAATGGGAAACTTTTCCTATTTGGCCAACAAGTCGTTAAGACATCAACAACTTTCAAACATTTTGTATTCATAAGTATCTCATTTTTTTTTGTTTTTTTTTTTTGCAGTGGAAAACTAAAGCCATGAAAGCATAATGACAACCCGTCGACAAATGCACGTAATGGCAGGCAAAGAACAAAGCGAACGAGTAAAGAAAAAAATGAATGAGTGAGACAAAACAGAGCGAGGAACAGGCGACAGCTGTGGCCCAAGGCAGACGACCGCCAAGAGCACTGGGCAGAGCCGAGGGTGAGATTCATCATGAGATACTTGCTAGACAATTAGCAGAGGAGCGATAAGGATTTGGCTCTTGCGTTCGCGACGAAAACATTAATTAGATTAAAATGCCTACAAATCATTTAAACGGCACCCGAGTGCCGAATGGTGGCCCCAGCCACTGGGCCAGGGTTTCAATTCATTTTTTTTCTTCTTGTTTCGCTTACGAGGCCAACTGTAAGCTCACACATTATTCACACGCCTCGCCAAACACACAATTTCGCAGCCAAATGCAAATTGCTAAGCGAAAATAAAAACCAACCCAAAATCTCCGCCCACTCACAAGGCAAGCCGGGCGGAATAAAGCAATTTAAAGGCGGGCTACAAAACAAGCGTCGAATGAATCAGTCTAAAAATAACAACAACAATAAACAACAACCAGCGCCAGCATCACTCCGCCACCCCTCCGAAACAATTACAAAACTATAAGCCTCCAAAGGATTCGCTTTGGTCTCGCACAAAATCAACAAAAATACAATAAAAAGGCAAATGCTTCGAGAGCAAAAATAACAATACCTACTGATTCGCTGTGGTCGCTCTGAACGAACGAATTTCAAATACCCTGCAAATACATAAATCAATATCAATCATGGGTCATAATTAGCTTTATGCGGAAAGTGATTGATACCGTTAAATTTTAAAATAATTCGTAAGACAGGTTTGTTTATTTAAAGTTTATTTTATCTTATCTATGTATATTAAGTGTTATACATGAGAATTTTGGCTTTATTGTTGACAGCTTTCATTAACACAAATTAACTAAATAAGGAATTAGTTGCCAGCTGAGTGTATGATTAGTTAATCATTCACTTTACTCACTTTACTCACTTTAGTTGCCAGCTGAGTGTATGATTAGTTAATCATTCACTTTACACACTGTAAAAATATATATCTTATTTGTTAGTGCACAGAACTTTCCTTTAAACAATCCATTCTAATTTGAAATTAGCCTTGTAAACGGTTATCATGTGAAATTTCACAACCTTTCGCGTCGCTTTTGTTGGTATATTTGTTTATATATCTTCCATAACTTATCTTTTACTTATAATACATATATTCTTTAATGTATAAACTGTTTGTACATTTTTTCAGAACTCTTGTTTAACTCAGATGTGAAATTTCACAACACGTAAGATTTTCAATCGTCTTTTTGAAAAGAAAAAAACCACAAATAGAAAGCAGAGAGTCCTCTATGTTTTGAGATATTGTATTTTTGAGTTGACTTTGGATATTTCATCCTATTTATCCCAATTGGACTTTTTTGGAAAAATAATTGAAGGACATTAAATTTGTCTATCAATTATGGGAATAGTAATAAAAAAATGTAAAACCAACTGATGGTTGGTGTAGTTCACGACTTTCATGATTCCATTTTTACCCAAAGACCAATCTACCCATTCAGTTTCCCACAGACAAACTGGGTAAGACTATTCCCAAGGGTAAAAAAGGAACGCATCTACAAACAATTTGTTTTTTTTTTTGCTTTTGTCTCTTTGCTAATCAGCTATGGGATCGACTTTGTTTTTGCCCTACACTAAGTGAACCTTAATTGGGTTGACAGGCCGATACATACGCAAGGATATGTGAAGGCTGCTGGCAAACAATAACAAATCAGTGACTTGCCCAATAACGAAACACTGGCCACGGTGGGGCCAAGCAATCTACGTATGAGAAATAGCTTATGGGAAAAAGTTTACGAAAAGCTCTTGTTAATTAGAAAATAAGTCAGCATGTGGCAAAACGAAATGAATTATATATATGAATTTTCTAAAGCTCCATAGGATTTGCAAAAATGCTTATCATGAAATATCTCCATGGAATAAATGGAGAATATAAAAGTTAGATTGGACAACAAAAAGTGGGCGACCGACTCAACGTACACCGAATGCTGAAAGCCTTTTCAAAAAGCGATTATAGGCTTGGAAAGGTTTCGATTCAAAATTCAAAAAGGAAGATTTTATAATCATTAACATTTTTTCTCAAAAGTTTTAACTTGCATCTCTCTAAAACTTAATTTGAACAAACTCATTACTTTCCCTGTCATAAGCGATAAATTAGGAATAGGAATACTAAAGTCATATAATAAAAGGATTTTTGAAAAGAACAAGTAAAAAAAAAATTGAAAGCAGATTGCACAAAAATGACCAGATAAAAGAAAAAAAAGATAATGGATTGTCGAGTGGTTTGAGTTCTTAAAGTTGCCAGATGAGTGAACTATCTTCTAGCGGTCATTGAGTCAAAGTTTGTTGTCTAGTGTTGTGAAAGAAAATTATAAACTTTGCTTCTGGTCGATTTAATAAGTGTGAATTAGAGTTTCTGCTTTTAATTTTCTCCACTGGATACTTCCAAGGACTGCACTTTTATCTACATTTAGTCTTATCCTTTTCGCAGTTGGAAATAAAATAAAAATTAAATTCAACACATAACACTTATCCATGCCTTCTCCCTTCCTCTCCCTCTCTCTCTCTGTCCTCTCTCTATTCGCTCTTTGAGGCTTAGTGCTTAGCACTTCAATAAATAAAAGAATGAAAGAAAAGAATTTCACTTTCAGCTCAACACTTTCCACGAAAGGACTTGCACTCTTTTAGCTGCCATTGTTTTTTTTTCTTCGCCCCTCTGTTTGCAGAGGATGCCAGAAAGCATTTTTTTTTTCTTCGTTTGTTTCGTTGTTGTTTTTCGTTTTGAAAGCGCCACAAAACGCCTTAATCATTGCTCGTAAATCTTTGATGTTTCATTTGTGTGAACGCTAAACGATTTTTAAAATAGCCCAGCCCAAAACTGGTTGAAGAGGAGTGGGTGGAGTGGGTGGGTCGACAGGGAGGAATGAAATTCAATGGAAAGCGGCATATTTGTTGGGAACGCGAACAGCTTGTGCAGCGCCCAACTAAAACGATCTGAGCCAAGTTTCGTGGTTAAGCAAAAGCCATAAATTATGGCTAGAAGCTGCCGCAATTTGTTCCCTTACATTAGCTAAGCAAAAAGTATTTCGAAATGCCTTCAACTTTTTCGTTATATGTATGTTTATATGGAAAGTAGATGCTAAGGCTTCTTGGCCTTATAATCGGAACATCGGAATCTCTGCAAGAATCGAATTAGTTCTAATCGGCGCAAAAGAGGTTGAGTTGAAGACTTTATGTATACATAGATATCCACGATATTTATTCTATATCGCACAGTTGGGAATAAAAATTACGATATTAAACCCGAAAAATACTTCTCCCTAAGTGTGGATCAGGTTTCCAAGCGAATATGTAACGTATACGTAATATTTGTACTAAAAATACTTCTCCCTAAGTGTGGATCAGGTTTCCAAGCGAATACATAACGTATACGTAATATTTGTAGTAAAAATACTTCTCCCTAAGTGAGGATCAGGTTTCCAAGCGAATACGTAACGTATACGTAATATTTGTAGTACAATTTTGATCGCATTTTTGTATGACATGAATGGAATGAATTATTTTTTATTGCACACTTTAATACATATGTACATATGTATCTGTCAAAAAGTGCAAACTAAATCAGTTTGCGAAAGAAAAAACGGAAACCCGCAATGTCATATTGGTTCAGTACTGAAATGAAATGAAAATACTGCAAAATGTTTTTTCTACTTCACCTTTTGCGTCATTCAACTGCAAATTGAATTTTATATAAAAAACAAAAAGGAAAATATATACAAGTTGATTTTCTCTTGCTTCATCTTTTAGATTTCCACTCCGCTTAGAGGAAAACCCCGAAAAAGCAAAGCAACACACAACGCAACGCAAAGAGGCAACAAGAGCAGCCATACACCGGAAATATCAGAACGGAATTGAATATAAATACGAATATCAAATCGAATTTTACTTTAAGAGATTCAAAAGTTGATTGAAACGGATTAGGGAGAATGGGGAGCGGAAAGTTGTTTCTTTACTTTATTCGTTTTTTTTTTTGCAAAACTATATATGCTGGCAATGCGGAAAATTCTCTTTTAGAAATTTAGGTAATTGCCTTCCTCCGAGGGCAGCAATTGGGATCGGGATCCAGAGGTTGAGGTGGAAATGAAATCAGTAGCCAAATTGTTTGGCAAGTGCTTAAAATTTTGTGCCACAGCTACAGTTTCAGCTGCTCCTGGGGCTGTCTCCCTTTGCCTTGTGGGGGGTAGAGGGTGGGAGTACTCGAGATGCATTCCAATTAACTGGCGAAAGCAAAAGCTACAGAAGCAACTTCCTCTATCCTTTCCCCCCTTTTCTCTTTCCCACTAACTCCTGGACTGAGCCAAATGGTGCACCCACAAGTGTCGTTTATGCTTTTTTTGCTCTTTTTCAAAACCAAAATTTCCAAGTTGAGATCTGTAACAGAAACCGAAATAATTACCGTTGCGGTTTTGGTTTAAATTTATATTTTGCAAGGCTGTTATCTTCAATATGAAGCAATGAAATTTCGCATCGATTAACTGCAAATATTTTCGATATATCGCGTTTTACATATCGAATATTCTCCATAGCCTTTTGTGCTGAATGTTAACCTTAAAAGATCAATGTAGATCTATGGAAATTCCATGCAAGATCTATGGAAATAAAGAAATTATAATCCGATTATTTTGCATTGTATTAACTAGCAAAATATATTTAAATCGATGTCAGTTCATTTGAAAAATTCAACTTAAACATGGTTTTTGAACAGATGCTTTTACAGGTTACTCCTTGATATCACAACTCACTTTGTTATCTCTAATTCAGCACTTTCCTTCGGGCCCTGTGTTTGGTTTTGCCTTTTCTTCCCTGAAACAAATGTGAAAATTGTTTTGCTGGCTTTAGCCTTTAACCCCAACGGCTGTCAAACGCATTTGCTAAAAGGCAATTCGAAGTTGGAAGGCCGCCAGTTGTTTGATTTACCAAAGTTACACAATGTGAGTGGACTGAGGAAACAAAGTTACAACTTCTGCCTTGCGAGGGCTGACTAATAAATCATTAGAAAATCATGACAAATGGAATTGAGATTTTTCGCTTTACTTATGATTAAATGATTTGCTCTCAGTTCGCTTCAATATATGCCAATGCTTTTATGTAAAAATCATTTTATATCAAAGGATGTCTCTTATGTGAAACCGTTAAGTAAAACAAGTTACTCAATCCATCTACAAGAAATTGTTATAAATGATACCCATTTTCTTTATTAATTTTTTGCAAACAAAACTGTCAATTTTTCTTTCTGTGCATGTTTTTTTTGAACACCTTTTGAATGACCCTTCGAATGTTTCTTTTCGTGTCCATGTGAGTGCAATGGAGCAAAGCATTGGAAAATTCTTTGAGTGATTAGATGAGGCAGGTCGGCAACAGTGACGGAAATTCGTGGTTAAAATCTTTTGCCAACAAAAATGTCAAATAAAATAAATTTTCAATTGTTGTTAAGTCAATGAAACGGGAAAAAACTGCTATGACTATGGTGAGGGGCAGACGTGCGGCACGGGGGCTACAGTCAGTAGCAGACAACAAATATCAAAATGACTTGCAATTTATGCCTCGGCACATAAAACAGGCAGAGTGCGAAAAAACCAGTAAAAAGTTAAGTAAGATTTGCAACAAGAACAACAATACAATGGGCAGTAAAAATCCAAGTAGTAAAAAGTAGTTTATTTAAGTAGCTCAACTCGGGAAATGTATACAAACAAACATTTGTACATATGTACGTACATAAGTACATACATAGATGAAGAACGGGGGCGGATCAGCAGTGATTTCGATATCTATAAAATCAATATCTATAAAAATTAGTGAATATTAAGGGATTTCCAAACATCGATGTATTTTTGGAACACTTAGAAGTGATTTTCGATAAATGAAAACTATATATGTATATAACTGTTGTGAATTGTAAACAAAAAGAAGACTATAAATATGTGAATTTAAAAAAAAAGGTATTATATATTTTTTAAAATTGACATATATGTATATATAAATAACATAACATTAAAATAAAATACATTTTAATTTTTAAAAATTATTTAAAATGGTGGATGTAGTTATTTAAACCTCAAAATAATGTCTTAATTTCTAGATAAAATGCTTGCAATAAATTTAAAAAATTAGCCGATTTTATCTCTTGTTTTTGCGTTAAAATTTATTTGGGAAGAGTGGATGGAAAGGAATTTCATTAAAATGATGTGTGCTAAATTTCAGGGATATACATATATAGGTCAATAACTTTTCGAGTTGTGGTATAAGAGCTTAGGAACTGTTTTAATTTTGAAAGTGCTCAAACGCTGTATTATAAGAAATATTTAAAATTCTAAAAATTTGGTGAAATTTTACAGGTAATTCCCCTTTAAAAGACTTTTCTGTTACTGTTCTAAATTGTAAAAAATATAGAAGACAGGATGACCTTAATTAATTGTATTTAAACGTTATTAATATAGGCCTGAGCTATTGATGTTTTGATAGTCTTAAAACTATATCGAAAGGTCCGTTCTGTATCATTTGATGAAATCTTATTGATTTTTGTATATAACTTCTTTAAATATTGGAAAACTTCATTTCTGCTTGTAGCGTTATTTAAAATTATTAAATTAAATTGGCCCTACATTATGTTCTCATTCCCCCACATATGTTATTCCGTCCCTGTATATTCTATATATGTATGGTATTCTTTTTTAAGGTAAACAAGTAACGAAGTCGTAAAAAAATACACCCATCTTGTTTCCCTTCGCACTCTCGGTCTGCACTTTCTGATGGGATGCTGGATATGTGTGTGTGTGTGTGTGTGTGTGTGTGTGCATATGTGTGTATATTTGTGTGATTCTGTTTGCTTATTTAAGTCGTTTGCAATTTCTGCTTTGCTTTTCTTTGCATAGCCAACGCATAAAAAATAACCTAGAAATGCACGGCAAACAACTTTCAATTCCGTTATATGCGAGTGTCAGTGTGTATGTGTGTGTGTGTGTGTGTGATTGCAACGCATGCAAATGTTGTTTATTTGTCGCGCTCCTCTTTAAGGGTATTTTATTTTATTTATCATTATCAGAAAAATGTACAAGTTTTTACTTTGCCAACAAAAGCAACTTTTGCAATTATAAAACTTAGTCACAAATGCATGTTGCAAATAGAAGCCGAATGGCTATGAATGCACTGCTTTAACAGAAGTTCAACACTCAGCTTAAAGTTGAACAATCGAGATGGCTGCCATCCTTTTTTTTTTTTTTTGCTCCTTTTTCTCTGTTGTTCTGTATTGTCAATCTGCTGCTATCTTGCACCCAAAAAAAAAAACCAAAATAGAAGAAAAAAATATAAGATGGAAGCACGAACAGAAGCAGGTTGCCGGCGGGGGATTTGCGTCCACTAAAACGCTATTTTTCACTCTATTCGAGCGGAAGTTGAGCGACAGCAAACGAAGCCAAAAGCACACGCCCGGTCTCCGGTATGTGTGCGGGCACTGAGGAACCCGAAAGGAACAGAAGCAGCAGCAGCACCAAACCGGATGTTTAGCATACTAAGAGGCGCACAACAACAGCAGCAAAAACTACACCAAACGTCGTCGCCGTGGTGACAACAATTGTGCATTTGAATACCGTTTGGTGTGCCCTCGGAGCGCACACAGAGCGAATATTTGGCCGTAGGCCCCAATGCATCCGAAAAAGACAAAGCAAAAGAACAAAAAAAAAAAAACACGGCCAAACACACAAAAGCTCTGCCATATTCCCCACACATAATAAATTTATATATAAGCTTATGTCAGTGCTATTCAAGAAAGGGTAATACTCCGTTCCCATTCAGAGTATTAAATTCTTTTCAGTTGCCAAACCAACAGAGCAAAGTTAATCTTAAAGTTGATGGGTTTTGAAGAAGAATGGAAGAAAATCCAAGATCCCAATCATGATAACATGTAAGAACTTACTATTTCTGGAACAAAAAAAAGTGATTTAATTTTAAACTTGGAAGATGATCATTAATTTCATACGTGGTCATAAGAATTGACCCCCAAGATATTGCGCAAAAAAGACTGCATCAAAAATGCTTACTCAATGTACATCCAAACGTCCGTGCCAAGATCGGATTACTATATCATATAGCTCCCATTGGACCAATCGGACTAAAAATATTTTTGCTTCTAAAAACTTATTTGCTTCTTATCATCATGCCGAAGTTAGCCTGTCCTTCTGGTAGAAATTAAACAAGTGGAAATATTAAAATTTCAACTAGAGACACTCTTGTATGGGTTCGCATAACGACAAAAACACACCAATTTTTGGCATACGATATTAGTGCATCGGAACGAAAATCAAAACTTCAATGGGCCCTTAAAATGAATTTTGGGGATAAATTAGAAACTTCGGATATGCAGTTTCTTTTAATCTTACTAGACCTACCTTCTAAGAGTACGTATGTATTTAAAAATTGTTGCCAAACTATTGAAAATTTTTCGGTGCATCATATCAGTACGATGACTACCACAACACAAAAAGTATTGTTTAATAAAATTGTTAGGGAATTGTGAAAGTCGTAATTAAATTATGGACACGGCACATGTGGCAATAGATGGAAATAAATAATCAAAATATAAAAAAACGGTGGGAGAACTACAAAAATAAAATATATATAAATATATACATTTCAATACAAACACATATGTATGTAGGCATCTGGCCTGAACTGGCGAATACTGTTAAATCGGTTAAGGTTTCGAAATGGCCTTTTTGCGTCCTGATGCCAGGTATAAGGATAATAATAAATTGCATAGTTCAACAGCCAAAATAATTTTAGGTAGGTAAAAATGAAATATGTCAGACCGCGGTTAAAACCCCGAAAACTGTAGGATAGAATCGAGAAATTGAAACACAGAATTTCATCAATAATTTCGATTTTCATTGACTTATTGTCTCACATCCAGAAACTGCTCTCTCTTCGCCGATAAACTAAGTATAAATCTTTGGTAATATGAAATCATAACGCGACCTACGTACCCAGAATCATAACAACGAAGTGAGATACAGCGTTACTTCCTCTTCAATTATGTTTGTTAATAATTGCACGAAATGAATTTTTATTTGCGCTATTCTGATACATGACCAAACTTTGCTGCTGCTGTGAACACGTGTACAAACTCATCAAAAATTAAAAGAGCGGAAAAAAGGCAAATCGATTTGAAAAAAAAAAAAAAAGCAGATTTTCTGCTTTCCACAATTTTTTGCCGCAATATTATCGACCGTGAAAGAATAAACGAGGAGACCTCAAACGCATACCCTATTATCCAACAAACGTCCATGTCCAGCGTTGACCATCAAAACAAATGAATTGAATTACTATACTATTCCTTATCATGAGGATAAACTCGGAGTAATAATGTTTTCCTCGAGACTTAAAGCGGAATTGGTCAAGCATTTAAGCTTATCTTTAATTGCAGTAATTAAACTAAGGTTGAAGCTTATTTTATTTAATCCCATTTAAAATAAAAAGTGCAATAAAGTGATTAAGGTAAAAACAAAAATAAAACACTTTTAGTCGTTGGCGGTTTGCGGAAAAGAAAAGTTAATCCCCTTAATGTACATTGGCGTGAATAAATACAAGGCACTTGCAGTTCCAACCGCACATATTGTTAATCTGTGCACATTTTGAACATTTTGCGGATTAATTAATCAGCTTAGGCACCTGGATCTAGATTCTGGATATGGCCCTCGAGTAGAGCAAACGTTAAGCACAAGGCACGTAAAACTCATAAAGAAATGTGA
Organism: Drosophila sp. 14030-0761.01; assembly: GCA_018150735.1. NCBI lineage: Eukaryota > Metazoa > Arthropoda > Insecta > Diptera > Drosophilidae > Drosophila > Drosophila sp. 14030-0761.01. The sequence continues at coordinate 5,849,191 of JAECWO010000099.1, forward strand.
AAGTTATTAAAAACCAACAGAAGATGCAAGAGGGGAGTAGTGGGAGTAGGTGAAATATTCAAGAGAACTACGCACACGCGCTCTTTTTATGGCCATGTCCAAATGGGAGTTGCCCACTTTTTTTTTTTATTTGGCCCAGGGCCAAAACACATATCGATGGTCATGTAATCTCTGATGCACATTCAACCGAGAGAGAGAGAGAGGGAGAGAAATAGAGGGAGCGGAGCAGCTGTCTATTCCCAAAAGAGGAATGGAAAGTACAAGCACAAATCTATCAGAAATGAAAGAAGAAAATCCGCAGATAAAACCAGGCAAAAGAAAAGAAAATGCAATTTGCTACGCGTACACCAAACGGGATGCCACCAGCTACCGCATCGTTTGGCACTCTGGGAAGACGTAGGTGCCATTACAAACATCAGTACAATAAGCTTGAAAGGATGTGGGTAAACAAGGAAGCAAAACTAAAGACTCAGTTGGCAAGCCGGAAATAAGCCCTAATTTATGTAATGATTATGCGATAATGACCAAGAAACGAAAACAACAAGGTGCTAGTTATTTATTTTGAACTTTTTATTAAAGTAGAGAGATGCGGAAAGGCGGTTACCCTGGGGCTGAAAAATCTATTGATATTTTTTATTCGATTGTTGTTCGAGTATATTCGATTATTATATTATTATTATATTATTATTATTATACTATTATTATATCTTCAAGAGTCCCAGCAAAGTATGTGAACAAAATTCCATATTGTTTCTATTCCCTTGAGCTTTCAACAAAAATCACCTGTTTTATAACAATGTTTTTGCTTTACTTAAAAAAAAAAAAACTATGGTGATGCAAACACAGTAGAAAATATACAAACAACCAATATTTAAAAGTTAAAAAAAAATTTTCGATTTTGCAGGTGTAAATAAATTTTTCTTGAAATCCCTATCGATATATAAAATTTTGTAGGTCAATTTTGATTATCCGTTTAGAGTTAGGAGTGTGACGTTGAGAGCCATCATCAAACAGCAATTTGTACTTCCTTATGTTTCGTTCACTGCTTTTGCCAAATAAATTATGCGTATTTTCATCAACTTTGAATTTATGTCAGTCAATTAATATCCTGTAGTCGAAACTCACACTCTTAGCGTTTTCTTTTTCTCTGTGCTTTATCTCCACTGTCTTGTTACGTAGTACCTCTTACGTCACTGTTGGTTTATGTGGCGCGCTAACAAGCAGCAGACACACACAAACACACACACATGTTCTTGGCTTATTGTATTGTCTCTTTCTGCGCTCAGTTATTATCAGCTGACATTTTGCAACACCGGCTTACTGATGGCAAGGCCAACAAGGCAACAACTGGTGGAGCCAAGCAAGTTATAGCACAAGAAGAGAGAGGGGATAGAGAGAAGTGGGAAGTCGACGGGAGTAATTTTTGGGGAGTTTTCTCCTGTTTTTGCTGTCAGCTCATGCATTAATCATTGGGGGTCTTATATGTTGTTTACGTTAACCTCGGAGGCTGCACATGGTTTTTAGTAATGGGCCTGTCGTTGCCAGACTGTCACAGAGAACATAATTAAAAACACGTTAGAGCGGGATGGATGGATGAGTTGACCAAAAAAAAAAACAAATATAAATTTCCTGCGCGTGCCAAATCTGTTACACCAAAACAAAAATTAAATTTCCTTGAAGAAATAATAAAAAGTAACGGGAAGTGGCGCTCAATTTTAAGAGTGAATGCTTATTACATTTGAGAATCGGGAAGCTATGCAAAAATACTTAAAGAATTTACAAGCACAGCTGTTAGCGCAAGAGAAGGAAAGGGGAGTTCCAATGGCTCTCAAAACGTCTCAAGTTATTTAAAAATTTCAAGTGTAAACAAATAAATAAGGAAAAAAATAATTAATTAAAGGCGTGAATTGAGGCCGTTGCATATGTCCAGCATAAGTGAAGTGCTTAGTGAATTGTCTGCTTTTATATAGAAATAATAAAAAGTGGCTAACTGTAGCTACCAAGAGAAAACGGAGTTTCAGTGGCTTTCAAAACGTCTCAAGTTATTTCAAAATTTCAAGTGTAAACAAATAAATAAGGAAACAAAAAATAATTAATTAAAGGCGTGAACTGAACTGTAGCAGATGTCCAGCACATATGAAGTGCTTAGTAAAATGTCTGCTTTTATATAGGCAATCATAGTCGATTAAAATTGTCAACTGATAGCTATCGATTGCTGAAGAGGTTTTCAGTTGGCTTTCAATATTTCTCGAGTTGTGGAATAAGTGTTGGAAGCAGTAACCACAAATAAATAAGGCTAAATCTAATTTCAACGTTAATAGGCGTAGAACTGAACTTAGTTCAAGCTTCCAGCTCTAAGTTTCGAAGTGAAAAGTGAAACGTCTGCTTTTATATCGAAACGTGCAAGTTATGTATCATAGTTGGCGAGGTTACATTTATCAGATTAGCTATCGATTTGTTTTTCTGAAAATTTTGGTAATTGTTTATTTCGACTACTCGCGTTTCAAGTGTTGGATAACGCAAACCGTGGGAAAATGGCAAGATTTCGAAGACCAGTGTTGGTAAAGTCAAAAATTAAACAGGCTTTTTTTCGTTTCGACGTAAAATATTTCGTTACCACCATTTAGTTTTATAAAGTCTGAATATTGTGTAGTAATTTCTATATAGTTTTCCTAAGTTCTAGGAGTGTTCGAGCTGAAATGCAATATATATTTGATTTTCAACACGAAATTTTAAATTTGTATAACACTCTTTCGGCGTTAATAAATAATTAGCTATCGAATCGTTTTTTTTTCTAAAAATACATTTTATTTGTTAATTGTGGAAAAACTACACAATAAAAGTGCGCACCCAAATTTGTACTTGAATTGATTCATTTCGTTAGGTACCATTTGATTGGAATTAATGCAGTTTTGGGCGCGAGTAGTTATAGTAAACAATTACCCAAATTAACTTAAAATTTATATTGAACATATATTATACATCGAACTTATTTGTCGCTTAATGGCAACCCAAAAACTTCCTATGAGCATTTTCGTCGAAACGAGAATAGGTCGATTTCATTCCGACATCTGTCATTTGTTTTCCTGGTTACCTGCTAAGGACAATTCTTGCAAATCAGCTAGACCGGATTTATCCACTAATGTTGAGTATTGTTCTCAAAAAATTACAGATTAATGGAAAAATTGAAGAACAGGCGTTACTTTATATTATAGCCAAATATCAAATGTAAATATTTTCGTTATTTGTATTTTTCGCTCAATCAAGTTGCAACATGTAACTTTATATAAGTATGTGATTTAAAACTTTAATTAATTATTTTATTATTCCTTAAGTTTACTAAAAAAGCATTTGCAATGAAGCATGTGCTAACAACCATACTACTTACTTATTTCACCTAATTCACTGTAGTTAATATTCAATAGAATATTTAAAGACAAATAATGTCTTCTGCTTCGTTTACTCTTTTTTAGAGAACTGCTGCAAGTATAAATGCTAAGTAATTGTTATTCTTTCGTGTTGATTATTAATTTGTGCAATTCCAAGTTAAATTTCTAATACAATTGGCCATGCACAGTTATCCTTAATGCATACATGGTAACAGGAAGGAAGAATACACACAAAATATTAAATGCCAACTATATATTTGCAGAGCGCCGACTATAAATAGCTGTCGAGGCACTTGAACAAAATCAACAAATTATATATGTGTATGTATATAAATTGTGGTCACAAAACTGGCAGCAGAGCAGCAGCGGCGGCAGGGCAAAGTGGCACCTGCGGCTGGACATGATTCAGGCTGAGACCGGGCAAAGGCAAGGCCGAGGCAAGGACATTCGACTATAACGTTTAGGCAGTCATTTTGCCAGCAGCTTTGTTGTTGTAGTCGCTCTACCTTCAGTTCGTGCGTGCATTAATACCAACACGTTTCGCTGGTAAACACATGTGTGTGTGTGTGTGTGTCGGTGTGTACGTGCTTTCCAATTAAGTCTAAGAGATAAAACAAAACATGAAACAAAGGTGGAAAAGCCAAAGTCAAAGTTTCCTTATGACTCAAGACAAAAGGCGTTAACTTAGCTGAAGCTTCTCCTGTTGTCAGAAAACAGTTGGCGAAAACTAACCTTAACTGCCAACTAAATAAGGCAAAAAGAGAACAAAACAAGTATTGCCCGCTCTCAGGCAACCCGCTTAACACACAATTCACTTGAATTCCCAATGAATTTTGTATTATAATGGTCAATAAGAGAGTATGAGGCGATTGGAACACCCATTGAGTCTGTTAATGTGAAACCAAGTAAATCCCTTGAGAGTGATCTTTCGAATTGTTGAACACGGATATAAAAATTCGACAAAAAATACTAGGGTTGGGAAAATACCGATTAATAGTCGATAGTTGATATTGTACTTTTAGGTATACCTGTATATAGTCCAATTTTGAACGTAGTCTTTAGTGTATTTAGTATTGCTTAAATGAAAATTTAAAATTTTCTCGAACTGTGCGTTCAATTTCCATTATTGTGTCTGAATTATTGAAGCGCATAAAATGTATTGTCTACTTTTAGGCACTTGCTCAACACGCAATTCCTTGAACAATTTGTGGCAATCAATAAAAATTTATTAAATGTCAATTTCCATCTACCCAAATAGCATGCGATCATTCATTGCTGTTATGTCTGATATCTTGAAAAATATTATTCAATTTTCACACACAATTTTTTTTTGTTGGCCACATATAAGCGGATTATGTACACATTTGTCTCCTTCTGCTCCTCCAGCCTTCAATTATCTACATATTTTGTAACAAAAAAAAAAAAAGGTAATATATTTTACACTTTGCACAACTTTTCTTTTTGTAATAATATTTTCCAATTTCTTGCCTTAACATTTGTGTGTGTGTGTGTGTGTGTGTGTGTAATCGATATCTTAATCCGATTTGCTCTCATTTTCTTTTCCATCATTATTATTATTATTATTATTATGCAAACAATAAGTCTAATGATGACAATGCTCTCTGATATTCGCCTACTTTGTACTGACAATGAGAATGCTTCAAGGGGGGGAGTGGCAAGCAGTAACACAATATGCCATCAATAAAGCGAATTCATTATCATTTAATGGGCATTAAGTGAGTGCATGTGTGTGTCTACAGATTGGCATAATATATATTTATATTTAGATTCGGTATTCGGATAATTAAACAAAGTGCGTAGAAAATAAAAATGCTAATAATTAGCAGAGATTTTTATTAGGGTGATAACGATAGAACACGAATATATGTAGATATATGTAGATAAATGACATAAGTATGTGTTGTACATTTAAATATAAGTGAACAGCTTCATTTATTATTGTTCATATTAAAATTATCGATTATCCAATTCTAATAAAATTTGAAATAGGATTGGATCATTGGACTATGAAACGATAAGTGGCGCAAGTAATAGTTATAATTCCTAATCAAATATAATTTTTTTTAATAACGCCTCGGGGTACCGAACTATCCGATCAAGAGTAGGTTCAGATCAGGGGTATACACATAGCCGAAAATGGTTGGCATTTTATGAAAAGCATAATTTTTGGGGTGCTGAATTCCAAAATGTAATTATCAGTGATAAAAAAAGTTCAATTTGGAAGGCCCTGACGGTCATCATAAATATTGGTGGGATCCGCGTCAACTACGAGCCACATGCTATAAGCGGAACCATGGAGGTGGATCATTAATGGTATGGGCTGCATTTAATGCTAAAAGAGAAACTCCAATATGTTTCGTATCCGGTCGTATGAATGCTCAAGCATATATTGAGTTAGTAGACAGATTACTAACACTATTTGGGGAGGAGTTTCATAAGGACGATTGGGCTTTTCAACAAGACAATGCGCCAATACATATTGCACGGGCCGGAATGCCTTTTTGAGAAGGCAACAGCATTCCTCTGATGAAGTGACCGTCGTAAAGCGCCGATCCTAATCCAAATTTATGAAGATTTTCTGGATTGTCCAATTAATCTGGAACTTGAAATTGAACAAGAAGTTGAGTAGCGCAAGGTTAGCATACCACATTCGTTGTACATCTTCATAAAAAAGCTGTGCATATTCGTTTCAAATAATATAGCCTACTTATGTGGATAAAATTCAGTTTTTGTCTAAAAACATCTATAACAAATTATACTTATTACACCGAAGAATAATAAAATACCAAAAATTACAATGGATTTTTGAGCATTTAAGTTCGAGAACTGTTCGAGTTCCCCAGTGCAGTGCACTGTGCTGCACTAAAAGACCGATTGATTTTCGGTTATGTATGTAAATACTTCGGGAAGCGCACATATCAATATAAAAATTGAATCTTGCTCTATATACATACACTTACCTTGTGAGCACATACAAGACAATAATAGTTTCAGTTGAGCTTTGTAAAAAAGTTTTTATTACTATGTTCAGCATAAAGTTCTTTTTTATAAAGTTCAAAGTTCATCATAAAACTCTTTTGACTTGTGACGCTTTTGTGATGTTGATGGCCGAATTTTTGTAAACAGAATAAAATGTCCGAACCCTCAAGAATAGTCAGGCGAGGCAGCTGAAGTTCTCTAGTGTAGAGTCTTCAAATTTTTGTAGACCACATTTGAAGTTTTCAGCGAAAATGGACAGGTAGGTCGGCAAGTAGGTCAGGTAGGAAAATGAGAGAAAACGGAAAAGTCATAAGAATATGACAATGAAAATGAGAAGTCGTTTTTTAATTTTATGTGAACCTAAGTTACACAGATTTTATTTTCAATTTACCGTCAATAGCTTTTTAAATTCCTTTAGATTGAAGTTGTTTCCAATGATTATCCTTTTTAACAAAATAAAGACAATCGTAATCACAAATTGAATTTCATGTAAGAGATAAATTTTCAGCAATTCCAAGAAGCAGTATCGATGAATATATATATACAGTCATAAGTATGTGTAGCAATATATATATCTTTAGGTCCATATATATATGTATGTATGTATGTATGTATATGTATTGCTTTACCAAGAAACTGAAAAAATGGAAAAGCTATAATTAAATTTTACTCGAACTGAAAAAGAAGCTCGAGGCAACTACTATATTAATGGTTTTTATAAAAACGTTCGTTCACTCCGAGAGACACTATGGCAAGGCAAAATGTTTGTTAATTTTAAAAGGGGGCCAAGTTATTGCAAAGAAATATTCAGAGTATTGATGAAGTGTGAAAAAAGTTATAAATATATATTAAACTGATTTACGTGCTTACTTTTGGATCTACATTGAGTAACTATAAATTTTGATGATGTAAAAAATTGTTCATATAAATTTATATATTCTCGAAAAATAGAATTTGATGAGTACATATACATACATACAATTGTACGTTGATCCATATCAAAGTTTCTTCTCGTCCTTTTTAATGTATCATGAAATTTTCTGATAAGCAGACTCGGTCATTTATCAGGAGCAAAGCGAGCAGGTGGTCTCTATATCTATTATGGTATTACAAAAACCACCAATTTCTACCATCTGCAAACCCTAGAATGGAAAGGCCATACCTCTACTTTAACGCTAAAACTAGTTGGGAATTATAACTAGATAAAGCGAAAAAGAGAGCCAAAGCTCAAATCCAATTGTTTCGAGCCCGTTCATTCGAAAGTTTCATAAAAAATAAATGTTGTGTAGAAAATGAATGATAGTCTATTTGGGAATTACAACTAGATAAAGCGAAAAAGAGAGCCAAAGCTCACATCCAATTGTTTCGAGCCCGTTCATTCGAAAGTTTCATAAAAACTAAAAGTTGGGCAGAAAATGAAATATCCTTGCCTTAAGAACATAAAATAAGTTAACCCGAAAAACCGTCAATCGGTAATAATCGACAGTTGGAAATCCATTTAATCGAGGCTTTGGCTCAATTATAGGGTTCCACGAGACTTCTTGATTTATCCACCTTACTTTCGTGTTTCGTTTCGTTTCGCTACTTATGTGTCACTGACAGTGTTATTCCTTTGTTCGCCAACTTATTCCCGTATCTCCTGAAATGAAACATGCAGATTCGTCTTGCCGCCCTCCATTGTCCCCACAAGCAAAGAAAGAGAAAAGACAACGAAAGAAGAAATTGTTTTTATTTGTTTGCCCTGTCATCGTCATTGGCTTTTGCTTTGCTGTTGCCCCTTCCGTTCAGCTACTCCCTGATGTATGTATGTATGGATACGATGGTATGCAAATGCTGAGCTTCATTTATCATTGACGTTGACTTTCATGCGCTCGCGCCATAACTTTGGATGAGATGGAGAGCCCTTTTGGCTGGACCGGACATTGATTTGACTCGAAATCTCCAGAGAAGTGGTAGAATTTTGATTGGCTACCGCCCCCTTGTTGCCTTTTGGCATTCACGCCTCTTTGATTTCCATTAATTAGCTCTGTAATTGGCTTCAGGTGTCGTTTTCACCTGTCGTTGTTGTTGTTGTTGCAGTCCTGACTTCAGTCTATTAGCATATAATCAAACAATTCCCTCCAAGAGGGAGGCAACCGGCAATTGTTTGCTCTTGAGTAGCTAATTTATTGGGCAAATATGTACAAACGCTTGATTGCCTGCCTTCCAGATAGATGTAAGTTTGCCTCAGGTTTTGTGGTTTAAATATTGATTTCCTAGTTAACATTCCAAAGGGTTTTCTTATATTTTTGAAATCCGACTTTGTTTCATCCATTTTGCTCATTACGTTCTGGCTACTTGAATCGTGGCTCTGGCTGGACTTCACATTTTCTGTTGATTCACCTGACCGCCGCTGCCCGAGCAGGGGGATGTTCCAGCTGCTGCTCCTGCAAATGTTGCTGCTGCCACTGCAACTGGAGTCGGTGGTGGAGTACAGGCAGCATCAACATTTTGTCGTGGCTCTTGATATCCCGTTGCGGGCGGACATGGCTGACAATCGCAGTCTGGCAACGCTGATGAACCATCATCTGGGGCACAGCATTGCGGTGGATTGGGTCCGATGTAAAATGGATTAAAACGGCAAACCATTTTATCGTATTCTGGATGTCCGCAGAGCGCAGAACGTAATGGCCACGAGGAAGTAGAATTTATTCAGTTAAAGGAAATTGAAAACATTGAAATTTTGAACGAATAGATAAAACCTGACTAAAAAAATTCGAAACAATTTACCAATTGTTGGTATATAATGATAAAATAGGTCTACTAGATTAAGGAAAAAAAAAACCATACAGGAATCATCAAAGCAGTGCAACCAAATATTCCCCGACTTTATGAAACTATGGTGTTATGGTTGCCAGAGCAGCCGAATATTCCTTAACTTTTTGAAACTAAATGGTGTTCAGAAAACGCAGAAATATTCCGTGAAATTTACCGAAGTCATTCGAATAAAATTTTTAATTCAACCTTTGCCAACACTAGTCGTCGAATCTAGCTTTTTTCATATTTTTGATTCTTTCAACACTGAAATTTCGAGTAGACAAAGTAAACAATTTCCGAAAAAATACCATTTTTCACTATTCGGTATTTTTATTTAACTAGCAATAGCATGCATTTTGGATTAAAAACAGCCAGAAAACCAAAAAAAAAAAGGAAAAAAGGCTGAATAGTATTAAAAACCACAAAAAAAAAATCGGATTTTTGTAAGCAATTCACAACTCGCAATTCTTTGGTGTTTAACAAAATGTTTTGAATAACTTCTTGTTTGTGAACTTCATTTTGGCATTGAGATTTATGATTTGCAATTTGATTTCTTATGGAACTTTTTCAATATTTAGTGTCAAACCCCAAATTCTTTTTTAAATCATGAAAAAAAACGGTTTATTTAGAAAAAAATTAAATCCTTTAAAAAAAGAAATGACACGTCAAAGATACTGACAAAATTGCGGTGTCATTACACAAGCAGGACATTCAGGATAGGTTGTGGGATGAATATTTTAATTATTTTTTACAGTAATCGAGAGTTCTAGCGTTTTTCAGTTGGGAGCTAAGAAAATTACTCGCTGACTACTTAGTCCAGCATGATTAGGTGGTTGGACCTGGTTAGACCTACATATGTCAGTACTGCAGGAAAACAACAACACCAACAACAACTACTAGACTGATGCAATTCTGTTTCGAAAAAGAATACAAATATAGGTAAGACCGATACAAAAGTACCGTTGTCCCATGTGAATTCAAAAGCTTGTCCAATTTGATCACGGAAAAGGAAAAAAATAACAAGGAAAATAAAGCATGTTTCAAAGTAAGGAATTTTCTAAACTGGTCAAACTTAATTTTTTACTTCACTTAAACAGCGGTCAAACAACAGTTGGAGAACATGAAAATTAGGAAAATTAAGAAAGAAGATTGTAAAGTAGTTCTGGGATATTTAAATGTGGCATCACGTATGAAGGCTTAGCATCGATTATCTAATTAAAATTAGAATTAATTAAAATTAAAATTAGAATTAATTAAATTAAAGTAAAAAAGGTGAAATAAACGTATGAAATCATTTTGAATTGGACTGTGTCAATTGTTATTGTTTGACTGGCCAATTATTCAATTCTATATAGAATCCAAGCCAAATGGAAATTAATTTAAAAAAAAGGAAAAACTGGAAGCCAAAATTAAATTTGCTACTTCACTTAAACAGCTGCGCTGACACTATGATCACAACAATAACAACAGCTTAACAATAGGATAAGAAAATTAGGAAAATTAAGAGAGATTGTAAAATAATTCTAGGATATTTAAATCTGTAATTGTAAAGTGAAATAAGTGAAACATACGTATGGAATCATTTTGAATTGAACTGCATGTGTTGTTTTATAGAATGGTTTTTTTTTTGCGGTCACTGACACTATGATCACAACAATAGCATCAGCGTAACAATAGAAGAACAATTGTAAAATAATTCTAGGATATTTAAATCTGGCTTAACCAATGAAGGCTTAGCATCGATTATCTAATTGAAATTATAGTTGTAAAGTAAAAACAAGGAAAAACAATTTTCTACTGCACTTAAACAGCTGCACCGCCCCACTATCAACACAACAAAAGCTTAGCCCAACGATAATAGGAGAACAAAAAAATTAAGAAAGATAGATTAAGATTGGAAAGATAAAATAATTCCAAAAAAACAAAAATATTAGAATAAAAACAAGGTTAACAAAAATAAACAAGAATGCGAACTTGTCTTTGCGACTGCTTTGAAACGAATGAACAAGCGAAATGAAATATTTACCCAGATCTGAAGATTTTAGTTCATAGCCTTCTTTATAAAAATGACTGGCAAGGTTTATAGTGTTCAAAAATTCGATATAATAGTGTTTAGCAATACAAAAAGCGGTGCACAAAAGACCGGGTGAGCTAGTTCCGCGGTGAACTTTCCATTTTATCATCCCCTGGGTATTTTCCTAGTACACATCTGCATGAATGCATACAAAAGGGCCGCTGAATCATTAATTATGAAAATAAATACACGTTTTTTCTATAGAGTATTAAATGAGTGTGTATTAGGCGGATGCTACTTATTGTGAAACCTATTTTCCCTAAAAAGTATTTCTGAGAAAGACAGTGTTGTTAAATGGGTAATGAATGTTGTCTGACTGTTTCACCCTTCCAACACTCATTCCAAAATACATGCAATAAATCAGAGTACAACTCTGTAAATTTTTACCAATCGATAGCTATCTGATAATAGTAATCGACTATGATTGCCTATATAAGAGCAGGCATTTCACTAGGCACTTCACTTGTGCTGGACATCTGCAACAGTTCAGTTCACTCCTTTATTTTCTAATTTGATTTTTCCTTATTTTTAATTATTTATTCCAAGTTATGGTGTTTTTATTTATTAGTTTTTATTCTTATCGTCAGTTTATTTATGCATAACAAAACTATATGCCCATCGATTAGTACCAGGGGAACAACATATGCCCCATTATTCAATGCCTTTGGGACTTGGCTATAAGAACTCGGCTCTTCATTTTGATCAAGAATATATATATATATACTTATATGTATGTGGGATAGTATCATGAGCTGTAAGCTTCTTTGACCAAACTAAATGAACTTTTTTCCATGTTTTAAAAATTTATTTGAATTTTGTTACCATTCCTTGCTTACGTTATTGCTGTGAATAATGGATTTTTAGTATCGCTTTTGGAAAATTCCGATTGAAAAGTGTATCGAAACGTGTGAGATAGAGGATGGTAAAATTTTGGCACGGCAAACCCTTATGCACCGTCCCCCAAAAGAGATGGTGGATGACTTGCTTACGTTAAAAGTTTCTATGAAACAAATTTATAATATCTAGTTCCCTAAGAATACCGTATTTCCAAAGTATTTCTTTAAAGAATTCTCCAACGAATTTGTTCGATTTATTTGCTTATCTCCTATTACAACCATTATTAAATATATGTTCTTCAGCACTAGATGCTGCGTTCTGAGTATAAAAACCACAACAAGCAACATAACATGTAGGAAGGAACGTGATAAAATACCCAGACACATGCGCTAAAAGTTTACAATTTTTACGACTTCATTAGAAACGCATGATGAACAATAAGGATAACAAAAAGGCAACTTAGACCATCAGAAGGAAGACGAACGAGTGTAACGAGAATTCCTACCAGTTGTGGCAAAAAATTACCCAACTATCTGGCAAACCAAGAAACACCAAAAAAAAAAAAAGGATAGAAACTGATGCCGCACAAAAAGTCAAGCTAAAAGGAAGTGAAACAGCTGGAAAATTACACACTTGCACACAGTTTTATGAATGAGCGTGTCACAGTATGGCGGAGGATTTAGGAAGAGGCCAGAGGAGGTTGAAGAGAAAGATACACACACATACACATACATTTTGCGTTGACTGTAATGAAAGTTTAAATTGTTTTTTTGGCTGCACTTAAGCAAATGGAAGAGAAGGAGGAAGTGGCAGAGAAAGGAACCAGCACATAAATAAATTCGAGAGGCATTGTCATGTATTGTGTAATAAAGTTTATCATAAATGTTTCTCCTTATTTTTTTTTTTTATTTTTTGGGCATGTTTGTGTCGTTGTGTGTTGAATCATAAAATAAAAAGGAATCTATTGTTGTGAGCAAATATTCTAGGAAATTTCTTGCATACTTGTAGGCTGAAATGCCTTTAACTGATTATTTAAAGCGTTTCTGTTGACCTGTAGCAAATAACTTAATCACACAGCTTTATTAAATGCTCTTTCATAATCACTTAAACATTGTTGGCTTTTACCTAACCTGTCTATTTATAAATCCTTTCGTTCCACTAACATTTTTGTGGCCTCTTTGGCACTTGGAAGTTCTTTTTATAGCTAAACAAGTTTGATGATGCATCATCATCATCATCATCATCCACCCATCATGTTAGCCAACTAGTTGGCTTCTCAAAGAACTCCCTCTCCCCCCCTCTCTCTCTCTCTATCGTATAAAACATTCATTCATGCAGTTTCCCATCAAGTTTCGCTCTATTCTCTTTCCTTGTTTATATAAACTTTTTAATTACGTTAAGTCACTAGAAATGTTTATGGCTGCAAGTGCAATCTTGTTTTTGAGTTCTCCACATGTGTGGGTTAGTCTACACAGAAAGAAAATGAGTTGGGAAAAAGTATCAAATCTTATCTTATCTTATTTAGTCGATCGGTGGAAGAATTAAGGTTTTAAATCTCTATCTAAAGTTGGAGAATGTTTTATTTAGGGACTGTAATCATTATGAGTTTTATTTTAAAACTTGAAAAATAAAAATTAATCAATTGGTTAAATATTAATCAAAATAATCAATTTTTACCGTCCCTGGTTTTATTAAAGTGAGTTTAATGCTTGCTTGTGCTTTCCTTAGTTTATTGTGTCACTAACTTTTTGCCTTTGTCCTACTCCTAACTTCAGTAGCTTTCAGTGCAGCGGAATATCTTTTTGTCCTCTTCCCTGGATCTGCAGTTCCTAACACATATATGACAGTTCTTTGATTTTTCGTTCAGTGTATAAATTTACAGCATAATAGCTAAAGTTTCGCTTCCTGCCTTTGAGCTTTTAGTATTACAAAAGTAGAGTTAGTCTACTTGCATCTGTAAGTTCATTTGGATATGTATCTCAATGTTGCTTTAGCTTAAGGCAATCAAAATTTTCCTTAAACTAAGTAGCTTCTAATTGCAGTTGCTTTTCTTTTTTTTCATTGCAAGTTTTAATTGAATTTCACGTGGGACGAATGGTTGCCCCCGCAATTTTTTTTATTTCGGTTTTGGTTACGCCTTTTATTGAAACAGTGTTGCAAGAAAAGCGTTTCGTTTTGGCTCGGCCTTAGCAAACAAAACATGCCAAAGGCGCAATAACATTCCAGCATAATGTTTGACTTTGCTGTGTTTGTCTGCATATCAAATAACAATTATCCAGCAGCATGGCAACTCACTCTTCTGAGTGAGTGAGTGGGACTTCGGGCCAATAAAAAAGCAAATATTTTTACCTTTCTCCATTCTCTCTCATTCTGTATTGCCTTTTATTTTATTTTTGTTTTGGTTTTTTTTTTTTTCTACCTTATTCCAATTTGAACATATTTATCGTTATTTATTTTGGCTTTATGCTATTTGCCTTCAACTTGAAAATGTCCTTGACAGACAAGCTTTCCATGGAAATATGAGTAAAATTCTCACAAAGCTTGACAGAATTTTGCCGCGGGTCTGCAGAAAGATATATATCTATATATGTATGTATATGGAAACAAAAGGCAATCACCTGATTACCAGGAGTTGGGGTTAAATTGTTGTTATCATCTGCTTATTGAAATTGTATATATGTAGATTGTTTTTTACCTTTCGCTCAGAATGTAAAGTGCGAGGAGTGAAAATAATAAAGATGTCATCGGAAATTTATCGGGTTCAATATCTCGAGGGCGTTGGCAACGATTTGTCTTTTGCTTGTTTTGCCAATGAATGTCTTAGGCTAACCCCAAACTCTTGGTCAATGTGTGATGAATGGCTCGAGAGCATATAGACAAATTGGTTCTGTAACGATTTCAACAAGATTTATGAATGGATTTTAAGAGTAAATCCATTCTTATGGACGAAATCTTAAAGTCCTCAGCGCCCCTTGGCTTTATAGAATTCACGTTAACCACTAGAACAGATGTTGAGAATAGGAGATCAATCTTTAAAATACTCACCACACTTTTGGGAGCAACAAAAAGAATGACACATAAAGCGATTTCCACATTTCACATTTACTGCATTTTCAAATAGTTTTGCGACCTTCCATTAAAGCGTAGGCTTCGGGGCCTTTAGTCAGGGACTGCAGTTGGTCCAACGTGTTGGCCTGCAAATCGAGCCACTCGGAAAAATCAGCAAAAATGCGCAAAATGTGTAAAACCCAGGGCAAAGAAATGCGAGAAAAGGCACAGAAAATATGCGTGCAGTTGAGGGGAAAGAGGATAAAGAACAACCAAACACCACAACGGAAACAACAGCTGAGCCTCAACCCAGTTTTTATTCGGACCAACTCGTGTTTTTTTAATTAAACCAAGCGACAATTTGACATCAATATCGAAATTAAGATCTTGCAGAGGTAAAAGCCACAATAGCAAAAACGAAACAGCACCAAAAAAAAAAAAATACTGAAAACAGAGAAGAACAACAACAATAACGAAAACAGGAAACAAGGCCAAAACGAGACCAAGTGAAAGGGGAAGTTATCAGTTACCGCTCCACCAGTTTGCACCATGTAAAAGTAAAATGCGAGAGAAGAGGCAAATTTCCGTCAACTGCTCTGAAACACGGATATCCGTTGCAAGAACTTTTTTTTTTTAGCATTTTCTATACCCTATACTCTAACATATGTGTACGATGCGTGGCTCAGATCAGACATGTAAGTGAGGAAAGTCCCCAACAAGTTACTGCTCCTAACTTTTGGGCTCGAAATTTTGGTATTGGAATTAGAAATACATTTTTTTGTCGGATCCATTATGGCAAAATAAACATTGAAAATCATTTGATTTTCATAATTACAATATATTATAATAAAATGTGCATGTTTTATTTTATTTATTTATTTAAGAGCTAACTTATTAATGGTGAAATTATAGGCTAGCTTATTACGAGGCTATGGCAGCAGAGGCCTTCAGCTCTAAAGTTGTATGAGTTTATGTACATATGAGTTCTCTTAACTGTGTGTTGTATGTATTTAATTTTACATTTATACATGGGGTGATGAGAGTTTTTAATTTAAGTTAATTTGTATGTTCTTAGATGTAGTGATATAAATTTGTTGTTTTTAAGTATTTTAGAATGTTTGATATGTTTGAGGTGTGGTGGGATTGGAGAGTGTTTTTAAATTGCTTGTCTTTGGGGTTTTAGGTACTGTTTGAAGATGTTCGATTGATATGATGTTTTGCATAAGGATCGATGTAGTGTATTGGTTATTTTGAAGTGTCCTTCGAGGGGATAATGAATGCATGTTTATTTGAGGATAATTAAGGATGGCTGATAATGCTCGAACTAAGATATATATTGTTAAATTTATTAAATAATTAGTTTAAAAACGGATTCATGACACCTTAACCAGGACGTATGAGTGATATTTTTTAGAATATCTTCCATCTAGAGCTGCCAAAAAATCGATTTTTTGCAGTTTTTTGTATGAAAAAGATCGATAATATCGATATTTCTGCGATATTTTGGCAGCTCTACTCCCATCTTATTGTAGCTGAATATGCGTAGCGCCAAATTTTAACTTCTTAACATATTTTACCATTAGCATGACCCATGAGTGATATTTTTTTTGATTCTTTGGAGTGCGTTTGCTAATTATTAAAAATAGAAAATAGTCCTAACATCCCACAATTAATGTTAAGTATGAAAATCTCTTTTCTGGGTAACATGAGGTATGAGTAATGTCATTTAAAATCTTCTTGGGGCGTATTTTAAAATATTGTACACTGTTTCAGTTGATTAAATGTTTTTGTATTATTTTGTAGTTTGGTTTTTATTTCACACATTGACTTCAAGCCTGCTAAAAATCAACATAAACAACACAAAGTTGTCGAAAAACATTCCCAATTTGTTTTTGAATTTTGAAAATTCTTGCCCGTCTTACACGTCACGAGATATCACTTAGTCTAGCAGGCTCACTTGCTCTTTAAACTCTGAAACAATTGTTTTTTGTTTTGTCCTTTACTTTTTGTTTTGTCATTTTCAATTTGCTTGTGCCTCTCGTTTGCTTATTGCGCGTGTTTATGTGTAAACTGTGGGACGCAAGGAGCTGCAGGCTGATGGGTATGTGGGCGGAAGCGTGGTCGGGGGCGTGGTTGTACATTGATGTGTTATATGCAGAGTGTTGTGTCTGCAATATATTTGCCAAATGACTCTTGATGCTTCCATGGAAAGGGCAATAAAATTCAGTTGCGGAGGAAACAAAAAGTAAAGTGGGAAAATAATTGCGACCTCTGCAAATGACGCACTGAATGCGACATAAAAATGCAAATGGCAAATGCAGCAACGCCAAAGTGTTGCGAGATGAAGGCCTAAAAGTTTTAACTCCAACCCAATCCAAAACAACGCGAAAAACAAAACCCAAAATGGAGAATGTGAAAAATGGAGCAACAAATGTACATAAATCGCCATATGGCATAGAATGACAGAATAGGAACCATAAAATATATATTTTTGCCTTTTTCTTACCACTATGTATGTCAACAGCATCAAATCGTAATAAAAATATTTAAGCAAAAAAAAAATATATATATATGGATTTGTATAAGAGATTTATGTGTTTTTCCAAATACAAATTAAATGAATGGCTGTGGATTTGGGGGGCCAAACTGGCAACAGCTTGTCTGCTGGTCTGCTAAATGCTGTTTGATGTCAATTAATAAAATATCAAATATTATAAATGGCCACTTCAAAAGTTATAAATTTGCAAAAGATTTCGATAAAGAATTAACAACTGCAAAATGAAAAAGCATATAAAATATTTTATGTCCAGTATTGTAAAGGGTTTGGTATGAGTTATTGCTATGATAAATACAGATACAAACGTCTTGATTGGCTCCTTAACATAGGATAGTGGCGCCACTCGGCGGAGAGGCTTAGTATTTTAAGGACCGCCCTCGATATAAATAAAATAAAGATTAAGTCGGTCGGACGGTCCAATAATTTAATGAGCCTTTCAGCTTTTAGTATGTAAATGCAATTAAATAACAATGAACAAAAGAAAAAGACAATAGACAAAGCGAAAAGAGAGCCAATATTCTTTATGGTTACGGTTACCAACACTTCTTGCGATATTTTTCAACACTAATTTGTGTTAGAAAATGAAAATTTCATATTTTCCAAATAAAACTTTTTTTAAAATTGCATTAGGAGATTGTTTTGGTTTTTGCAATGCTTTGTAGAAACTCGCAATTCACTGATCTTGTTCTTTCTCAATCTCATCGTCGTTCTATGTATTTATCAACACTGTTTCTTACTCATTCTAAGAATCATCGGCCTAAAAGCTATCGACTGATTTTATTTCTCCGTTTCTTCCATGATGCTTCAAATGTTTAATGCTTATTTAAAGTCAAATCATATGCGGAAATAAATTCGAATTTCTTTCAACTTGAAACTGAAATACATAAATATACGCTTCGATATAAATGCTCAATGCTGCATCGCCATTTCGCATGCCCATAAAATATTATCAATAATTTTATGGTAATAATTTCATCATTGTCATCGGGCTCATCAAAAAGGCAAAAGGCAAAGGCTGAAGAGCATTTCCCGAACGTGAAAAGAGGAAAATTGTCAACTGATTGCTTCTACCAGTAAAGTCCTCAATACGAATGAATATACATACATACATATGTACACACATACATATTGACATTATTGATTTCAATTTAAAATTTATTTTCGCTTGCCTGGCATTACGATGACGACGACGACGACGTTGAGGACGTTGATGATGATGATGATGTCCTGCATCCTTTGGGGAAATCTGCTTGACGTTGTCAACGCCAATTCGGTTTTCGGATAGGTAATGAAAAATGCAAAAGGACCGATTGTCGATATCATAAAATATGTACAAAAATGCTCGTAATCAAAAAAATAAATAAATAAATATTGAAGTGCCATAAAGAAAGCACTTCACGGTTCTGCTTAACGAAGTAACTAACAGCTCTTTTTACAAACAGAACATTTCTTTCTATACTCTGTCAATTTAGTATGTCGCACATAATATTGAAGCTAAAATATACATATCGTAGAACGAAATCTTTTTGGTTTAATACCACGTTTTATTTAACCTTAGTTTATGGGTTGGCCTGAGGTCAAATATTCTTAGTGTTTCGTGGTCTGAAAATGGTCTATGAAGGAGTCTGAAACATATTTCTTTATGGCAAAACAAACGACTTTCTGTTATTGCAAAAGCATAGATTAAGAGCTATCAAAAGATTATATACCAAAAACCATACTATAGTAACGTCTCTAGAAGCTAAAATTGGATACATTGTCGAGTACATTCGATTAGTTTATCTTGATAAAATAAATTTAAAATAATTACAAAAGGATTAAGAATGTAATATGTACGAAATGTATTCAGAACCTTAAATCTTTTAAAATTGGATCTGGATGAAATATCCGGCAAGTAATCGGTCTAAATTAATTTTAGTGATCGTTTCCAGTAATGAACTTTGATTTTTTTTAAGGCGAAAATTAATAACTTTGGTTAAACTAATAAATAATATTTTAACTGTTAAACAAAATCAAATTTTTTCCAGTATACCATTTGAGATTTTTGGTAGTATTTTGAGAGAACTATCAATGGTAAAAAAATTGTGAAGCTCCTGTTTTTATAGTTTTAGATAAAAGTCGACAAAAAAGCGGTCATTCACGCGACTTTGAATGGACATCAATGCTAATAATCGGTAAACTGTGTCAATACTGTGTGAGGTTTGAAAAAATATCAAGCTTTTTTATTTTCAAAATTTATCCCGTCGTTTTTTGGGACACTCACGCGACAAAAGACGATCAAAGACGATTAATTCGTCCTCTGACCGTAACTTTACTTATCTACGTATAATTTAAGAAGAGAAGCTCTTCGGTAAGAGAACTGTAAATGTAGTAAATATTTTGACGAAATAATCCCATAAAAACTCAGCTTCGCTTACAATTATTTTCTTCATATGAACATTTATTCCCTATTTATACCCAAAAAAAAAACCAAAAATATGAATACTTCTAACTAATATACAATAAAATATCAAAGAATCAAAGTTTGTATACCCTTGCAGCTTTTGACCATTACATTTTATTTTCTAAAAATGTTTTGTTTATTAATCCAATAAAGAAATATTTTAAATACATTGGCCGGGGCAGCCAATCGCCAAATAGTAGACATTGTGCGATTGATATTCATATTCACACACACAATCGCAATTTTGACACATATATGTGCTTCACTGCTTATGGGTTGGTACTGCTGCTGCTGCCATAAGCGTGCCTATAGGCAAATTTTATATCGTCGAAATCAGGCGTTATGTTTATCCGATTGTTTTGAAATTCACGCATATGACGTAATCCTTTTATTTATGTACATAATCAGTTTGGATAAGATTGTTCAAAAATAGAGATGTTATTCGCATTTAACGATTGTATTTGTATGGTATATGATATAGTTGTCGATCTTATTCAAATCGCGTGTGTATGTGGCTGAAATTATATACGAACTTTGAATGCGATAGTCTAAAACTGTGGGACTAGATCGCGCAGCACCAAAAAAAAAAAAGAAAAAAAGGAAGCGGAGGACATGGCTATATCAACTCGTCTTCTCTTGCTGATCAAGAATATATATACTTTATGGGGTCGGAAACGATCCCTTCTCTGCGTTACAAACATCTGACCAATTTTATAATACCCTCTGCAAGGGTATAAAAACAGCAGAATCTTGAGAACTTTTCTTTGGAGCCTGTGGTTGACCTCTTTGCATATATGTATATCTGCAGCGATGGCTCCCTGATTGCCCATCTCAAAGAATAATTTCATAACATTCTTGGGAAAAACGGATTTTTGGAGTCACCTAGGCGACACTTTCCCAATTTCAAAGTTAGTTTTGGCAATTTTCACTTAAATTGCCAGTCAAACCAAGGAAAAGTAGTTGCTAGTTGTTTGTGTTATTTCCGGATACTTCGTCCACTTGGTCGTGTTGGCCAAACAAAAGTTCTCACCAAAGTTGTTGTTCTTCCTTGACTATTTCCATTTTAGTTCGCTGCACTTGGCTTATTTCAATTTGCAATTTTAAGGCTATCTACGCAAAAAGAAGAACTAAATGAGTTAATGGGCATCCACTAAATAGCTAAGAACTTGAACCAAAATCTAAATAAAGTAATTGAAAGTTTCTACAGCTCATTAAGCACAGAAAAAAATGTGTTTTACGAGCAATAATTTTAAGTTTTATGATGTGGAATAATGGTGATCACCATAACACGTGTAAAAACAAGGTAGAAATAGGGTAATGGGAATGGGAATAAGGGAGCAACATCTTATGCCCTTTTGACTTAACTCTACGAAATCTGATAAGTATTTTAGTTAAACTTGACTTAATAGTCACCTTGTTAACAATCACCGCAGTTCATCCGCAAAATGAATTTGTTAACAATGCATGTAAAACAATTTAGAGAGAGTGAGCGGGCTTCAAAGGGCCACGTGTACGCCGTAATGTAATCCCTTATCTCGACTAGCAAAACTTGAAACAAAGCCGCCATGACAACAGACAAAATCCTTTCAACTATTAAATGAAAGGCAAAACCGCACTACACACACACACATCCTTCCAGTTTTCTCCCTTTCTTCCGTTCTTTCTCATCCTTTCTGGGGCATCTACGTAATAGCAAACACTTTATGGCTCATTATTTTCAATGAAAGTTACTTTCTTTCACTTTCTGTCTATTCGTTAGCTCATTTGCAACTTGTGTAACTTTTCATAACAACAACAAAAACTACTACTACACAAAAAAAAAAAAAAAAACCAAGTGTAATATTTAAACTTGTGCATATAATGCACATGAACTGCCATTAACACTAATGACGTCATGAAATTCAATGCACTGCGACCAGGAACCATCCCCATCCCACCATCCCTCCACTCCCCCCCATCATCCACTCTTCACACACTATTTAGTCTGGCCACAAAATGGGGCACATAATGTTGGCCTCACAGTGTGAAAACATTTGTCTAACCTTTCCCAGATACATAGACTGATATTGGAAACTTTTAGCCGAGCTCGTCTATTTTTATCAACAGAAACATGGTAGCTAAAATGATCAAAAAAAAAATTGCAAAAAAAATAAGAGCAAACTATTCAAATATAAGTAAAAAGTGTTCTGTTAGTAGATAAATATAGTAGTAAAATCTGGTAGCATCTGCGGTTAGTTATCGATCTGTGTTATCGAATATCGATCGAGATCATTACAAACATTCAATTGAAGTAGATTATTATTTTCTAAAGTAAGCCAGGTACATAGATGGGTCCTCGGGAAACTCGATGGTAATTTTTGATCTCATGGTAGTCTTTGGTTCCACCAAGGAGTCAACCGAAAGCTATACAATTAATCGAGATAATCTTAAATCTTTGCAATATCCTTATACCACCTTTAAATATATAGATCCTGGTCAAAGACTGCAATTCTAAATACTTTGTGTATAACAAAGTTGTGTATATCGGAAGTTATGTATTCTTATTCCCTACCTGTATCTATATTAACCTAATTTTATTTTTATAGCACCGAAGCTTAAATCCAAATCATAAATTTCCCAAGGTTATGTTTAAAATGTTTTTGAACAAACCACAAACTACTTAGCTATTTTAATATTATCAATATTTTTGAAAGGAAAGTTTTTTCCTAAGTCCTTCCCAGCTAAAAGTTTATAGCTCTCCATTGATCCTAATGGATTTGAAGAGTATTAAGCTGTTAGACAAACTCAACTGAAAGCGTTCCCAATTGTTTCTTTACTGCTATTATCTAGATTTCTATTTTCTATTCGCCAGTTTTTGATCATCGCAGCATATGATTTTAATGACGTTGTCTTCCATATGTTGACCTGCTCTAGAATAAAAAAAAAAATGAAAAGATAAGAGAGAAAGAGAGGGAAAAAAGTTGTGGAAACAAACACAAAGGTTAAAAGCCAAAACTTCCATAGAAAAGCATTTGGGCGAAGGCTTCTTTATGTTGTTAGTGTTATTGGACCATAACAAAAAGCAATTGCTGAAATGTTTTCCCGTTTTCTGGTTCACGTACTCAGAGAGAGAGACAACAGACGTAGACTGTTGACAGTGCCAACTCGAAGGACTTGGAAAGTTGCCTGGCACGATTTTTCCTTTCCTTCACATCGACAGAGTGCCAAAAGCTTATGTTTTATTTACAACTTTCAGTTAGGAGACATGCTGCGTTTACAATAATATATTGCTGTTGGTCCATGAACTAAAACATTTTATGATTGGCAGCCTAATGCATATGGGAAAAGGGGCGAGAAAAAAATCAATTCATGTGGTATCAATAACAAATGGAAATGGTAATGTCTACAAACATAAAACCATATTAAATACACCACAGATTTGTGTGTTAGTGGAAACACTGAGAAAAGAATATTTGACACACCGAGACATGTTCTTAATAGAATTTTGGAATAATTGAAACTTGTATGATTTCTGATATATAAATTGAATATCAAATTTAGCCATTCTCCTTTATTCTTAGGGTATATACACTAAAAAGTGTCAAAGCTTGTAAATCGTTACTCTTTATCAGAATCATAGTTTTGGTTAGAGACATTTAATACGGTGCCAAAATTTCTATTTATTTTCCATTTAAGTTTTGTATGCACAAAGATATTTGTTATTGATTACACAGTGCGACAAAGTTTCCCAGAATTCCAGAAACTTATGTGGAAATCTCGAAAATTTGTGTATAATTATTTTTTTTTTTTGGTTTGGAAGATAATAATTAAAACTATATAAATTATAATCAGTTTTTATTTATTTAAGAGATATTTAAGATCTTAGAAACGATTGGTAGAGTGGTTTTTCCGTTATGTCTAACAGTAAAGCAGCGAACTGTTGTGAAATTTCACTTATAGAACTTCGTTTTTTGCCATTACATTTATTCAATAGCTCTGAATTAATTTGTTGATTAAACTAAGTATAATAAAATGAACCGCTTTCAGCACTTGTCGGATTTTTCAGAAAATATATTGATCTGTCACGTCACACATTTTCATGGAGGCAATACTGAGATCTATTTAAATAAAATGATATTTAAATGCATTTCAGTTTATTTATCAAGGTTACTTTATCCAATTGTATCTTATATATTAAATTATATGTTTAATGAGCACCGATTCATAATGCATTCAAGGTAAACTGCGAAGAAGGTTTTAGATTTTGATTCGTTTACCAAGCAGATCATCATTTTGATGCCCATTATTATGTTTCGAATTTTAAAATCCGTTTAGGTAAAACAGGTTTTAGGCACAGCAGACTCTGTTCGCTTCTCTGCTCATACAGTCTACTGTTAAAGTCTTTGTACATCAGCATTGCTTTTCAAAAGATTACTGTGAGGAGAAACATTTCAGTGCACGGTGCGAACCACATATAAGTATAAGTGTTCTTTCGCCTCTCTTTGCTCTCTTCATCCCACATACTTGCACAAAAATATACATCTGTATGTAAATCCCTCACCCACACACACACACAGTTTGCTAAGTCAGCGCTTACACGCAAAATTCACACACATCAGAGGGTCCTACATACATATAATTTTGGACTATATCCAACCAGCCATGCAAAATGGAACAAAAATGGAAATGCACACAATAACTACGAGAAATGAGAGAGACAAAAAGATAGAGAGAGAGAGAGAACGCAGAGAAAAAAAACTAAACCCAAAATTTCATACTTGGTGCATCTTCTGGGGGAAATTTTATTTTCTGAGCCTTGCTAAGCCTTGAAGGTGTTAATCAAGTGGCCAACATGTCTCCCATGATAAATGTCTAGAAATGTTTGTTGCGTATTTTACCACTTCACTCCAGTCCTGGATTTGGGCTTGCATTTAGAAAAGTGTTGTGCTCCATTTTTTTTTTTGGCCTCAAATGACATGTATGTACATTTTTAAATTATGGTCATAGAAATTCCTAAATAGCATAGAAATTATTTAGATGGTAATTGAGTTATTAAATGCTAGTACATTTAAATAATTCGGCCCGCCTAATTGTCATGGATTGATATAGAGATGTGTTCAACTTCGATTCAACTCGAAAATACTTATATCTATTCCATTTGTTTCAGAACATTATAGTCTTAGTCAGTAAGGAGAAGCAATAATTTGTTTAGACTAAAGTGATATTATGATTTTAGTGGAATAGATTCTTCATTTGCTTTAGTGATTCTTTTGAAGGCTTCTTAAAATCTTTGGGAATACACGCAGTAAGCTAGTATTTCCTTTTACTAAGGTTGTTTGTACATTTTTATTTTTTTTTTTTTTTTTTTGCTATTTATCTATTTATTTATCTATTTTTATTTATTGTTTGCACATTTCAAGTAAATATTCATTGAACTAGTTCTTTTTGCATTAAATGCTCATCACAATTGGGCATTGAGTTCTGTTCTTGTTTGCGGTTAAGTTGCTGCCCCAAAAAGTATGCCACGTTATTGTTGCAAATTTTAGTTTCATTTTTTTTGGTACTGCCTGCATTTTATGACTTTGCAGCAAACGTCGAGGCAACACTCTCTGAGTGCAAAGGCAGTGGAGAAGAGTCCTTTTGGAAGTCCTCTGCAAGTAATTGTTACATGCATTCGAGTTGACTTGCTGCGGTCACACACACACACACACACAGACACATAGCCACAGAGTAACACACACATACACACAATACATACATATATGTATCTGTTTTTGGTTCTGCTTTCCCTCAGCTCAACCCTCTCTTATAGTATATGGGCAATTTTCTGCAACGACAATGCCGTATTATTAGTTATCCTTTCTCTTCAACCATGCAGGCTGCATGTGTGTGTGTGTGTGTGTGTGTGTGAGTGTGAGTGTGTTTGGGTGTGCGTGTATGTATGTGTGTTTGTGTGAAACCGAGTTTTGCATAATAAATTAACCGCATGGCTGGTTAGCGTTTCGCTCATTAAAGCGCATTTGTATTTAGTTGTGCATAAAACATTAAGCGAAAATGAGCAACGTGACCATAACTAGTCCTAGTGCCGCAACCATGGAGCCCGGTGAGGACGGACGGACGGATGGCCGGCACAATGCAATCAGCACATTTTGTGCATGTAATCACAATCACACATGTTTGCCGGGCCACCCACATGTCCTTGCTCATTCACTCAAACGAAACTCATTTGAATTCATATTTATAATATGTGAATTTCAAATTCATTCCAATTCACTGAAACAGAGAAACCGAGGGAGTGGGAGAGCGAGTTCAAGGCGCAAGGACACGGCATGTCATGTCCTGCTTGTTGGCTTGTAATTATGTGATTAAAAAGCGCTCAACTCAGTAGCAATTTATATATTGATTTTAAATTGAATCAACTTATAATTGAGTATCATTTAATTTATCTCACATTGCTGTCATTAAGGTTGCAAATTATAAATAATTACATATTTCATTGCCTCTTTATCCGAAATCGACTCGTTTTGACTCGATGTTAACCTTCATTTTGTTTCTGCAGCTGCAACTTAATGGAAATGGTAATAACTTTTACTTGGAAATGTGTCAAATTCCATGTTGCACAAGGTAATAAACTTTGCTTGCGAATGGAAATGCAATTTCCTCTTTCACAGATAAATACATCAAATTCGAGACTCTCTTCAATTTTAACTGCATTTGAGTGAAACATTATCCAAGAAAATCCAAGGTTTACGCATTTGGATTGCTTTAACTGAGAGCATTTCTCTAGACTAGTGCTATGTTCTTTGTTTGCATCTCATGAAATGAAATAAAACCTTTTTACCTTCGTTCGATAGTTTATCACAAGCTAAATTGGAAAATGTAATCCTTGCTAACCAAATGGCAAACCATAATCGTGTCTAGCAAATCTGGAATTAAAGCATGGATTAGTTTGCTGATTTCTGATATAAATTTATTTATCTTAGCTGGAAAATAAATGCGTTCCTTATCTTGTTGTTCTTTAACCGCTTGGATATTTAAGTTTTAAGCCGCCCCGAGTAACTCTTTCACCCCATTATACTATATGCCACATCGTCGTCATGCTAACTAACTCCTACATAAGCAAGCAATCTTGATGCCCCATGATAAGAATTGCGGAAGCGGAAAAAATGCCGATAATATCTGGGGCTGGAGTGGCAGAAGATGCTGATGCGAAGCTGCTCGGCAAACAGTTCAGTTCAGTGCGAGTCAAGTCAAGTCACTCAGTTTCAGTTGGCTTTTTGTCTATGCCTGGCACATGCTCACCTTCTAAATAAGAAACAAACAACAACCAACACAAAAAAAAAAAAAAAGAAAGAGAAGAAAATGTTTTTCACCTGTCGGCCAACAAACAAACTGCCAAGTGAGTTGAAGGTAACAACAGCCACACCCACTCACCACCGCCCCAGCTATTTGCCATAGGTTCGGGATGGTGGGGCACACATAAACGATTTACCTGGCTTCTACATGTTGTTACTGGGTCTTAACCTTGTCGCCTGCATTGTCGTTTCACAGTGGAAACTCTGCCATATCCGCTGCCGAGTTCCCGAGCTTCCGTTAAGGCTTTCACACGGAAATCGGTTTGTCTTCTGGCTGCCTGCACATATTGCGGCTTGCACTTCTATGATGATTTCCATTTCTCACAAGTATGATAAAAAAAAAAAACCGAGTCTACTATGTGTTCTGGAAATGCATTTCACCAGTAAAAATAAAAATTCAAATACATGAAAATTTTAAGAAATTAAAAACAAAATTTATTTCTCACTAAATAATTCTCCATATTTCGATTATTTTAATTAAATACTTTTGGTTGGGTCTTTAATATTTCACCTCTAATGTTTCAGTTGAAAGATAGGCTCAAAAATTGGTTTTAGCAAAAGTTTGTTTAAGTAAGTGAACCATCAAGTTTTAGTAATTTTTTAGTCTACTTTTTTCAATCTTTTATTTATTTGGCCACATTCCAAATTTGATTCGATTTAATTTGATTTGATATAACAAAAGAGTTCATTTTTTTCGAAAAGCATTTCGACGTAGATTGTTTAAATATTAATTTTCCACATCTTAAGTGATATAATTTATTTCTCAGAATTTTCAATAACAGAAAACTGATTGATAACAAAGCATCTACATTGCCTAAAATAGTTATATAGATAGATAATTATTATTGTTTAATTCTCCATAAAGAAAAGTTTTTCTCACCTTATAAAAGATAAGTCTCTATAAAGAAAAGTTCTCACTCTATAAAAGAAATAAGTCTCTATAAAGAAAAGTTTTTCTCACCTTAAAAAAGATAAGTCTCTTACTTTCTTTATTTTTGTCTTAGAACATCCGTTAGCATAGTTTGTTGCAACTCAAACTAAAAGTGGATTTTCTTACCCCAAATGAGTGAATTAGTTTCTTAGAACATCCTTTTACACACTTTTGTTTATCTCCAGAAGCCTAGGAGGACAAGGCATATATGGCACTTTATTTTATGTCATGTTTTATGCTGAGCATGTTTACCTCCTCCTCCACTCAGATTGCCACACCCACTGCCAGTGGCATTTTCCATAACTTGCCTTGTACTGGTTTATGGCGGTGTCATACATTTTTTCCATTTTTAAAATGACAAAATTAGCGCAACGAACTCATATTTTTGTTGAAAACGTGTCATATGCGTAATGTGCCAAGTTTTCTTCACTTTTTGACTTCACTCTGTGACCTACCCACAGGGTATATTAGCTATGAATATATTAGTTGATAAAGTAATCCATCTAGCATGATCAAAATCGTGTGTTACTGATGGAAATTATACAAATTAACTTACCCTTTCCAAAAGGAGGCGATTTTGGGAATATCTAGCCTACTAGCCTGAAAGAGTATCGAAACTTCGGCACTGGCCGTATTAGGCAAAGATATTTTGGCTCTTTCATTTCAAAAATTTGCCAACTCATGCTTTTAGAGTTGAAAGTTAAGTCGTTTAACCTACATACCCAAAACACTTGGTCCAGATTTGATGACAGTCACCGGGACGAGAGCGAGCGACGCAATCACATTAAGTATACGCCATGTAGAACAACGCAAACACATTTCCTTGAAAATGTTTGCAAGAAAATATCAAATTTTTCAAGGGTTTTTTTTCATTTTATTTTATTATTATTCATTTGTTAGATTTTTCTTTGACATAAATTAAAATCCCATTTCAATTTATTATTAAGTATACGCACTGTACACATACAAACAAACATATAATATTTGGTTTTCTCTTTCGGTTTTTTTTTTTGTTTTGCGTTTTTGTTTTATAGTTTTTCTCTCTCGATACAAATCATTTACACATAAAAAGAATGTAACAAAAGTTCGTTGATGGAATGGTAAAGGAAATAAAATTATTTATATATAGATACATATTTATTTCCCGTATTCTTTTGTAAATAAAATGCCTGCGCGATGAAAGCAATTGATTTATGCTTTCGAAATGATTGTGTAAAACATAAAAAATGTTTAATTTAATTTTTTTTCTTCTCTTTTTTTTTGCATTTGACTCGCTTTTGTTTTTTGTCGAAATCATATTTGATATATACACATTTAGTTTTAAATGATTTGACTTAAATGTAGTGTAACTAAAACTAATGATAACATTTAATGTTTTTTTTCCTTTTAAGTACATTTTCATTTTTGAGAAGACTCTGAGCATGAGCTGGATTTGTTGTTTGAGTGTGTGTGTGTGTGTGGGTGTGAGTGTGAGGAAAAGAAGGTTTCTAGTAGGTAATTGACTCGAGGAATGTGAGTTGAACGAGGTGTGGTCAATAAATAACAGATATTTATCTAGTTTAGAAAATGATGCAACGAATTGTTGTGAATTTTCACCGATATTCCAACTAATCCCAAATCTTACGAATTCTCTAAACAAAGCTGGAAGAGTGTCTGAAGGGCTTTTAACCATGTTTCTTCCCTTCGAATCATGACATGGAATGTTTTCTGTTATCTAAGTGCCGCACCTCGGTGTATGTGATGTTGCTAACGGGAATGCAAGTTATTGAAAGTGTTCGGATATATATTTGAAGATTTTTCACATTTGTATTAGTTTTGTTTTTTACATATGTATACAAAAAATTAATCAGTCTAAGTACATTTTTTGTATGTCTTTAACCCCCGCGCGATTGAAAAGTATTTATATATATTTTTTATATAACAATTTAAAGATGAAAAGATTTAATCCCCCGGCTTAAAAGTTAACTAAATAATATGTTGTAGTTGAACCCAATGACTATTCGAAAATGAAGAATTTTTTAAAAAATTATGAAATGAAACCCTAACTAAATGTATACACTTAATAGTCATCGAATATACATACGTACATATACCCTAAAGATAGTGTATGTGGCAACTGTACTTTGTGTGTATTGGGTCTGCGACTGTGTGTGTGTGTGTGTGTGTGTTATGTTCAGCAATAAGTCAACAAGGTAAATC
This sequence comes from Drosophila sp. 14030-0761.01, assembly GCA_018150735.1. Classification (NCBI taxonomy): domain Eukaryota; kingdom Metazoa; phylum Arthropoda; class Insecta; order Diptera; family Drosophilidae; genus Drosophila; species Drosophila sp. 14030-0761.01. The sequence continues at coordinate 5,879,799 of JAECWO010000099.1, forward strand.
ATTACACATACAGATACATACATATACGTCCACATATATAATCCACATTTATCAGTAGAGTACAGAGAAGATAGTTCACCTAAGTAAACTTGCACAAATATCACGACCGCAGCTGTCTCCTCCTCCTATTCCTCCTCCTCGCTCACTTTTCCAAATTAGTTAGACGGCTTTAAGCGTTAGTTGATCAGTTTTTCTCTCACGCGTACTTGGTGAAGGACCAACGCTGTGTGGATAGTGCCGAATTGCAGCGTTGCGCACTGATTCCCTGCTGATTGTGATCCCTGGAGTCTAGGCACACATTGATCTTATGATGCCGCACTAGGCCGCCTTCGCGCATGTTCCAGCGTTGGTTCTCCGAGTCGTCGCATGACTTCAGCACCACCTGAGAGCCGCGGGAGAATTGAACCAGTGTTAAGCAGAGATCGTCGTGTTTGATTTCGCCACGTTTCGAGTAGGCCCATTCCTGATTGCCGCCCGTATTGTGGCAAGGGAAAATGCCTGTAGAATAGTCAAAGTGGCAAGAAATTGAAATTAGTTTAAAGACAGTTGGAAGTAACCTGTCTAACACTGAGAATAAATCTATTAGCTTAAGTCAAATTTGTGAAGTGCGATGCTCTAGCGAGTCAAGTTCTCTCACTGCTGATCCACCGAGTGATTTGGCTACCGAGAGAATCGCTTTTCAACTCAAAACTAGCCTTTTCTGAAGTATATTGAAAGAACAATATGTGCACTGCCGCTCAACTGAATAGGTTCATAATCTCAGAGGTAGGAATTTGTCCATAATTCCTAAATCAGTATTCCGATTTACATAAATTTGTTTTCTTTAATTCTTAAATCATATTAGAATAAAACTTTACTAAGTACCGTTACTTTGCACATTCTGTTTTATTATTTCTTTCGCTAATTAATGTGCTTTGCTCAACTTGGTTCGCTAAAAGTTTTTTTTTTTTGGTTTAACCTTGGTGATGTGGCGACCCATTTTTGAAGCAAATTTTTCATTTAATATATTTTCTTTAAATTTAATGAAAAATGGGACGCGGGGATCAATTATTCGAGTGTCACAAAAGTGGTCTTAGCCATCGCAAAATCGGTCAAAAAATTGGACGGAGCCAAAATGTTGTGAGTCATATTTTAAGAAACAAGTCAGAATACGGCATAAAAAGAAAATTATGTAAATAGGAATACTGCTTTAGGAATTATGGACAAATTCCTACCTCTGAGATCATGAACCTATTCAGTTCAGCGGCAGTGTATATGCTAAGGCGCAGTCAGTTGCTGCTTCAATTTTTGTGTTTTCGAATGTGTTGTCAGCGTCTCTAATAGTCCTTTTAGTCCCAAAGGCGTCTAATTACCCGTATTAGACAAAGCAGAGACAATTGCTGTCCTGACGTTGAGGCAGCAACTGGCTTGGCTACAAAGGCATATTGAGTTGCAGCGTGATTTTTGATTTATCAAGGTAAATGCATTATCTTAGTTTCTTTGCCAAAAAGAAATCTTAATATTTCTCTATTAAATGTTTCAGCTATTACTTTGAATAAGCAAATAAATTAGGACTAGCTAATAAATTTAAAGATTTAATTCAATTTAATTTAATATAGAAAATACTAAAATTGGATAAAGGCAGAGTAATCAAATGCAACTGCAGCTGCAAACTTTTCCACTTTCGTTCAACTTTTCAAACACTTTCAAGTAAAGTTGAACTATTAAAAAAAAAAAGCTACGGAATGGTCCACTCACCCACAGTGCCATCAATTAAATGGCCCATTGTGTCCAAGCATTCGGTACCGTCCTGACGAAATTGTCCAATCTCCTGGGGCTCAGGTGCCTGTAGGTCGGGATAAACATTCTCCAGATACCATTTAAATGGTTTGCAATGCAGTTTCTCCTTTAAAGCCAGTCGGTCGTCAATGCTGCGAAACGGCAGAGAAAGAGAACAATAAACACACATAAGTTAGCTGCTCGTCCTTTTGTGCTCAACCCTTTTACTCCTCTCGCTGTGCCCTCCACATACTTACTTGCCAAATGGAATATTTTTGGCCAATGGCACAGCATTATAATAGTGTTGTTTATAGTCATCCATCCAGACTTCCGCAGCTCTTCGTGTATTCCGTGCAAAAACATTTCCACTGCCCCCAGGGAATGTGTACGGATGACGTTTGCGAAAAACATGTCCCACACGACTGCACGGAATAATTTCCAGACTTCCGCCACATTGCCAAACGCGGAAGGAGATCTCCAGATTCTCTCCACCCCAGACATCCATTTTCATATCATATTTTCCCAGCTTATTGAAGTACGCCTTGTCGATGACAAACAATCCGCCGGCTATCATGGGGGTACGAATGGCTGTGGTCGGGTCGTTGTGCCGCACAGATCTTTCCGATGGACTCAGATATTCCCATTTGAAGATCAGATTCCAGTCGAAACCGCCTCGCAAATCCGCTGAGGCTCCTATATACTGGAAGTTATCCATGCTGATGACATCGATGACGGGACAAACCACTCGGGTGGGATCCTCGCGCACTCGCTCCAGCAGAGGCTCCAGCCATTGCTCGTTGCACTCCACATGGCTGTCGAGGAAGGTCAGAACACTACTAACAGCAGCATCTGCGCCGCGCACACGCGATCTAACTAGACCTTCGCGTTTCTCGTTGCGAATGATGCGAACCTTATCGATTTTGGCCAACTCCAAACCGTCCTCAGCTTAAGAAAGGGATGCGATTATGAGATTCGTGGTCAATTAGTGGGTTCAAAGACTACTTACGATGATCACTGTAATCATCAACGAGCACGATTTCTCGTATCAAATGCTCGGGACTGCGATTGAGTACACTAACGATGGTTCGTAGCAGCGTGGATCGGGCCTCATTGTGGAAGGTGATGATAACACTCGTCTCTGGCAGATCGTTTCGGAACTTTTTGGTGCGACACCTATGGATATTCCCTTTTAGATTTGCTCTTGGTTGGAAATCGTGTTTTCCTTGTACTCACATGGGATTTCTCGTGTCGGGAATCTCTCGATTACTGGGCAAAGCATCGCTGGCCTCTTGATTGAAACGATTTCTGATATATGGGTCCTCACCGCTACGCAATGCACCGGCGCGTATGTAGCCAGCCTCATCGAAATATTCTACTTCGCCGGCTCCCCGGGCACTTGGAGCCATGGGTAGGCGACCACCTGAAGGACCACCGGTGCCGCTATTACCCTGTTATGTCAAACATTTCATAATATTAAAGATAATAATCACTAAACAAGAAATCCAAACCAAATTTGCGAAGATCTTAAATAAAATACTTGAAAGAAGCTTGCTCTGAGTACTTAATTACGTACTTTATTTTAAAGGACATTATAACGATAACTTTTTAATATATTTCGATACACACATAACTCTATGCATGCCAATTTATAACGATTTCACTTTGAGCGGTATCGATTGTTATATCGATTATGTAAGACAATGTTTATGCTGCCTAAAATATCGATAATTAATGTATTACTGTTTAGTAAAGCGTGTTATCGATTGCTCTGAGTACTTCATTTCGCACTTTATTCTAAAGCAAGATACCTTTTCGATATATTTCGATACACACATAACTCTATGCATGCTAATTTATAAAAATTTCACTTTATGCGGTATCGAGTGTTATATCATTTATGTAAGACAATGTTTATGATGCCTAAAATATCGAAAATTAATTAATTATTGCTTAGTGAAGGGTTTTATCGATTATTGTCTAAGCTAATATATGATTTTTGATATATAATTACCGAAACACTTGAACTAAACATAAAAATAGATATTTCTCTTAACATTGGACCACGGGAAAGTGTACCCCAATTGCTTCGATTTATATCGATAGAAATTATTTCTTCTCCGACAGGAAATGACACCCTCGTTAATAGTGATTTATCCACGCAATAATCCGACTCACCTGCGAGGTATCTTCCAGCGCCACAATCCCATTTAATTTTAAGCCATGCACAGCATTTCGCTCAAAGTCCTTCACCGAACCGATTAGTATAACATTGCCACCAGGATCATCGGCCCCGCTGCCTCCGCCGGCACCAGTTCCTCCGCCCATAGCCCGAACTGCCGTGTTGCCAGCTGAAGCCCATTGTCGGGCTGTTGAAGCGCCTGCCGACGACTCGTCCTGATATTGTTGCATGGCTGTGGCCACCTCACGTAGCCGCAATGCTCGATTTTCCACCTAAAAGCACACACCGAAGCGGAGCACAAAACAAAAAAAAAACGAAACAAAATAAAGGAGAAAAGTGTTTTAATTTATTTCTTTAATCTGCGCCACATTGGCGACGCGTCCTCTCGGATGATGTCGACGCCCCCAATGCGGTCATAACTCAACTGAAGCGAAAGCATTCGCTTTTCGCTTTTGGGTGGCGGTTGAAAGGAGAAGTTCACCGAAGTTCCCTGGCTGCTTTATGGGCCAGCACAACACAACACACAAGAGAACACAACATATAAAACGCTTCCAACTATTTTTTTGCATTTACTTTAAGATTTATAATCTATAAATTGCATATGTTACCAAATGCCTGACCCAGTTAAAAATTCTGAATAGAAATTGTCGTGCTTGGTTAAAAGATACAAGAACCTTTTATATCAGGGTGTGTCTATGGGCAAAATTTTGTGAAAGGAAGTTCTTTTGGCCGCATTCTGAGCCTTCCAAGGAGTTACTTTAGCATCTCTAGTCTGCACTTACTAGAGATGTTGCCCGTGACACTTGATAGTTTTTGCTATGATTAACAAAATATCTAACTAATTGGTCCGATTTCTATAGACTCCAAATGTGCAGCCTTCAATACGTATTCTTTAGCTTAAATTGAAATGCGTATCGCATGCCTTCAATTCATAATGGAATCGAACAAATAACGCAATAACCTTGAGATCATTTGCCAACCTTCCCGAGAAACTTAGTCAAGAGTCTATTGAAATACTTTTGTCACATAATTCGACACTTGAGAGCGTTTTAAATAATTTAACAATGCAAAACGCATGGCAAAGAAAAGCGCTCTAAATATAAAAATGTGCAAAAGCTGCTGTCAAGTGAAATCTTGCATATCAAATGAATGTGCCGAAATGAAAGCCAAAGAAGTGGCAGGTGGCAGTGGGAGTCGAGTGTATGTATTTTAACATAGGAGTAGGGCGTGGCGATAAAAGCGATAAAAATGCGTTTAAAGATGACGCTAAAAGACGACACGTTCGCCATGTAAATCAAAAAAAAGAAAAGCAAATCCGAAATGCCTTTGCGAATTTGAAACTCACCCAAGAAGGTCGAGAAGCAGGAGGAGCAGCAAAGAAAAAGGTCCACTTAAAATTAAAAACACGCATACGCAGAGTAGAACAACACCGAGTGGAAGTCGACATTCGAGATTCTGTGTTTTTTCTTGATGCTGCCATGGAATTTGCGAGGTGTGCTTCAAAAGAAGTGTGACTAAGTACAACGTAGAGCCACCAAAGGGAAGGTCTTGCATTTCTAGATGGCCCTAGCAATTTGGTCTTACTTAATCAATGAAGTGTTGCGAAATTTCATTTCTTCTAACTTCTTAGCAATGAACATTTATTCCCACTTTATTCTAGACAACCTAAACAAATTGTTATGCGATGGCAAAGAAACACCTTAATATCCCCTTCCACTCAATAGCTACGAGGTATGGAAACACAGAAAATACTGCCAAAGTCAGCGGCAATAGCATCCCCTTTGGATCATTCAATAGGCGCACATAAATCAGAGTTAAGAGCATAAAAGTAAACCCCCCACCTCCCCTTCATACTCTCCAACAGGAAAAAAAAAGCCAAAAAGGCATGACAAATAGATTCAATGCAAGAGGCAATTAATAATCGAGTCAGGGCAGTGTTAAAGCTTGACCCAAAGTGGAAAGGGGGCATAGAAGAAGGCAGAAATGGGTCAATGTTTGAAGCATAGAAATTCGAAATTTACTTCGGGCTTCGTTGCATCATTTGTCAATGGGACAAGAAGCTCGGGATTCGAGGCTTATTGAAACTTCTTCAACTAGAAATTAATGCCTTAAAGGTCGCTAAGAAATAAAGTTCACCTAAATTAAGTAAATAAACGTATAAACGTATAAATATACCGTATTGAAACTAGTCCAATATATCAGACATATTCTTATTAAACGAGTAATACATTAATTTTGAAACAAACTTTATAAAAATCATAAATAAACTAAATATAGAAATTTAATTATTAAGTCATCCTGAAGGCCTTTGTTGCTCTGCCATTGTAAATAAACATTGTAAAGTAGAATTAATTCTTCGCTACAATTAAATAAATAAAAAAAAATTAAATTATTTTAAACATTTCTTAAAGACCTTATAAGCTAAGAGAATATTTTTTCGCAAATGATAAATATAATTGCAAGTTTAGCCAATATATATAATATAGCAATACAAATGGATATAGTTTAAAAACTGACAAACTAAATGGTGTTAATATATAAATATAAAGACCTCTCTTATTTTTCTTAGTTTTCTTTAATATATAATTATTTAAATGACCAAGTTTAATAATGAATTAGTTTTAATGAGGTGTATGCAAAAACTTATTCAAACTATTTCAATTTATAATTTTTAATTAATTTTTCAGCTCTAGGTCAAGTTTAAAAAATTAATACTAAAGAAAGGAATTGTTTTCGGATATATTTTTATTTGTTTTATTTTTATTAACAACTCGAGGCAACATAACGATGAACTAAGCTAAATTCATCAACTGTTTTTGCTTTATTTAACCACTTTGCATAGCTTCCATAGGATTACCGTTAGTATGGAAGCCGCGACACGCCCACATTTAACCCACTCCCAAGTTTTAGCCTTTATTAATAGAAAGAGATTTAGCGCTACGGTTTCCAATTAGTTAAAAATATTTTGAGCTTAGTGTTGTTTAAGTGAAGTGTTTTATGGGGGTTTAAAAGATGCCAAGGGAATTGAAAATAAAACTTATGTTAGCCGATAAAATCATCCCACAAAAGTGATTTTAATTAACCCAACCACAACCCACAAGTAACCGACCAAGCAATCAACCTGTTTCTTCACGATGCTCCAAGTAAATCTGTACACAAATCGCATTTTGTTCGGTGGCTTTGATTTTCAATTTGGAGTGACCCCATCGACCAATGCCATTAAGTGACGTTGAACTACATTTTTAACAAAATTTTATCTATTTTTGGGTATCTCATGAGGCAAGTGAGAAACAGAGAGATGAATACCATTGAACTTTACTTTTGTTCATCTGAAGGAGAACCGACCAAAAAATAAATTGAAACCATTTAAAGCAACTTGTTGCTCCACTTTATCTTGCAGCGTTTTTTTGACGATTGACTAATGACATGAATTTGACAAACTACAAGAAAAATGACGACTCGATGGTTCAACTATAGTTATTACAGTTTCGTAAGTTCACAGTTTGATAGATTTTTGTCATGAGAGGTCTTATACATACACTGGTGGACAAAATAATAGGTGGATGATCCAGCTTATCCAGCTTAAGATATTGTTATCTGATTCTATATTATTTCTAATCTTATATTTCGAAAAGTTCATTTGAATGAACTGAAAATTATACGATTAAATTGCTTAAATTCATACAGAGTTCTTTGACTGCCATCATGGCAATCAAATTTCCTTGAAATACGAACACAAAGCCACTTTCAAATTCTGGTCAACTTGCTTATAGCCTGCTGGCGGAGTATAAATGTCACAAATATGTATGTATGTATATTTCTATTCAATGGCAATTTGTGACTTTAGTTGCAAATACCAAGAGCAAGCATCATATTTCCCAATCGAATGACGTCTGCAGTTGGCATCTCATATAGCTCTGAGATTTCTCCAGAGACTTCTATTTATAGAACGCGATAAATTAGAATTGTGTGTGTGGGTGGGTGGGTTTGGTTGGTGGGAGAGAGAAAAAACTTTTTCAATTTTCATATCAAGGAAATTGCGTCTAATAAATCATACGTATTACGCATAAAAGATAAACTTTGATTTATGCCTAATTAAGATTAACAAGAAGTTAATAACGAAATAATATAGCAAAAAGAATTGGTACAAGAGAATTTCATGTAATTTTCATATTGATATTATTATTATGTTGAACTGCAATATGGACAATGTTAATATAGAAATAAGCCGATTACTTCACCCCCTGCCTCCCCGAACTCTTCCTGTGTGTGTTTGTGTGTTTGTATTTATCCCAGCCAATCAGTGACCATAAATCCTAGCCTCAATATGCCGTCCAAACAATGAAACTAATTAAGTTACACATGGTTGAGGACAATGCAGGATACGCAGTGCCGAAACCCAACCAAACCTGTTTTGCAGTGTCAAAGGGAGCGAGAAAGGACCTTCTAACCAAGTTAAGGCAAAGAGCAAGAAAGGACAGCAAAAGGGGAGAACACATTTCATGCGCAATGCTTTTCCTTTTCCTTTGGTTCTCCAAAATAGCCAGAAAATCGCTTTTGTTGTGGCCTTACCTTGGGCAAAACACTCGTTTGGGTTGATCCATCAAAATGGCCAACTAGATTTTGAATTGGAAAACTGTAACAATGAAATATCAGCATATCATTGCCACATTGTTCTCACATACATACTCCGAAACGAACTCCTAGAAAAGTAAACGACATTATCCATATAATTTACATATATATTTCTTCCCACCGCACCCACCTCACAATGGACAACAATTCGATTGATATGAAGCCAATTGCAGAGATCTCGACCAATGAAGATTCCTTTCAACCAGTGGACAAACCAAAAGCACATCGTTGTACTCTACGCAACTTGGTTAATCTTATTTTGATTCTCCAGAAGAGCCTCAAACGGGCCTCGGCCCATGTCGAAAAAGATGCAACATATTGGCAGAATCTGGCCACTCTGCGTGGCGAGGAGAATGAGCGAAATCTAAGGATTATGGGGCTGCAGCGGCTACGCATCGAGACACTGGAAAACGATTTGAAAACTTTGGTTAATTTAGCAAAAGAAACTCAACAAATGTTGGCCGGAATTGCAGCCGAGAAGCGGGAGACTGACGATCTTCCGAATTATGCTGTCAACGAATAAAATTAATTCAGAATTATTGATATTTGAGATGATTATATTAAAACTGTGGATTCTCGTAAAAGTTTTCTAATGCCCCCTCCTTTCAAACATTCGCTCTACGCCCATGCTCTGAGTGGCAATATTGGAAATTTCATTTGGTAATTAGTGAAATTTATTTTTCAAGTTTAGCCTAAACTTTATTGGTTTCGCTCTCACATTCGTGTCTTGTCTTTCTTTTTCTTAATTTGTTTTTTATTTTTGTGTGTTTTTTTTTCTAAATCGCTCGACCTTAACCATTATTTGGTTTTTGTGGCAAGATTTCTTTAATCTTCGTGTTGCCATTTCTTCTTCTCTTCTCTTTCACTCGCTTTTTTCTCATCTCCGCTGTGGCATGTTGTGTGTTGTTCAGTCTTCCAGCTGAATGCGTTTCAACATCAAGCGAGCTCTCCAAAGTGCATAATTTAGTAATTGGAACGTATCAAATTTAGTTTTCACCCATTTCACAGAATGTGTCTCTGTTAAAAAAAACATTAAAACTCCAAATGAAAATGAAGAACTTACAAAAACTTATCAAGTGAATGCAATCGGAGGAGCTTCATTTGTGCACTGAGAATAAGTTTATAAAACAACAACTAAAAAAGAAAACTAACAACCAACCACACCCAGACGACCTCAAAAAGAACCAAAGCCCAAACAAGAACAACAAAATTCAATTAAAAGTCTATGCACGCTTGAAAAAGAGAATACAACAAAATATTTTTCTTTGTCAGACAGAATGGATAAACGAAAAACAAACTCACACAATCCAAAAACCATTGAACTTTCATAAAGAATTCCAAACTGAATATGCGACACGACATGGGGCATAACCAAATAATTCTGGGCTTTGGCCCTAGGATACAATGGAAGAGAGACGAACAAGACTTTGTCTCTCAACTTTTCGGCTTTAAAATTAAATTAACTCTGGGTAAATAGATGATACTTCAGCTTGGGCAACTAATTTGAATAGGCAAATGCAAAGATAGAATAGACTAAGCCTAAAGGCATTTGAAACACTGCAATTCAAAATCTTAAATTATCTTAAATTTAATGCAGGTGATAAATGTGCAATCAATCAGCACTTAAATGCTAAGATCCATTTTACTGTCTCAAAATACTGTTTTAGGTATTGCTATTTTCATGGCATAACTAAATCCTTGAAATATTGTTTTCCTCACCAACATAATAAAAGAAAGTTTTTAATTATCCTGAAATAATTATATACCAGGAACATGCACATAGAACTTTCTTTTAAAGATTCCCATATCTAACCTAATCTAATCCCTACCTAAACCGGAGTTGCATTTGCCTAGGTAGGACAGACGACATCGATCACTTCGAATTAAAGACAACAAGAAAATTGAGTTTCAAAGTGTCCCTATTGAAAAGTCATTCTCTTAATATTCTCAAAATATTTTCTCCTAGTGCAAGTCGCATTATATGCCGTAAAACGGCGGCAAGCGAAAAGACCCAAATCTAGGAGCAAAAATCGCAACTTCAATTGGCTCCAAAACTCAATTTGGGGACAAATTGAAAATTTCTGGTATGCAATTATTTTTACTTTTACTAGATCTTTAACTTCTTCTAAGGGTCCAAAGGTGTATCGTTAATATTAACGATTCTGGAAAAGTGTGGCAAATATTTGTACACAAAAAATCGGGGGTTTTTCCAATCAAATGCACATGGGGAAAAAACGGCTAAAGCCAACATAACAAAATTTACGGTGCATCATCTCAATATATTGACAAACACATTGCAAAAATCGCGAATATCTGAATTGAATAACGAAAAAAAATATGTGCCAAATAATTGGCCACCACTGTACTTTTGGTGCAAAAAAGAATAGTTCAAATGGAACAAACTTAGAAAATTTAATTTCTCAGTTAAAACATCAAATTGCCTTTACACATTTCCTAAATTAGACAATTTCCTTGAAAAGCTTAGATTTTTATGGTACATTAACCATGGAAAAGTAAGGTGTTGGTAGTTTCCCAAAACCCCAACAGAAACTCAAAATTTTCTCTCTCTTCTTAATTGCCCATGGAGTTTTAATTGCCTTTTTAAGTATCCCAAATTTTCTCCCAAAACTGTCAAATGATATCGTAAGTCTTAGTCATAAAATGATAATGTATATAGCTGATGATCTGTTGGGAAAATCAACTGATGGAAAAAATAAATGTGATCAACTTGGGTTTGCTTTGATCTTGATGTTAAGTTTATATACTTTCTAGATTTATTAGATTTTTAGTTTATATACTTTCTGTTTATTAGATTTTTAGTTTATATACTTCTAGATTTATTAGATTTTTAGAAAAAGTGAACACAAATTTCTTTCGAAGTAGTAATTGAATAGTAAAATATGATAATGGTTTTAAAGGTCAAAAATATAGATCTGAAAACTTATTGCAAACAAACTAAAAGTGTACATTGACCCAAAAAATGAAATCGAAATATATTTGGATATCTAAGCAAATACAATGCATTACGTGGTCTCGGTGAGAGTTTGACCTGAGAGGTTAATTGAAAATCTTACTGGCATCTCGTATGGGTAACCAACTATCTCTTTGCCTGTCTCCATTTACCTGTCTTCTCGCTCTCTCTCTCTCTCTGTCTCTCTCTTCGAAGTATCTCAAGTAATTTTAGTGATTGTGGCAACTGCAAATGTTACGCAACTAGCGAATTCATTTGCCTCTCGTAGAGTACCGAGTTGGAAATGGATGCGGAGACGGAGATGGGAATGTATGCCATGCCAAGACAAAATTGCGGCCGCCTCAGCAACAATTGCAAATTGTTTGGTACCAAATTGTGTGTGGTGGCATCATCATCATCATCATCATGATGATCATCGTGGTCATGATCGTCTTCTATATAACAAGCCAGATGGGTAACATTGGCCGCTTCCTCCTCTCAGACTTCGAGTAGCAGCCCAGCTGTCAGCTAGTTTTAGTTAAAATTTTATATTATTTACTTTTTGGTTACATCTCCTCTAAACAAACAAGTTTTTCGTCTTCGTAGTGTTGTAATTAAATAACAAAAATTTCCTCTCACTAACCGAAACCAAAAACGCTTGCAGTTAAGGTCAGACCAACAAAAAAAAAAGAATGGAAATCCATCAAACTACAAATCAAATTCTATGGTAATCATTTAATTATTGCCACATGGTCTGCCAAGCTGCCGTAGACAAAATATTAAATATTATTATCTACTAACTAGCTTAGTTAGTGCGGTTTACCCCACAAACATCTTAATTAGATGCCCTTTCAAATGGGGATACATTTACTTTGCAAAAGTTCGCAGTGGATTGATGCAAAGATTAATGATAAATGACAATCGAAATAATCGATCTCATCAATTGTTTCCCTTCCTTTATTGAGCTTAACAGTTCTTCGCTTAAGTATGAACTTGGTTTTAAAATTATATTTGATGAAGAATCACTCCCATAAGTTTCTGATAATAATGATTAAATTTTAACATTTATATGTATACTGAAAGAGTATTAAACAGTCGACTTTGATTATTATGTGGTTTTTGGCATATAATCAACATTTTGCTGCTGGTCTAATTAATTGATTCAATATTGATTTACAAAATTTCGCCGCATTGCCAAACAATTCCTAAAATTAAACCAATTAAAATAAACAGAAATAATAAATGAACTAAACCGAATACCACAAGAGATTATTATGAGTTCAAATGTACTGATCAGGTTTTGGTTTTCATTTTTTTTGGGGTCATCATCAAATTTATGTGAGCTCTGTTCAAACAGAAGAAAGATTAATTAAAATGGTTAACCGAGAATGTGATATGCGATACCCAACCAATTCGCGGTTATTTGTTCTGTGGCCGTTTCTAGTTTTTGTTGATTTCAATGTTCGTTGCTTTTGTTGGCAATTTGTCGCCATCTCCCCATGGGTTCATCAAATGATTCTGGCAATGTCTAAATTAATCTGCATCTGTATCTATAACAGCTGGTCCGGTCTGTGAGCTTACTCATTCTGTATATAGACACACACACTTGAACTTTTAGTTTAACTGATGCGTTGCCCTCTCTCTCTCTCTCAAGGCACAGTGGTAAGAAGTTCACATAAATAGGACACTCCTTGAGAATAGGTTTCCCATTGGCTACTGTCTCCAAACCATTCATGCAGATACAATAATGATTAGTAAATTGATGTTTTACAACTAAAAGAAATACTTCATCATTAATGTGTATCACTTATTGAATTCGAAACGAGGCGTCCTTAATTTGATCCTTTAATAGACTCACAAGTGGAACTACATTTTTTAGCCCAATTTCAATGCTAATTTTACTTAAACTTATAACGATTACAGTCCCTACCATTAACTATTGAGAAATTAAAAATGCATCGAAAAAAAGAAGAAAAAGTAAAAATCAGAGTTCATAGGCTAATCAATAAGGAAATCGGTCAAAAAAATTGGGAGAAGCAGTTACAATGAAACGGTTTTAAGTTATTTAAAATCATATAAGAACAAATAATTTTACAAATGAAATAACAATTCTCCAACTTATTCGATTCTTTCTTATTTCTAGTCTCTCACTCTCTCTCATTTCGTTTATTAATCGATATAGCATGGGTTATCGTTATTTCTTTTAATCGATCGATCCAACTACAAATACAAGTAAATATAATCCAATTTACTAAGAACCAAACAAGAAGATTATTTATTTTTAGTTACATGAATATTTTATTAATATTCTAGTTAAGGGAAAATTAAAATAACAATATCATGATGAAATACTTATGTGATTTTCTGAAGAACTGCATTTTTTTTTTTCCCCCCCAAAAAAAAAAACACGATTTGGGGGGAAAATTGAAGTAATCGATGAAAGAATATTGAAATCTTTGATTCATTTAGCAGTAATATAAATTATTTTAAGTAGGTGAACTGTCTATAAAAATTAATTTTCGTCGAAAAACCGGCTTCCTGCCCAAAAAAAAAAAGGCATGGTATAGAATGAGCATATGAACCACTGTGTCCCACTTTTCCTTGGCTTTCCTTGCCATTGTGATTCCTTTTTTTTGGCAACTTTTTTTTTGCTTTTTGGGCGTAACCAGCTGTTGTTGGTTTTTATTGTAGTATCTAGCTTGTGCTAAATCATTGAAAATTCTTTATACACTCGCACATGAGTCATTCATTCTCTGCTGTGGCAGACTATAACAATGTCTGTCATTTGTTATACTTGTCTACATAGACATAGTATGTGCCACATGTGTGTGCCACCCAGTTTGTCCCCCTCACATACACCATGTATGACGACATTCACATTAATGAATGAACCGAATTAAGGCGCATGCAACCAGTAGTAGTTGAAATTTTAACCGTAAAGTTTCTAATGTGGCATGGCCTTAATTGATTTTCGTATTCTTAAAGGCCCAAAGTCAAAGGCCAACACAGAAACCAACTCAGTCAACACAAAATGGAGCCGAAAGGCAATAATGCATTGTCAAAGCCTCACACAGAGAGACATAGTGACCGAAACAGAGACCGAGGCAAAGACAGAGCCACATCAACGACCCCCATAAGACGTAAAATTTATGCAAAGCACTTTCAATATATTTTATGAAGATCTCTTGTCGCAACCGAACTGAAGCTGAAGCTCAAGCTGTGGCAGTGCCAGAGAGATGGGGCAAGGCAGCCTTGTCTTGTCATCGGCGGCGACACAAAACTAGAGGCAAGAAGTGAGAGAAGACATACTCATAGGCACTTAGGCAAAGTCAGTCACACATAGTCGCAGGGGCAATTTGGTCGCACACACAAAAGACAGACCGACAGATATTGCTGTATACAAAACCTCAACATGCAACAGCTGCAACATGCAATTTATTGCAACTTCTGGTGGCACTAACTTTGAAGAGGCCACCGAAAAACAAGGCACCAACTAAGACCAATTTTGAATTGCCTATGACAGAACTCCAATTATGAACCATCCATGTCTAATATCTATCACGAATGTTCAGATATGAACTCTAATTAATGCCAAGAAATGGACTATCCTACGATTAGAAGAGTAAAGTTTCTATATAGCAAAAAAAGGCGATCGATTATCAACGTGGCCCCAATAGCCAATTCACTATAGCTACATGAAAGTAAAAGTTACATATCTATAAACAGAGAAGAGAAAGGAAAAAGTAATAAAATCTGACTAAGAAATGGACAAGCGACTGTACGTAGCAGCGCCCTTTGGCAAAACGGGCTTGGTAGCTGGAAGTCTGACCTTTAAAACACACCAAGGGTGAATAGCCTAGTTCGTGGTTTTAGTTGACCTCTATCTAGTGAGTCTTGCACCTGAGGATCAGACTTTGAGTTTGGTTTATTACTTGGAAGTGCTAAAAAGTTTGAAGAGAAGGGCTAGACAAGGCTGGAAATTGGAAACTGCATTATGACTAGACAGCTCTCAATGAGAAGGCATCATTATGGGACTTTGAGTTCCGTCAAAGAACCTTCCACTTGTACCCATAATAACAACTTTCCAGATGGTCCACCAGGGAGCCTGCGAGATGTAGAAAAACATTTGAAGAGTCATAATTTCAAGAATTACCAGATATGGTAACAAAATCGTTCATAAATTTATTTTTCTAACACCTTAGCCGACAGTTTTTGTACAAACTTTTGATACAATTATCTCTAAGCTCTATCTAAACTTTGTAAATATAGTAAAAATAAATATATAATAATTATTAATAGATTGTATCCTTTAAAGAAAGTTATATGTAAGCTCTATCTAAACTTTGTAAATAAAGTAAAAATAAATATCTAATATCTAATAATTATTAACTTAAGCATTGTATCCTTAAAACAAATGTTCAATAATTTAAGCAATTGCTCCATAATTCTAAGCAATCCTATAATTTACAATTATATTATAAGCTTTATATAAATAATACAAAAAAATTAGCGGAAAATGAAAGTTTATCAATTAAAGAATAATGAAATTGTCTTATAGATTTCCTTAAGTTCTGGAGCGATGATTCTATTGTTCAATTTTACTGCCAACCATTTAAAACCTTTGCGAATTTATGTTGCCTACTTATATTTATTAATTATTGTTAACTTTTTGTCGTAAATTTTGATATTTAATGTTAACTTTAATGGTAATGTTATGACATTCCTTAAATGATTGTAAAAAAAATACATTGTAAAGATTAATAATAGTATTAATATTTTAATGTTAAATATTTTATCTCTTAAACACTAAAAACCTACGCGAAGAATTTATCCGAACCTGGAATAGGTTTATTTTCTGTTGTTGATTAGGAATAGTTTAAGACAATTTAACGACATAATTTTGAAATTCCTTTCATGACTTTAAAAAAATTGTAAATAAAAATTAGTAAATACTTTTTTATTGCAATCTCAACAAAAACCAAAAGGCAAACTAATAGAAAGTAATGAGATTTCCATTGCACTATTTGTAGGAGTTTAGGCCAAAGTTTAGTTCTAAATAGTACTACTTGATTCAAAATTTAAAAGACCTTTCAAATACATAAATACACTAATTGCAAATATCAGTAGTATTCAGTATTCGAAGCCCACACAACCATCTAAATAAAAGACTACCGCTAACAGCCATAAAAAGTAGCAGTTCAACACAAAGACTCGAGGTGAATGCCACTACTTAAGTGGCACAAATGCCCATTCAGTGGTTATTCAGTTAGCTTGTATTTTTGGTTTCTGCATCTGCAGATACAACAGCAACAACCAAATCAGAAATAAGCCAAAATAAAAAAAAAAAGCCACGACCGGAATGGTCGACAATTGGTTGATAGTATTTCATGCATTTAAATTGTCTTCTGTGTTCAACTTTCTCAAGTTGTTCCTCAATGTGTTGTACGTACTTTCACTTGTTTAAATTTAATTTTTATTCAAATGAGATAAACTTTAGCAGCGCATTTAGCATTGAACATTGAACGAGTGGACCGAAGAGGAGGAGGAGAGTGATTGAAAATTGAAGATTGCATTCATCTTATTGTTTGTCAACTGACATCTTGGGCAAATGTCATTAAACAATAATTATTTAATGAACAACATTTTGCCGCTTATTGTGGGTTTCACTTTATTTATTATGGGTTACCCTGTAATCAATCTCTAGGGTAGATAAGTTTACTTTAAACGACAACATGTAGTCTAAGAAGGTCTTCACTTCCCTCAACTGAAGTTGTTATATGGATCAGTGTCTCGTCAGCACGTGGACAAAGAGTCTATATTAGTGTCTTGGGAGTTGTTAAAAAGTTTTTTGGTAGTTTATTACATTTGTTGAACTTAGTGGTCCTTAACTTTATCTCAGTTGGTATTGCGACCCTTAGGCAAAAATATACAACTCTCCCAATATGTTAAAGCTTTCATCTTAAAGTTCCATCTATCTACCAATATGCACTTGAACTTTCAGACGCACAAGCAAGCCATCTTACCCGCACAAGCAAGCCATCTAACCATTGCTTTTGCCTCTCTCTGTTGGTGGTGTATCCCTCCGCTGAAAACCTTATAGTTTACAATCCTTCTGTTACGTTACTTCTTCTTGAATGATATGGTATTACAGGGTAACTTGACGTCGACGCCCTTCCTTAACTTGTATACTGAATTTTTTTCCTCATTTTCTTTGCTTTTGTGTAATCGCTGCAAGTGGTACTTAACCGTTTTTGCCCCCACCCGGCCCGGCTCTCCTTTTGTTTGTTTCTTTTTGGCCTGGCTTGGGCTTCGTTATTAACAACATCATCATCACAGCCATCATCATCTTGGCCATCATCGTGTGTGTTGTGTTAACTGGTTGTTGTAGGTCTTCTGTTTGGTTGGCATAATGAACTTGAACTTTATGACGCAAAACATGTTAAGTTGACGTACAAGAGGGACTGAGTGACTGAGTGTAGGGCAACTACATACTTACCACTTTAACATTAAAATATTATGAAATATATTTGGGTAAAGGTTACGGGCAAGATAAAGATTTGTGCAAAAGAGTTAAAGAAACAAGACACCAATTAGGAAAGATATATGAGTGTTAATTACGCTTTTATACACAGATAAAAGCTGCTTCTTTTTTTCTACATTGTTTTTGTCATAATATTTCTTCCTGAAATACATACATACGAATGTCTATAATTCAAGTGCTCTCTGGTTAGGTTGGGTACCCAGAGATTTTGTGCTCCAGCTGTCAGTGGCAGATTTCCCATCGTTTTGTGGCTTTCTGTGGTTTCTGCCAGTTAACCGCCGGGGCTGCTCAATTTGTTGGGCCAAAAACCCTCAATAAAAACCATCGGCCAATTCCAAATCATTTCTCCTTCGCCGTTTCCGCCCTTTCTCAACTGCACCATTTATCATTGTTATGCCATTTCGGCACATACGCACTGGAACACACACACGTACACACACACTCAGAGGCAAGACTAGGGATCCAAACAAGTTGTAAAATAACAATAAAAATCAGCGAAATGAAATTGAAAGTGGCACGACCAACTAAATATCAAGTATCGACACTAGAGATGGCCCAAAATCTCACGATAACCACGAGAACAAGTTTGGCAATAAAATTCATGGTCACATTCAAATAAAGAAACTAGAATCGAAACTATTTTATGGTTAGCAATGCAAATATTCTGGTTTAAATGATAAAAGCCAAAATAAAAAAGGAGCGCAACTTTGCGTAGATTGGTTTCTTAGATCACTGTGTATTCTAAAGATAAACTACTCCTCAAATGTAGTTGGACAATAGAATCGATCCATCGCTTTAAGATCCTTTAACGATTGCACGAAATTACAGATAGATTCTGAATTCGATATGTTTGATTCTTGAAATATTTTCTAAGAAAAAGATATAGGACTTCCAATTGCTTTGATTTGATACCAACTTAGTGGCGCTTATGTGAGGAGCCCATCTCTAATCGAACACTACATTGGCGCACATGAAGAAGAAGAAGAGGCGGTATTGGATGCCATAAAAAGTAAAATTATTAAGCGAACGCCGAAACGAACGACCTTGTGTCCATGCGTTGGGTTACGGTTATGTTGCGTAATGGCTCCACTGCAAAAAGCGACAACAACAACAGCAACAAAAATAGTGGGGGAAAAAACCGAAAGAGCAACAGCTAACAGATGATGCTGAAGACCGAGGTAGACGTTCAAAAAACCGGCTGCTCTCTGCGACAAATGGTAAGTATATTAAGAGCCGGTTAGGCCAGAAGCACAATTATATCCATACCAAAGAGACATTTTGTTTGGGCCGAAAATTAGTCAGCTTTGAGAGATGAAAAAAAAAATCATCTGCCTGCAGGTGATAGTAATCTTTAATTATTCATAGTAAATCAAAGAACCACAGCAAATGTCAAGCGAGGCAACTAAACTTTACAACTTTTTGTGTCCGTCAAGCCTTCAAAATCAAAACTTGCTGATAAAATGTTAATTTGTCTCTAAAGAGAACAGTCATCAGACTTAAATGTCGACAAAAACAAAAACAAAAAGCACAACAAAAAACCAGAAAACAAAACGAGTTCCATTTTGAATTCGAACCTTAATTAAAATTAACTTCCCTTTCCAAAATGTTTGTTTTTTGTTTCTATTCGAAATATTTCAAGAGCAAAATTGGCTTTCTATACCCTATCCAGAAGAGCATAGACATTTTGGTCAATAGAAAGTTGTTCCACAATGTTCTTAAGGTTAGTTAAAAACTGGTTCATTCGGAAGACAGCATATTGGCTGGAACCCCGCGACCCAAATTAAGTTCTCAAATCGACCTGCTATAATGTCCCAACAGACAATACAATATTTCTTCAGAAAAGATTCAAAAGACTTTGATTTTAAAACATTGTTTTTAGAATTTCGTGTCGTTGAAGCAATGCAATCAAAATTTATATTTTTATTAGATTGATTGAATTATATATAAAAAACTTATGCAAAGAAGTTTTAAGTCTGTTCGGATACTTTGGAATATACTAAAAAGAAGTATTTAACGTCGACGAATGTCTTTCGAGGTTTTAAGAAAGTTTGGTAAACAGTTTATGGAGCAGTTTTCTGGATCGATTCGGAAGGGTATAGAATCTTCGACAAGGCCAACCGCATGTCCGGCCTTTTCTATTGGTTTGTTTGGTAAAGTTTTTGTTCCCACAAACGTAATATTGTCATTTGACTGTCAAACAGAGCGTAACTTGCATGTCATGGTAGTCTATATATATGTATATACTGTATAATAGTATCTCTCTCTCAATGATATGCAGAGCTTTATGGCCATAAATCGAATTCATGATGCGTTAAGCTATTTTTTAAAAGCATTTTAGTTTGAACTTGAAATACAATTTCATCTCATTTTATTTTATTTTTTTTTTTTGGTTTTCGTTTTCGTTTTTGGGCAAGGCCATCAAAGTTGTATGGGAAGTCGTTATGCGAGGATGAAGCGAGAAGCAAGTGCGAAAATTGAAATTCTCATATCATATTCAATGAAACTTTTTTTGGAAAAAAGTTAGCCAGAATTTGCATTTATGAGATGTGGAGGGTCATTTGCATATCATCATCTATGATAATGGTATATATGAAAATGACAGAAATGCTGACTGGCTCACACTTTAAGAAAGAAGAAAGTTTTTTTTTTTTTTTTCAATTTGTAACGCAATCTGCCGATGCCGCCCGCCCGTGACGATTAATTATAGCCATGGGGTTTCGATTTTCTTAACCCAAAATCATATGTTTTCTTTATATAACGCAAACGCCATGCTGTTAACAATTAAATTTAATAATATACAATGTGATTGGGTTTTCTTGTTCATACCTCAACAATGCTTTCGAAGGTGTAATGCATGAGAAGGCATAAAATTTACTTGAAACATTATTATTACGGAGTTTATGAATGAAGTGGTACTCAATGGCACATAAGTACCGATTTGGGGTAGGTCAACATCGTTTAGGTTTATATATGTATTAGTCCATCATTAAAGTCATAATTAAGTTAGTTAAAAACTATTCACAGTTTTGCTTAAAGGATTCATAGTCTTAGGGAAGGTAACGATAAAACAAAGGTGAAATGAAAGGTAATGAATGACCCAAGTAGATCTTCTACATCTGTTTTTAAGTAGCAAGAATAATCACTGGTTAAGCCAACGAATTGCCACAATTATTCCTTCGATATAGAAATGTTAGTATTCCCGTCTATTTCATAGAGGTGACACAACTGCAATTTGATATCGTTCTTTTAAACAAAATGCACTTCATATTTTTGTGCAATTTTTTGTTATTTGTTATTTTATGAATTTTTAAAACAAATAAAAACTAGTACTCATCTATCTACGTCTCCCATGAGATGCTTTAACTAATTACATAATTCGATAAACGGCTGAACAATGTGTCTCAAAATGAGAAACTTGTTTGTTTTCCCCCCAATTTATATAGTCAAATATAAAGGCACTTTTAAATAATGGAGTGAAAATCTATGAAAATTTCAATAAACGAGATTTAATGAAACTTTTGCAAGTAAGTATTATCCCAAATAAAAATATGATTTGACACAATAATTCGCGGCTTTGCAATTTCTTTGGTAGAAATATGAATAAAATATATGTATGTATATTCATATTCCTGTCATATCTAGTAAGAACTCATCCATACACTGAATACGAACCGAAAGCGTACAGAAAATGTCAATTTATATACGCGTTTTTTTTCGAATTTCAAGTTGTACTTTTTCTGCATTGATGGAGGGCAAAGTTTTTTTAATTTAAACATTTTTCTTTGCGTTCAATTTGTTGGTAGAAAAAACATTGCTTGTGGCACTTTTATAAATGTTTTTAATTGCATTAAACAAAAAAGCACTAGCAATTTATAGATGTCCATAAAAAATGGCTACAGAGATATGGCAGACTGTATATATACTACGCTGACTGTAACCCCTTCCCTCTTCTTCTCTCTCTCTATCTTTGTTGGAAAACAGGAAAAACCTTTTGCTAGCGCAAGTTTAAAATTTAAAATGAAAATTACATTTGATAGGCGAAACTGGAGAAAAAAAAAGCTCACAGCAAATGGTAAATGTGGGTGCCATTTTGTTCAAATTAAAGGTAAAGAGCCGCCCACGTAACACCATCCGTAACCCCCTCATCAACACACACACACACCCACGCACACTCACATGTGTTCATAATGAGTGTGAAAAGCAATTCAATAATACTCTGTTAATTACACTTTTGATCTTTTGCAATGATTTTTTTTTTCCAAATTGAGGGAAAATAATAATTATAGCAAATGGCTCCGAACAGTCGAAACAAACAGACAAACAAATGCGATAGAGAGAGAGGAATAAAAGAGTTGAAATGTGAAAAGGCCACAGGAAACTGCACAAATAAAGCCGATTATATAGATGTACTTATAGCCGACTTTTTACATGGTCAACTCGAGTTGGCTCCCTGCAGCTCACCTCATCTCCTCTTCAAATTTGTGAGGCCGAAATCATTTTTCATATATCAACTTGCACGGAAATGCAGTCAATTTCTATTCATTTTGGGGAAATTTCGTTGCAGTGCTGCGGGTTTTTCACATTTAACTCCCCTCCCCCTCTACCCACATTCTTCACAGCATGTCAAGAGTTTGACTTTCTGTTTTAATACCTTAACAAAAGTGTATATAAGCTATGACAAAAAGTTTGTTGACTCTTTTCATGGTTCAACTCATTCAAAATGGAATCCGACTACTTTTTTTTCTAAATTAATTATATGTGTTAACCATATTTTGATGTGTAATTATTATATCTATATTTCAAATTGTTCACAGGACTCATCCCATTGCACAATTCTCAAGGGTATCAAAAAGTCGTCATTGCAAAAATTGATAAGAGTTTTGGTTGTTGACTTCTTGTATTTATGTTTGTTTGTCTGGTTATTTTAGTTTTTTATTTTGTTTAATTGACAAGCTTTATTTTCATATAGGTTTATAAATATATTTTATTGCAGGGTTTTTTTGTTTGTTCAAGCGAGCGATAAGTTTGGGGTGTGAGGGATAAGATACATATATGAAGTGTTTTGTTTTATAGCCAATCAGATTATAAATTTAATTTAAAGCTCAATCAATTGCTAATGGGCAATATGAGCAGATGATAGCCATGGAATGTGAGAGCAACTTGATTTATCAGTTGACTATATTAAATCACAACATGTCACGTATGCACCATAAAAATACGTTTTCTATCTTGGTTAAGAACATTCGAATAGGTACATAGGTACTCAAATGAAATAAAACAAGTTAAATTATTGTAGAGATGATTATTTCTTCCTCTTAAAAGTGGGCAGGGCCTAAGGGTTCAAGTTAGTATCGAATGTTAATAAGAAATATCCCAATTTGATGCAGAAATTTCCTTACTTTGTTGTTGTACCAGGATTATAAGTGGGTCCTCAATATGGAAAAGTGTTGCAAAACGTCATGTAAGTTAAATAATTTCAAAAAAACACAATCCAGACTGTCATGATTTTATTTAGACAATTTTTCTTGTTTTCCTATAACTACAACTTTCGATATTTCTATGATTTTTTATTTAATTCAAGCTTTTTATACCATGCATCCATAGGATGAAATGGTATATTAAAGTCGCCAAAATGTATGTAACAGGGAGAAGGAAGCTTTTCCGACCCTATAGTTATATATTCTTGATCAGCATGGAAGAGGAATTGATGAGCCATGTCCGTCGTCCGTTGTCCGTCCGTCCGTCGTCCGTCCGTCCGTAAGGGCGGATCTCGTAACTATAATGATGAGCTACTAAATTTAGAATGTGGACTCGTGTAGTATAGACGCTGACCAAGTTTTGTTTTTTTTTACGCCCCTTCCGCCTCCGGAATTTAATAAAAATGATTTTCTCCCATATTTGTCGTTCGATTTAATTTGGCACACTCATACATGGTATGGTTTCCATCATTCGCAAGTTTCTAAAATCGGAATATAATGGCCGAGTTATACGTTGCACGTTTTTTAAGCGGTGCAGGGCGAATTTGGCCGGTGGGGGCTAGTGCACTAGAATGGCGAGATAGCATATGTTAGAAATCGCGTACAGATTTATATTGAATAGTTTTATAAACTCAAGGATTGGTTTTCCTGTGCTGGTTATCCGTGCCCTTATTTATTTATTTTTCAACCGATTCAGAACCGATATATGATACCGATACAATAAACTTTAATCGGATTGAGAAAGAACTAATAAGAGTGTCAATTGGTTTCTTATTATTTAATTCTGCGATACTTATTCAGAGAGGTTTTAGTTTAGTTGTTTGCCATAAAATGTAACCTTCTACTGGTTGCTAACATAAAGTTTCATGAAAGTCAAATGTCCAATAAATAAATATGAAACGCACCTTAGATCTGAAGTCGAGCTAAGACCAAATGTCTGTCCCAATCAAGAAACACACGACAACAACTTTTTGAGGGTTGTGCAAAATCGAACACCGTTCACTTCACAAATTCCAAACTTTCAACTCTACAACCAGATCTACTCACTGTGGAATATAAATCTTGACTTGCATTCAATTCACTTGTCATTTAACAAAATTTTTGGACTCAAGTTGGAGAAGAGAAAATATCACATGTAATTGGAATACATAAAAATTCGAAATGGAATGACAATTAACCAAGTTTATCCAGTACATTGTCCAAGCCAATCTAATTATCCAATTCTTTATTGTTTCTTTAAAATATGTTAATATTCATTAATTGATAAATCTGCTTAACGCTTTTTATTGATAGCAAGTAGAATTTCTTTTAGGCCTCAAAAGCTAAATATAAATCAACATTGAATTGTTGGCCAATATTTTGAAGCCCCAGATATCTTGTGCTATATAACGGGCCAAGTAAAATACTTAATTAAAAATAAGAAACAACAACAACAAGTAAAATGGCAAAGTACTCGTTGGAATTACCATGAGAAAAATATATACTTATAGGGGCGTATAGGGGGGCAACAGCGGCAGACCCACCCAATACGTGAGTCTAATTATGTGCAGATGGAGAGGAGAAAACAATGGAAATGAAGAAAATAAAAACAGACGGTAGCTAGCTACTACCTCTATAAGCTGGCAATCAAATAATTACTATGCAAAAGGCATACGCAACGGACCACCGCACCACCGATGATAATGATGACGATCCGTGAAACGGAAGAGGAAGACGACGACGAGTGATAAAACTTTCAGTTCAAAATTCAAATGCAAAATATTTATGCTTGGATTAAGTATGGTGGATATGTAGACTTACCTTCTCCGTGCTGGTCTGGAAGTAATAGACCATCACAAACATCCAAATGATGCTAACGAAGACAATCAATTTGATATTCCGACGCATGTTGAACAATTTGGTTTATATATGTATAACTATTTTTAGGGACGTATTTGCACTTGTTGTTTGGCGATTGATTTCACTATAATTTCAAATTAAATATTGTAAAAACTTTATTAGAGAGCTGACTGAATTTTTGTATATACAATTTATCAACATGTGGCTTTCATCTCTTTTATTTAATTAATTAATTTAGTTTAATTACTTTTGCCCCAGGGTGTCTGTGTGTGTGTGTCTGAGTGTGTTAAAAATGTTTATCTGTAATTCTCAACTGGATTAGGAAGGCCGGCCATCCAATTCAATTTCTGAGAATTTTCGCAAAATTAGCATTTAAATATTTAATTGATTTCAACAAGGCGAAATTGTTTGTATAAAATGTAGAGAGAATTCGAAGGAAAAATTTGGACATACAAAATATTAACAAACATGAATACGACTTTGATTAGACATTTGAAGACAATTTGTAATTTAGATTTGTATTTAGATATATTAATTATAGTTTTAATTTTCTCACAAGTTGACATGGTTTTCATTAAAATTACAAAAACTCATAAACTTTATATTCAAATTTCTCTATTTTCGATCTATGTATATATTTTCCATTCGATTTCTGACGATGTATACCGATAGTTTTCCCATGAATAATTAATAGCAAACCTATAAAATAATTTTTTATGGAGGAAAATAACTAAGTAACAATTTATCTGATAACGTGTCAAACCCACAAAACATCAAAAACAAATTTACTTTCATAACATATTTTGAGACAACAACAAAGAAAGACTATTCAATCAATGATCTCTGAGAACAAAAGCAATGATGTCTTTTAAGAGAAATTTTCTATGACATGCAATAAAACTTTATTTAGTGCGTGAATTGATAGTCCGTTATTACTTCAGGAAAGGCAATAGATGGTAAACATATATAGGACAAGTAAATAACTAGTTGGCGAAATTTATGACAATATATTTCTGTTTAAAAAGTTTTTTTATAATTTAGAAATTCTTCTAAATTTTAATAGTGAAATTTTAAATTTCACACGGGTAAGATTTCTTTCAAAAATCTTGATCTTGATTTTACTTTCGATATCTTCGTTGAACAACAATTGTATTCACTTCATTCACTTGTCATTCGTGCCGAATATCGATAGTCAAGTTCCGATTTTATCGTTTAACTACATGAAAAAGCTCTTCAGAATGATGGATTCCCTATCCATCACATATGCGATTATCAAGTGACGTAAATGATAAGATAACAGAACGAGCACAATTGTTTCTTTTTATCATTATTCTATTAAAAATGAATTAAACATTCAGAGTATGGTTTTCTCTATCTTTTACATTTTTATTCACACAGCAAACACTTTGGCTTTGATAAGTTATACAAATAAAGAAGCTCCAGCAACAACAAAAAACATTTATCACTAATACAGTTTACGGCCAATCCAACCATCAACAAATAATATTCAGTCCATTGGCTGGAATTACATCACATGTTGTTAATAGATCTTAATTCGTTTTCGTGTATCCAAATTTATGTTTTTCTTTGAGTTTATTTTTGGGGCTTTGGTGGGAATGGAGAAAGCCAGTCACAGCTGACAGAATTGTGCCGTTGAATCAATCATTCAAATGCTTGGAGGGCGATAAGATAAGATTAGTTAAAAAGTTTGATAAATTTTTCACGCTCTTGGGCATTTTCCCTAATTTTAATTGGTCCTCCACACACCCACACCCACACTCACACACAACTCACTCCCTGTCTCACACACACTATCTTAATAGACAATTGGCCGGCAAAAGTCAATTGATGATGGTATAAACAAAATATCTTTTTTATTCACATTTCCAGCATTATCTGATAATTATGTTTTATTGGTTCGCTGGCTGCTCGATTTATTGCCATTTATTGCATTCTCTTCTTGATCTCAATTGCATTTACCGTTGACGATTGTTGTTTTGCCGTTTATTTATCTCATTACAATTATTATTATTACACTACGATTGCAATTCTTTCGAGGGAATCCCGTTCGATCCGAGCGACGAGTCACGTTGCCATCAAACGGCACGCAGCAATTGACAAAAAGCGCAGCTATCACGTATATTTCTATGCTACCTACCAGGCGAAACACCGTTCGAAATGTATCTGTATCTTTATATCGCAGTTGCGTATAAGAGTATAAGAGTTGCATGTGGTTTGAAGCGAACTTGTATGGTGGCGATGGCGAAAAGAACTCACTTTCGTTTTCCACAAGCAGTCAAAAAGTGCCTCCATAGAGAAGTTTTATGTGAGTGAGAAACATTGTGGCTAAAACCTTCTTTGCCAGCATTTAATGGCAGTTGAGATGAAATGAGTTAAAATCCTATGAACTTTAATTTAATAGAAAACACCTACGAATACCTACTTCACGTTGATTTTTTTTCTTTTCTTTATTAGAATTGCGTTTTCTGAAGATTTTTTCTGGGAATTTGATATATCAGGAATATCAGTAGATGAAATAGCTTTTCCAAAATGCAAAATTGTTACAACTTCATTAGAAAATCATTTCATATATATGAGGATCTAAGGTATAACGGGAACTCGCTCCTTTTTACTCGTTATTAGCTACTGACACCTAGACGTACTCGTTCGTATCTATTCGTTCTTGGATAAATTCTCTTTCCTAGCTCTGTATACTTAGTTTAGTTTATCCCTAGTACATTTATAGGCAATCGCTTTTATGTACTCTTTACTATTTACACGTTTCTAGGTTCTACTTACTAAAAACGTGCTTTTAAAATGCATTAAGATGTCCTTACTCGACCGATTTTATTTCCTTATTATAAATTGTAATATTGGTAGTAACCAATATTTTCTTTTCGCTTTATTTTAATGCCTATTTAACACTACAATTGTGATAATCAGCTAACTTTCAGCCACTAAGACGTACTCTTTGCTCGACACTCACAACGAGAAATGTTTTAATCGCCACTCGTTGCAAAACACTCCTCATTCGATACTCGGTGCAAATGACTTTTTCACGCTCCAATCACTGCTGGGATCCACCAACCTGTATCCGGCACTTCACACTCTTCAACATATAAATATTAAAATACATTCCACAGCCGGCTTACGAAAATTATAGTTCATTAACTAACTTTAGTTGGACTGCTTTTCAATTAGACTATTTATAGAATTTTATGCACGTGCATTTTGAATGCTTATGCTTTCGGATCTTTTACATTCAATTAAAACAAATGAAATATTCATTTAAAATTGTTAGAACTAACTTCAATTATGCAGATTTCTGTAACAATCTAAATAAAAGGAACAACTTTGTTGGCAGCAACAATGGCCACTCAGTTGGTCAATTTTCAGAGTGAGTTTCTCCTCATATGCTGCAGAAATTTGTTGGCAAAAAGAGTGTGTGCGAGTGTGTCTGTGTGTGCGAATGTGTGTGTGGGGTGTGTGCCAAAACTTTTGAAGAGCAAAAACATAAAATCATAAAAAATAAGAAACAGAAACGGAAAAAAGGAAAAACAATCAGCAGCAGGAAAAGAGGAGTGGAAGGAGACGACTACTGCGAATACCCTTCCTTCCCTTCTCACTTATTTAAATTGGCTTAAAAACGCAAGGAACAAGTCATGAATATGCGAGAGTTGGAAAGGGAGAGCAACAACACTCAAACAATTACACAAAATACGAATCGAGTGTGTGTGTGTGTGTGCGTGAGTGTGACTACATGGGTGTGTGTGTGTGTATGGGTCTGTCTGTCTTCTCCCTCCTATTCCATTAGGCGTAATTAGAGCATTTAACATAGAGGAAAAAGTTAAGAAAAGCCAACAGCAAATAGACAGGCAGACAGACAGAGAGACATACAACAAGCTCCAGAAGCAGCAAACCTACCAGACAGTTGGCTGAAGCTATATATTCTATATATACTTACATATATCTATATATGCCGCATTTATATGTCAGTGCGTTTGTGTTGGAAAACAATTTAGCTAGCTGAAGCTGCAATGATGCTGCAGCAGTTGCAGTTAGTGCTGTTGGAAGAGAACTAGTTCCTGCAATTGTTTACTATTGTATACTTTTGGGAGCGTTAACTTTACGTGGTACAAGTAGAAAAAAGGAAATTCTTCGTTTGAGGCTAATAAAGAAGGTATAGAACTGAATCCTAAAAAATCTGTTATTGTAGAATGGATTTTCTTAACATTGTACATTAGGGGGGTTCCTATTTTTTTGGAGTATATTGAAAATTAATAGATTTTTGAATATATTCCAGAGCTCTATTTTCTGGGGTTATTTAATTTGAAGTGAAACACAAAAGAAATTAGTTTCGGATATTGAGTCTGAAGTTCCTGCAAAGACTTTAACAAGATTTTAAGGGATAACTATTCAGTAACTTTCAATGGAAACCTAAATAATATGGTATAGCAAGTCAAAACAATTTGGATGCCAAAAGATAGAAAGCTAAGCTTTTTAACTGAATACCTTCTCTCAATCTAAGCGTCTAATCGGAGGAACCAGTTCAAAATTATTTAATAAAGCCTCATTACGTTTGTTTGCTGCATCATTTCTCAATTATCCCAAACTTAACTCAAATTTGTGGTCGAAGTTTAGCTTGAATAACTTTCACCATAAAAAAATGTCAAAACGGAACAAAATTTAAGAGATTTTACTCCCACACACACGTAACCATCAAACAACTGGTTCACGTTTTCATTTTAAAAAGCGGAACTAGTTAGGTTTCTTGTGCTGAAGTTCATCTCGAAGACCCTCAAACTCGAGCAGTCTCTTTGGCCCTCAAGTACGATAATTAAAAGTTGGTTAAATGTGGCATGAGTTGCAGCATCCTTCAGCTCTTCCTTTATGGCTCGTTTCTTTTTGCCATTTCTTTTTTTTTATGGCAGCACACACACTACATATACACATACATTTGATTGCACACCATTTGAGGCACACACACACACACCTTCAGCATGAATGCTGCAAAAATTTCAACTGCATTGCACATTTGGCTGTCTTCTAGTTTTCCTCATTACTACGAACGAAGGGTTCCATGGGAGAGTGTGAGTGTGTGTGCCACCAGAAGTCGCCTTTATTGCTATCTTTCTATCGTTCTCGCCTCTTGTTGCTCCTCCCTTTACCCCCAGCTCTCCCACTTCACCTCCACCTATTGCGGAAATCAAAGTGCAAATGTATTTTGTCAACTGTTGGAGCAAAAGTTTTCTTTTCCCATTGCGGAAATGTTGAAAATATTGTAAGAACGTTGCTCCAAATTAATGCATAATTGCATTAGTCACTTTATTTGTGGATGTGGTTTGCCTTCTTCAACGAAGCAGCCACCAAAAATTTGTTGCAATTTATTATGCGAGATAGGCGATGGGGAAGAAGTGAGAATCGACTATGGGGTCGGGGGACGGCGACGGGTGAGGGGCACAAGATCCTTCTGTGGTTTTTGTTCTTAATGTCTTGATGACAGACGGTGCTAGAGGAGCTGATAAGTGGCGTTAAGTATTATGGGACTTTCTCATTCGAGTGTGTGCTTGCGAGTGTGCGTGTGTGGGGGAATTTATGGCAATTTGAAAAGGGTTTTTGAAAAGGGTTAAAGAAGAACGCATGTGTGTGAGATAAACGAAGATAACAAATGCAAATTATGGCATTAAAATTCAACATTGTGCAACTTTAAGAGATTAAGATTTAAATTTGAATGTTGCATTTGAATTATGTTAGGAAAATGCATATTTAACTAAGTCTATGAACTATTGTAATGAATAATAATCGAAATTTGATGAACTAAAGCTTATTATAGGTTGGCAATTAATTGGATCAACATTGAATAAGTTTTTTTTAGATTTTCACTTAATGGATTGTGCCCTTGTTATGGCCCTAAATAGATTTTAAAAATATATTTCCTTTTCCAATTAGTGTCAGGTTAGTAAAAACGTACTTTTCAAACCTTGCCAATTTTGATTAGATCAGCTTAAAATTTCTATCATGAATCTATTGATTTAATACTTTGCGAAAAGAAATTTTTCTTGGGTTTCTCCATATAGCTTTTTATTGAGAAGGATTTTCACTAGTTTGACAGAGGATGCTCACTAGAAACAGCGGAGTTTACTTGAAAAACACTTCAAAAACTGTAGTTGAAGACGCATTTGATGTCCTTGTATAGCAAGGTGTACTTGGTTCAATTGGGTTGGAGACTTTAAAGCCGTTCATCATGGCGTAAAAAGAAAAATTCTCTAGAAAAATTGATTTAGAGTCAACGCCCAGGAGTGATGAAAAAGCATATAAAGAAGGGACATAGCCCACAGACTGCATTTCGCTTCCCTTGATAACATTTGAATATTACTAGAAATTTCTCTCAGTGTGTTAGCCACGCTTTTAGCTGTCATTCTCTTTGGATGTTCGCTCTCTTGGAATGCCAAAGCCGGCCTTGTGGTGTTCTCTCTAACATTTTATCTCTCTGTGTTTGTCACTCTTTCTCTCCCTCTCCTCCCTCACTCTCTCTCTCTCTCTCTCTCTCTGCGTCTCACTATTCTCCTGCACCCTTGCGAACTCTCTTTCCTTTTTTTTAGTGGAGTAAGAGAGGGGGGAGGAGTTGCAACTGTCAAAATGTGCGTTACCCAACCTACATAAAATATTAGCCTTCCCATAGCCTTGCATCTCTCCCCGCTCTTTAACCCCTCTTTCACTCTTTTTGCCACCTCTTTTCTCTCTCTCTCTCTTTTCTCTCTCTCTCTGGCTGACTTTCATTAGGCTTCATCATAATAAACTGTCTGTCAGCTGCTTCAACTGCAATTTGGCCCTTTTTAGACCGCGTCACTTGTGACTTTGTTTGTCTGCCTTCGATTTTTACAAAATAACACTCACACAACACACACAGGCACACACACACACCCAAGCATTATAGCCAAGATTTCATTGATTATTTTTGTTGTTAACTTGGCTTACATATGAAAAATATGATGAACACTTTTTTTAACTTTTATTGTTAAACACTTAAAACGCGAGATTCCGTTTCTTTTTTTTTTTGTTAATATTTATTGCTTTCCTGTTGGCTGGTTATTAAATATTGTTTGACTTTATTTTAAATGCACTTTTGGTGTATTTTATTTATATTTTTATACTATTTTTAATTTATTTTAGTTGATTACAAAAATAGAATGATTTTTTTTATGATTTATGAAAATATTTATTTAACTGTGGAATTTGTTTATTTCTTTCGTTCGTTCGTTTGACAGACGCAGGCAACACTGAGAGAAGAAGCTCGCACATTTTTCTCCTCTTCTCCTTTTGCTGTCTCATTCGGGCTTTCTATTTATGTGTGTGTGTGTGTGAAGTAACTTTTCTTTTGTCGCGCATTTCCGTATTTTGTTACCCTTTGCTTCCTAGTCTCTCTCTCTTTCAGTTAAATGTAATGATTTGGGGTTGGTTTTAACAGGGAGAACAGCAGTGTTGATTCTCTCTCTTTCTCTAATTCTCTCTTTTGTTGTCACTCTCACTGTTTTCATACCCTGTAAGCATAAGGGTAAACGAGGCAACTCAATAATGAGGCATTTTGTGTTCATATTATTTCAGTTCTCATGGCCCCAATCTAGCTGACTTAGGACTTCTTTGCACTAAATTTTCTTAGCATAAGATAAGAAAATTCATTTATCAGATAGAGAATTCAAGAAAACCTAGTGCCTAGTAAAAACTTCATCCTGTTCTATATCGATGTACCTATGCAAAAGGGTATTACTGATATTGTCATTTAAGTAAGGGGTATTTTATAGCCTTCGCCCTGCTATGCTTTTGGGGATTTCTTTTCCATGCGCATGCTCTAATATTTGTTTTTACTATTTGCAACTGAAAATAATGCCGTCAGTTAAATGCATTCATCATATGTTTGAGTTTTCTAGAAGCCCTAGGCCTCTGACAAGTGGAATGACCTCAAATGTTGTATTACTTTGAAAAAAATACAAGCACTTACATCTTATGAATATACATTTAAATGCTGTTTAAGGCTTTCAAATCTATATTACTTTAGATTTAGTGAATATAATTTAATGAATTTAATGTAAGTGACCAAATACTAATCCATTTAAATATTGGATTATTATTAGAAAGTTAATTTATTTAAAAGAATACCTAAAATATATTTAGTTTATTATTTTGGGCTATGATAGACATCTTAGAAAAATACACAAAGACGTACCCAAAAAGTATGCTATGAAAATTGGTTCAGATGTCTTTTAGTAATCTTCTTCAGTGTAATTTTAAGATAATCTTAAAAACAGAGATATTGTTATTTTAAACTAAGTTTTAGCAACAACGAATGCATGTTCCGATAGTGTAATGATTGTTTACTTTCGCTCCTATTTCAATACTATGGGAAAATTGTTAATTTCGATATGACATTAACGACACTCAGAATAGAAAGACAAGGACAAATAGAGTGTATATAATTGGGGATTAAATTTCTTTGTTGAAGTTTCTTTTAATTGATGAACCGTAAACATTTAATTCAATAACAAACTTTTGGAATTATTTTGTGAAAATGGAAAACTCTAAATTTAAAGAACACCCTAAATATTTGTTTTAATCGAGTTAACCCATAAATTCATTACTTATTCATTTTGGTTTTTTTGAAAGGAGACATTACAAAAATTAAAATGCAATAAAACTTAAAATCGCCCTTAATTTTCCAATAAAATTTTTTAATTATAATAAATGGATTTAACTTTAAAATCTTCTACAAAATGCTAAGTTTGTATACTCCAGAGTAAAATATCTATTATTGCTTAATTATAAGTGTTCCAGTAGAGATTAACTTGCCTAGCTTATATTCTACATTTGCCATGCCATTTCACGTATCGAATTGCTCGCCCACACGCAAACTAAAAATATCCAAAAGCCATATCTTCATTTTATTCAATATGAGAGCAATTGAAACACGCGCGTCATATTCCGCATGTTCGATGGGGAACACATAAATTCATATTAGCCTAGACACAAATACACAAAACTCATACATGTCATACATATAAACACACATACATACATACATACACATGTTTATCCATATATCTAGCATTGTATATTGAAATTAATCGCTTAACCCTTTTGCACATGTCACGTTTTGGTCTCCTTGTGCATCCCCTTCACAAAAAAAAAAAAAATAAGTTCAACAACGACATGGACAAAAGACAGTGACAGTGCTGTCCAAAAGGATTCGCACCCTAATTCTTGTAAAAACTTTACTGACATTAAGCTTGGAATTGTATGGCAATGGAGATGGAATCGTGACAAAAAATAAGCGAAATATTTAGTATATTTATGAAGAGACTTGGATTGTAGTGATGTATAACAACTATTTTAAAGACTCACAAAAAAAAAAAAAAAGAAAACCACAAAAAAAATTATGGGAACTATTCAACTGGCAGACTAGTCAAGAGGAAAATATGGAAAATCTTTACAAATTTGTTTACGCAGTTGCATCTTTAGAGTTAAAATGGATTTAACTAATTGTATTTGTTTAACTTATGTACATATATATCGAAAATGTAACCAATTGTCATAAATAAGCAATAAATTGGAATGAAAAAAAATGATTTTAAAATATTTTTAAGCATTTCTTCGAAGTATATTAATATCTGATGGCACGTAAGATATTTAATTGATATTTAAGAAATCACTTTTTGAATCACTCTATAAGTTTTGAGACACCATATTTCACCTTTGTGGTAAGAAAACCCAAAATTGAACGTTTTATATTTATATTTGTCGTGAATTGTTTTCCAAAATGATCTAGGCTATGGGCAATACATTCTTCTGAACAATATGTTGTATTTGTAACTTGACCTTTTAGTTTTAGAAACGAGTTGAAAACAGCTGCAGAAAGGAGCAAAGCGAAAAGAGATAAATTTCTCTATAGACGAAACAAGACTTGAGAAGTCCTTCAAACTTCTTGTAAAAGGTTTTTATAGTCATACAGGTCATAGCATTGGGGTCTTTGACAACGTATAATAAAGGTTAATGATTCTTACATTAAGATGGTCTCTCTCACCTGTAGAGGAATACAGATTAAAGGCACGTGACTACTTGAGGAGCTTCGTGCTAGAGATGCGAGACCTCTTTAAGAGGAAAGTCCTCATAGTACGAGACCTACGATTAGGGTCCTTTACCATGTGTAAGGAGGGTTCATGATTCCTAAGTTAAGACGTTCTCTTCATTCCATTTGATTTATAATTTATAACTCGAATGTCACGAGGACATCTCTTTAACATAATATGTCATGTCCTTGTTGCTTGTATTTAATATTCAGCGTGCCAGATAGATTTTTGGATGTTCTCCCCTTCCTTGAACCTTACGCACTTTTTGCAATTTATATGGATTATACATGAAAATCATTAATTCTTGTTTTTCTTGCCATCTTGGCATTTTGGCTGACGCTATAAGCGAAAATTTACATAACAATGTTTTTTTTGTTTTTGAGTGTGGCATGAAAATTAATAAGACAAGCTTTTGTATTTATCCCCTCCACTTTTTCCCCCTTCCCCCGCTGTGTGTTGTCTGTGTGAGTTTGATAAGATGCCGCCTCCTCTTTCCCCCATTCCCATTTCCTTCGCAATCCTTGCTGCTCCCTCTTGATAATGATGATAACGATTATGATGGGTTTTGTATTTATTTTGGGTTAAGTTCTAGGTAAAATGATTATTAATATTTCTGATGACGAGGTACTTGAGTTATATTCGAGTATCCTTCATATATGTATATGTGAACCTAATTTTAGTTCTTCTTAATGGTGGAATGAATAAATTCTTAAGTGTCATGCGGATAAATTCTGAAGAGGTTTTGGCTATGGGAAATTTATGCTGGAAATGATTAGATCAGTCGGAACGAAGCTATAACGATTGTCATGTGAAATGTGTTGAGCTTGTTTTGAAGAAATTTTAGTAACAATGAAAGTAATAGCGATAACAATGAGAAAAAAGATATCCACACCACATGGAAAACTAAGTATTATATTTGGCCAAATGTTATTTAATTCCTGGACTATAATTTGGTCTAGCAAAATTGAGTTTTCCTATCAGAATAAAGTCAGTAAGTCGACGGGCCGACTTTGATATACCATGAATCCACTGGAAAAACTACTTCGAGTTTATAAAACCAAATTTCTATATCGCTCACTCTTTTATTTTTATTGATATTTTATAGTTCCTGAGATCTTTGCTCTTTTACTAACGGACTCGGCTACCCATGCTGATCAAGAATATATATACTTTATATATCATCCCATGGATGCATGGTATAAAATATATCATTTTTATACTGGTCAAAAAAGGCTCCATTTTTTATCTATGAAGCCCCACTCTCTTCTATTTACTAACAATTGAAGCGTTTCGCCTTTGAATCGATAGAATCAAAAGTAATTACACCGGCGGAATATACACTTGTTAGATTATTGTTTATAACCGTTATTTGGCCAAAAATGTTGCACCAAAATTTCAATAAATTTTCAGTTATTCCATTTCCACGTGTTCTTATTCAAAATACAGATTGGAATAGAATTCAAATTGCTATAGAATTCCCATATGAATACCTTAAGGAATTTCTCTATAAAATGCTCATGGAATTTCTCTATGAATTCCTTAAGGAATTCCTCTATAAATGTCTCAAGGAATTTTTCAATGAATTCCTCTATGAATTTCTCAATGAATTCCTCTTTGAATTCCTCTATGAATTCCTCTATAAATTCCTCTATGAATTCCTTAAGGAATTCCTCTATAAATCCCTCATGAAATTCCTCTATGAATTCGCCATGGAATTCCTTTATGAATTCCTTAAGTGATTTCGCTTTGAGTACAAAACGTGTCTACGTTTAACTTACCCATTTCCATTGCTATTTTTATTAAATTTGATGGAATGACAGTCATATCTTGTACTAGTATGCCCAAAAATTTAGACGGACGGACGGATATGTCCTAATCGACTCGGCATCTCATGCTGATCAAGAATATATATATAGTACTTTATATGGTCCGAAATGCTTCCTTCTGCCTCTTTCATACATGCATTTTGGCGACTTTAATATACAATTTCATCCTATGGATGCATGGTTTAAAAAATAAGATGTGTACTGTTAAGTAGAGTCTTTTTTCCCATTTAAACTTACCTTTAAATGGGAAAAAAAATTTTACTAAAAGGGAAATTTAAAGTTTCTTTAATGTCTTCTAGACATAATAATATTTTAAATTCTTAGATATATGTAGATGCTGCAAAGGCCACACTTCAATTCAAATATTTATACCATAAATTTTACCATTATTTATTATTAAAAAATAAAAGCAGAAATTAAGATTTTTATTGCATCCCAGCAGCTATTAAATTTTTTATTATACTAAAATCATTATTTTATGTATTGTTGCTTGTATATATTCTTGTTGCGATAACTGTCGTACGTTATGAGACCCCGGTTTCCAGCTGAGCTAAGAAAAAAGCGCCTTCATTTTATTGTTATCAAAGTTTTTGGCTCTAATATACAGATGATACCATTTCAGCGGGAGTCTAAAAAAAAGCTTATAATTAAAGCTAAGAAACTGTCTGCTTGAAAAGATATTTCCAATTGGATTTCTACTCATATGACCAAGGCATTTTCAGGAAGGAGTTTGTATTGCAACCTTGAAATTTCAGCGCATTCTTGCCCCACTTGTCGCCTTAATATCTAAGTTATGAAGTAGAAATCATTTCCTATCATGTGTCTCTATCTTGCCATATCTAATTGCTTCTGACACAGTGCTCTCGAAACTTATGTTGATTAAGCACTCCCCTAAAAGAAATAAAGACAAAGCTTAGCACACTCCTTTTCCTCATTTCGAATGACTGCAATATGATATTTTAGACGCACACACACACACAGACACAACTAAACTGGCGACGTAATCGCTCTGAGAAAACTGAAACTGCATAACTAGGAAAACGGGTTAATAATGCCATAAAACAAAACAAAAATAAAACACAAAAAAATAAAGACGACACTTTCGTGACTAGCCCATGCTGGCGGCAGCAGTGGCAGCTACTCGACAATATGTTTGTTTGCTTTTTGTTTGCCAGCCAGTCATAGCCAGCCGGCTGGGCTGGCTGGAGAGCGGAAAGTGAAAGGCGGACAGCAAGGCAAAGGCAGTTTAGACCAAAGGCCGTAGACCGTAGACTGCATGCCATACCAAAAATGTAAGCAGACGGGCACCTGCCTCATAAACAGCATTGGGGCACAATGCACAATGCCCCAATGTGATGAGTCGGTGTGCTGCTGCATGACGGGGGAATTAGTGTTATCACAAAGGAAACAAAAACATAAAAAGTGCCAACTAGTAGTATGTATAAGGTTCAATGACATAGCATTTGTAACACCCGCAAAAAACACATGCTAATAAATATTCATTTCAAATTGCAACAATGCAAACGGTAGCCGTTTGAAAATGGATCGAAGAGATTGTACCCCTTAGAAGATGTAACGTTGACTTAGAATATATTATGAAGAAAAATATAATTCGTAGCTGATAAAGTTCCTACATTCCATGACTGAGCAATTCGTATTGGGAACTTCACATTACAAAGAAGTATAAATAAGTATAAAAGTTGCTAATAGATCAACTTATATGGATTACAAAGTCTGCTCGATACATATCGGTCTCTTCATAACAATACCGATATAAGAATTATCGAATTGTCTAACAAACCCCATTCAAGTTCCTTCGCATAAACCACGTACTCGTGGTCCCACCATCGTCTCAAACTTCATATTTTGAAGTATTTTATTGCTCCATCCCCAGTTTTTGCCCCTTCTTACCCCACTACTTTCCATCTATCCACATTGAGTTATGTTTTATGTCACAATCGCCACTCATGTTATCCATCAAGCTCACTTTAAAAACCCATCGCCTTCTGTCCTCTGTCTCCTGCCTTTCCTTCTTTCCTCCTTTCCTG
The DNA here is from genome assembly GCA_018150735.1 of Drosophila sp. 14030-0761.01. Classification (NCBI taxonomy): domain Eukaryota; kingdom Metazoa; phylum Arthropoda; class Insecta; order Diptera; family Drosophilidae; genus Drosophila; species Drosophila sp. 14030-0761.01. Next base: position 5,919,173 of record JAECWO010000099.1, read on the forward strand.
CTGCGGTCTCTGGGTATATGTTTTCCTGCTTACCTCCGTTGTCTGTCAAATAAAAATTGAAAAATAATGAAGAGAAATATTTTTCAGATGATTTTTCCGTCATGCCATTTCCCAGTTGACAATGGTAGCGTGAAAAGTAATTGCATTGTAATGGCTTAATTGGTATTTATAGTCACAGCGGTCCCTGTATGCCGTTATAATTATGCGTGTACGTGAGAGACTACCCAAAAAAAGGAGAGAAAAAACATTGATTTTCATGAAACGAATTTCGCATAAATATCCGTGGTTCATTTAATTCGAATGTAAATGTTCAGATGATGAATGCAAATACTCATACATATGTGTGTATTTCCATGCCTTTTAATTATTAATATCTGCATTATGTTTTCCTTTTAATTTTATCTTTTATACGTCTGCTTCTACAGGGCTTATTTTTGCAGCCATTCTTCCAATCATTGTTCTCTATCCAACATTCTGCTTGTACGTTATGGACAGCTTGAGAACTACAAAGATTCAATTAGCTTAGATTTATTCGTTTTTTCACTGCATTATCGCTCGCATTATCTTCAAGCCAAGGTCAATCCGATGGGCATACATATATTTTTGAATAAGGGTTTTTATTCAACACTGGAAATAAGCAGGCTCGAGTTTATTTATTGGAAGCAGGCCGTCTCTATAGAGTTATTACGAGAACTACATCAACAAACTTGGATAACGACCCTTGAATTACAATGCCATACTACCTCGAACGCTAAAACTAGTTGCGAATTATAACTAGATAAGCTCTAATTATCCGAATTTTAGTTAATTGTCTTTATCCACGCCTGGGATTCGCGGGTTAAAAATGTCATCAGTGATGATTGGAAAAAATCGAATTCAATCGAATGTATCAACAGCACATATCGATTGTTTGATCGAAACATCATTGGCATCACCTATTGTAAAATAATAAAGAAGGAAACAGATCATTTTACATGATACCTACTATCTAGAGCTGGGAGCCCATCGATGGTCTCCCCCCTCGATGGTTTTTTCAGCGATGGAAAAAAATCGATAGTAACGATGGTTCAATATTTTCCAAAATTTTTCGATCAATGGATGGAACCATCGATTGAACCATCGATGGTTAAAAGGGTTATTCGAATTATTATTCAAATAAAATACAAAACGGTTATTTATGTGACCACGCACAAATCAAGTTCGATGGATCGCCATCGAAAATTTCCCATCGATCTATCGCACTTTTTAATTTCCATCGATACTATCGATGGAACCATCGATGAATTTCCCAGCTCTACTACTATCGATACCTGAAGGATGAAGAATGAATGTAAATTCTATAGCAAAATAAACTAGAAGGATTTTAAGTCCGCAGAAATGTTTATTATTCGTTGAAGGATTGTTGCCATTTCATTGCATCAACAACTTTTGTATGCCTTTGATTGAGATGACTGTGGTTTTCCGACTACAACGAATTGGAAAATGCGTTCTAATTGAAACACTAGCTAAAGCAATTAACAGTTTATTTAGTTAAAGAAACTTTAATTATATTGCTGTCTGCTTATAAATCTAATTAACAAATGTCTAACAATCAGCCAGTAACTTTTAGCCAACTTAATTGCTTTATTAACTCTACCGTCCTGCCTGGCAAGTCCTAGAGCGAAATGCCCCCAGCTCCCTTTGTGTAAATTGTAGGTAGGTCTGTCTGTATGTATTGTATGTATGTTTGTATGCATGAAGGGAAGTTCTCTTTTAACTGCTGCAACTTAATTAAATTTTCACATTGCAATTGTTCTCTTTTACTTGGCGTGAAAATCTTTTGTTTAAATTTCATGCTCTCGTGACATGGTTAATTAATTTGTTTCCAGGCATCTCGTCCGAGCAGTGCCGCCGCCTCAACAAAAACAGAAGCAATAACAATCCCAGCAAAGAGCAAGGGCTGAGAAAACAAAGTGCCATCGATTATGCTAATAGCTTAAGAGGAATGAATGAAAGTGGTGAAACGACGAGGAGGTAAGTAGTTAAGGCGTTACTATATTTAATCTTGTTCAAGATGAGCAAAATCAACTCAGCCATTACAAATTACAAGTCATTAAAATCCCTAGCCAGCAATCAAAGTATCGGATTCTTTTACAAGCGATGCCTCTCATTGAACCAACAAAATTTGCTGCTTTTTGCGCGTGACTTGCCATAAATCATTTCGCGCCTCAATGTAAATTATTATGTGCAATATTGTGCACTTTACCATTATATTTCAACTACAATATATGCATAATATTCGCGCTAACGAGCCAAACTATGAGTAACGAGCAAATTGCGCGGGTGGCGCCTCACGTGCCTCCACTTGCATTTGTTGCCACACTTGCCAATAAGGGCAACTTACTCAAGAAGCAGCTGAGGACAAATTGCAATAAATGGCAAAGCTTTTATTAGTAGGTAAATATTCCTGCTAAATTTATAATTATTTATCAGGAATTCCGCTTTATTTTGTACACAATGACAATAAAGTAAGTAAGCCTGGAAAACCATATAAGGAGAAGAAATATAAAAAATTTTTAAAATAACTTTTTTTGAAAAAAAAAACAAATCCCCCCCCCCCAAACCAATAAATATAAAAAAAATATACCCTTTTTTTTTCCTTCCCCCTCCCTCCCCCCCCCCCTATTAAAAAAAAATTTTTTTAAAAAAACCCTATTTTTTATTTTTTTTTTTTTTTTTTTGAAAAAAAAAAAAAAAAAAAATAATATTAAAAAAAAAAAAAAAAAAAAAAAAAAAAAAAAAAAAAAAAAAAAAAAAATAATTTTTTTAAGGGGGGGGGGGGGGGGGGAAAAAAAAAAAAAAAAAAAAAAATTCTGTACCCAAAAAACATAAAAAAAAAAAACCAAAAAAAAAAATTTTTAAATTTATAATAAAAAAAAAAAAAAAAATAAAATTTTAATATTGGGGGGGGGGGGGGGGGAAAAAAAAAAAAAAAAAAAAAAAAAAAAAAAAAAAAAAAAAAAAAAAAAAAAAAATAAATTTTTATATTTTTAAATTTTTTTTTTTAATTTTTAAAAACCCAGGAGAGGGAGGGAAGGAAGGAGGAAGGGAAAAAAAAAAAAAAAAAAAAAAAATAAAAAAAAAAAAAAAATATAAAATAAAAAAAAAAAAAAAATATTTTTTATAATTTTTTAAAATTTTTTTAATTTTTATTTTTAATTTTTTAATTTAATATTAAAATTTAATATAATAATAATAAAAACACGTAAACAACGTTCTTCTGCGAATAACAACTAAAATACCATCAAAATCACACTCTTAGAAATTGCCTAGTAAAAAAAGGTCCTTGAGATATATCCGATTTCCTATTTCCTATTTATGACTATATTCATTGCAATAGATTTTTTTTCTTTGGGAAAAACTTAAAACCTACCCATTGCAATTATTTTTAAAACAAGATGCATCAATTAATTACCTTAATACACATAGAAGGTAAATATACATATACATAAATTTCTGAAAGTTTGAAGCAAATCTAACAAATATTTTCCGGCATGCATATATGAAACATGTTTTATGACGCGAACAATGTTTTTCACTTGATGAATGGTCTTACCAAATTTAATTATTGTCCTACAATGGACAGATTTTAAATAAACCTACACACACAACAAAAAAAAAAAAACAAAAAAACTTGATGCATGGAATATTCAAGTCGTCCCGGCGACTTACTTATTTTATTTGATTTTGTTTCTCAACATTTTCTCTTTTTACACATTTTACACTCCGACCAACTTTTCACCAATTTATGTAGCGCTTTCAAAAAATTATGTTTTGTTGAGGTTCTCAAATTGGACATTTTTTTGTGCGATGATTTCAATATTGAATTTAAATCTCTTGCATTTTCTCCACAATTTGCTATAGCAAACTAAATTAAGTGCTGACTAGCAGACTTTTTTGCGAGTGTATCAATTATGTAATGTAATTTTCATCAACTTTTAATGAACATTTTTCTGCATCACAAAATGAACTAACTTGGCTTAGTCAACGTTTTGTGTGCTGGTAGAGAATCCTCCCTCTCACCCCTCACAACTGTTGCTAGGTAAATTTTCCTAATGTCCAGATGCCATTTCTGGGGACTTTTTTTTGCTGTGTGAAATATTTTAAAGTTTACAACTAAATTAATATTGCATAACTCAAAAATATTTTACAGTCAAACAAATTTCATGACAAATTCCTATCCTCTGACTTCCCCCCCCCCCCCCCCCTCTCTCTCTCTCTCTCTATTTATATCTACACCTACGTAAATTTGGCAAAAATTAATTTAGGCTTGAACAAATATGAAATCAGCAGGCAAATCATTTCCTGTAAAAGAAATTTATATTGAAATTTTATTTCCTATGTGAATAGTCAAGGTCCTTTGTCCTCTTTCTCACTCACCCTAGTGCAATGAAATTTCATTTGCATATCTAAATTGGTCGTTTACGACATTTTTGACAGCAAAAACAAACTGACCCGAAACCCTAATAAACTAACGAGAGGTGATCCAGAATATTCCAAATTCTGAACGAGGGAAACTCGTTGAGATTACTTTGAGTGTAGTGAGTAACAGTTGTTGTGTGCCTTCAGTTTGCTCCATTCGAATGAGTATGAATATCTAAAGAAAACATAAAAAAGTATCTTTCAGAATTTAATTTTATTTGCAATATTAAAATAAAATTCTTCAACAAATTAATTTTTTGACTTTTGGACTCCATTATTTTCAAATATCTCTAAGTGACAGGCAGTCTTTTATCAGTTAATATTGGGAATATGGTTAATGTCCTTCGCAACGGTCATTCAACCTCTGCAAATCATTTCACAGCACTTTAAAGTTTCTACAAGATCTTAAAAATGAAATTTTAATAGCTAATTTTACTTGGCATTGTAAGAAACGTTTAATGCCAACTGTGATTTACATTTCATGGTAGTAAACTTTTACTACCTACTATAAATAAAAGATTATCACAACTCTTCAATCAACCTATGATGTTGCGGTTACACAATAAATCTGAACGACTTTCTAAGCCACGTGTCATCCAGCAGGTGTTTGATTAATAAAAAGAAAGACATGGAAATCGAAATCTCATTGGCAATTGCTTTTGCGGTTTAATATGTGTTTTGATTGACGCTACAAAGTGAAATATATTCAGACGCCGCCTTATTATCGAGTTGTGCCAATGGCAGCCAATATGCAATTAACTCTAATTTCAATTGCACTTTGACCGCACATCTGGGTCATCTCTGCAAAGGAGAATTTCATTAAGTTATTTGTCTTTATTGCAAAATTGGGCAATATTCAAGAGAAATGTTTAGACTAATCGCAGTTCTTTGAATATTTAAATCGAATAGTTATTCGTTATGAATTCATCAGGTTAGAAATTCCAAACTATCGAATCGCCATCTATAAAATCGATAATAATAGCTCGATAGTGGTACGAAGGACGATAAATATCGAAATACGCCATTCTCTTTATTTTTCCGTCACTAATCTAAGTGTTTTTCGTGCAAACTTGTTCGTTTCTAAAAGACTAAGTGGTAAACATCTAAATTGTAAGTTGAAAATTGTCCGTGATATGTTTAAAACTCTATTTGTTTGAGTTACTTTCAATTAATACGGTAAAAATGTCTGTTTAACAACCAGAGTTACTAGAGCTGGGAATCCATCGATGGTCTGTCCCCTCGATAGTTTTGTCAGCGATAAGGAAAATAATCGATAGTATCGATGGTTCTTTTTTCAATCGATGGATGGAACCATCGATTGAACCATCGATGGTTAAAAGGGTTATTCGAATTATTATTCAAATAAAATATAAAACGGTTATTTTGGCACAATTAAGTTCGATAGATCGCCATCGAACTTTTCCCTTCTATCTTTTTAATTACCATCGATAGTATCGATGGAACTATCGATGGAGTTCCCAGCTCTAAGAGTTACTATCAATTCTGTTATTAAATATGTGATAGTAATTTAATTCATTCTTTCAATGCCACTAACTCAAAATCTTATTAGTTTACTTTACGCTTTTGTGTCCTTAAAGGTCTTCTATGCATTTTTTGTACATTTTCGTTTAGTCTAGTCAAAGTCACTTCAATTCAATTCGTAACCATCATTCATCGATATTTGATGTCAAAGATTTTCGAGGGCTTCCTTTGATGCAATTTCTTTGCGCAACAAAGGAGCTTTCATTTGTATGGCCTGCAATCATAACTGTGAAAGGGTATATCCGAATGGATATAGACATTGAATTTCTATATATTACATACAATTATTACTCCTATTCATTTTGATTAATAGCTGATAGTTCGGTCAATATTTTAGGGTCCTTTTCTAAAGTTCCTGTGAGCAATATTCATTATTCTCCCAAATATTCCACTAATTAAAAGATATTTTTAATGAGTAAAACTTGCGGATATGTTGTTTAAAGAGTGAAGAAAATTAATATTAGCGGACCTACTTGAACGACCTACTTTCTTTTATAGTATCGAACAGATAGAAAAATATATAAAAGGTGTTGTAGATAAACTAGTTTGTGTCGGATGGCTTGATTAATAATTGACTTAGCTTTGTTATATTCAACACGTCTTTTGCCTACAGCTCGTCGGAAGGAAGTATAAGCATAAGTGATATCGATATGTCTTATGATCGGTTATCAGTACATTGAGAACTTAGGACTATTAACTACATTAGGGTGTTATATGCCTTAGGACTATTATATACATTAAGGGTTTTATATACAGTAGAGGTATTGCTACTACTATGCATATCCTACTACAAAGGTAAACGAACAACTTCATGTTGCCTGTGAAACTCCTACACCAGTCTAGTAAAGGGTATCTTAAAGTCGAAGACTCGTTATGAAACTACCGTTTCGCTTTTAATATAGTTAAAGCAACTTGGGCTAAAAGGTAGGAAATTGCATTTATTCATCTTCTTTTACTTGTTGTGTTGACAAGCCAAATTGAACGTTAATTAATTTCTGCCGTTGTGGAAAGAAAGAGCAAAAATAAAAACCGAAGCTAATAAATAGTCAAAGGCATTTTGACGTACACACACACACAATAAAAATATTAACCTTTGACCTAGGCTTTACCTTGGTTGGACCTGATAAAGAAATATGTCATATTTACTGGCCTTATTATTTATGAGGCAAAATACATAGTGGAGGCATCAGCAGCAGCCAGCTAAAAAGAGAATTTAGATCCTTTGCGAAATCTGAGTTGTGGTGATAGGGAGGGAGGGAGGGTGGGGAGTCTGGTAGACTTTTCTTTTGGGCCACAGGTGATGTATTATATTTCACTGATTTATTGCTTTATTCAGGGCCAGACACAGGCGCGGCATGAATTGGCGAAAAATGCCGAGTATTTGATATCGCAATGGTGTTTCGGTAATGAATTTCTCCAGCAATTTCTAGCTGAATCCAATCTTATCATTAATTGAATGTTTATGAAAATTATGGAAATTGAATTCATCAAGAATTTCATTTTAAACTAACATTTGTAGTACCAGCTGCTGACTACTTACGAATGGCGAAGGAACAAAAGGATATTCGATTAAATGTGGTTAAAAATTGTTTTTAAAACATAAATAACGTAGTATTATTAAAGTTCTTTTTACATACTTTTTACACAGTTTAATGATTTATCCAAATCAAACATAACCAACAGTCTATCAACTACCTAAGTAAAGAATATAATTCATGATAAAAATTCGCATTTAAAATGAACATTTTTGGTTCAGCTTTAAACGGAGATTCGGGGAACGTAAATGTGTCAAACATGACGTATACGTGATATTTTCATTGTTAAACGACTAAGCCGACTTAGGCCACGGCTTTGAATAATGACCCGAAAGCATTTTTTGCTCTAGCTTAACTAGGGGCTGGAGCGCAAAACCTCACTTCATTTAAATAAAATTTCTCTCTCTCTGTGCGTTGACCGCAAATTATGCATGTGGGTTGCGAAGTATGCCCACAATGCTGTTTGTCCTTGAACCTATCCTTGCCTGCTGCTACTGCTTCCTAGCCCCAAATATCCGACTTCGTTTAGCTCTGACATTTTATTTGTTTGCACGGTTCGTTCATTCGTTTGTTTGTTTGTTTGTTTCTCTGTCTGTTTGCCATAGAAAAACGGAACAAATATGTGTGTGTGTGTGTACATAGAAATAAAATTTATGTCCTTGGCATTGTATGTAGCATAGAATCCTTCGTTTTGTCACTACGTGTTTGAGTTTTGCTTGATTCCAAGCGTCAATCCGTGGGTGTACACCAAAAAATTCGACTTCGAAACCAAGTCATGGCCGCCGAAGTTTGGCATTGACATTACCCCACGAGGTTATCTTATGCACTTACTCTCAAATGTTTGTAAAGCACTCGGCGGGTTTTTTAACTATTGAATTGTTTGGATTCCAATAGAAGAAAATCTTTAAGTTTTGCGATGGTAATCAATATTTGGCTAAGAATAAAAAACTTGTGTAAATAAAGTGGACTTGAGTGGTCTCATCAGCAAATCGCGAAAGACTTTGGGCGTTTCCCCTAAAAAATCCAAAGGTGCCATGGTCAAAAATTTAACTTCCTTCTCAGCCAAGTAAGTTATTTAATTTTTATCTCTATTGTTTATTATTTTCTATATTTAGTGATCAACTAATTTGTATATAACCCTCATAACCCTCTTGAATTCTATGACATAAACATGTCACGTTTTAATTATCACGACCCGACCAAGATAACATTTTTTATAAACAGAAGATTTTTATACTAAGCAAAATTATTTCAAAATACAATAAAAATGTTATTTTTATGCTCTTAAATTCTTGAATTTACGTGAACTATTAAAATCTAGTTAAAGAATAATTCCAACTTGAATTGTTTTTGCTTTTTATTTCCTTCTTTTAATGTTTACAACATTCAATAAATCTGTCCGAGGCAAATTAGATTTTGGATGCCTTTCTGCTTAATGTTCAACAGCAATGTGGGAAAAAATGTTAATATGGGCAGTGTTAATTTTTAGACCAAGTCTGCTTTTTGGCAACCCATTATAATATTCGGCCTTAATCTTGCAAGCAATTAAAATTAATTAAATAAACATAGTTAATAGTAATCCACACATATGCGATATGGGATCTGTTCTTCAAATGGTAATGTCGAGAACAAGCCAAAAGTGGAATCATATTTTATAAATCCATACATTTTCAGTCGAACTTTATAATTCCACATTAAATTTATCATAGTTTACAATAAATACTCCAAATAAAACCCTTTAAAAAAATTGTGTCTTGCGTATTTATTTTCTTCAACAATTTCGAAAGACGCTGTTTATGCAGAATTTTTCATGTTAACTGTAGTTGATCATCATCTGTTATATAAGACTAAAAATTATGAGTTTTCCTTTCCGTCTACCCAATTAAACGTGACTCGAAAGGATATAAGATAATTTATAATTGATGCAGAAACTTGTCCCTTAAAATATATATTTTCCAATTCCGCCTCAGCTATTTTTCAGCATTAAAATGCAACAAATTTGAATGCAAAAAGAAATGCATAAACAAAAGTTATATACATACATATATGCAATAGGTGAAATTGTTTGTGTGTGTGTGTGTGTGGGAGTGGGTGTGTGGGAGAAGACTCCCAAGTGCCGCAGGGCGACTACAAAAATGCTAACAGCCATCGCAAATATTCCCGCAAATATGCCAAACACACACACACACACACACACTTGTTCGCACACCTATTCCTCCTACACTCAGAAAATGTTTTCATTTTCAACGAAAAGCACGAGCCAAACGATGGGAAAATAAAGAAGGAAAATAGGAAAGAAAAAAAATTGTTTGCATTTTGTTCTACCCGAAGTTTCTCCAATCCACTTCACTTCTCTCTCTCAATTTTATTGTTGTTTTTCATCGTTTTTGCTATTCTTACTACATTATTTTTACAGTTATCATGTGTGTGTGTGTGTGTGGGTGTGTATGTCTGTGCGTAGGATTTATTGTCTTCAGCGTCCATTTTAAAACTGAAAATTTAAGCATGGAAAACTGATTTTTGGCCCAAAAGATGAGATACATAAGCGATACTTGTGCCCCACTCGTATCCTTCTGCCTCGCATTTCAGACGGCCAAACACTTACGCTCGAGCTCAAGAGCCCATTCATCCTTATTTCGCAGGTCGCAGAAAGGTCGCCGGGCGCAAGCAGAGCGCACTTGTTAAAAAATGTGTATATAAATATAAAACTGCCTTGAGACTTAAGTAGCCGAAGGATGAACTAAAATAGTTGTGGGAGTGGCATATCAAAAAAATGGGGAAGTGGCGGCGCCTTCAAAGTAGAAGAAACTCGGTGAAGGAAAAAACATTTGGAGAGCTCTTATAACGAAAGTTCGTTACTTATTAGATACGGACAGGTGAAGAACCGAAGTTTTCGCTTAAACTTTATCGTCGTAATTTTAAATCGAATGTGGACGTAAAGAATATGACTTAAATTTCCGACAATGATAATTTTTAAAAAAATAAAACGAATAACCAATTTTTAATTCTGACAAAGTAAACATCTACGACCTCGATTTATTTATTTCAAGTGGTTTTTCTATTGAAAAATAATATTTAATACACAAAACATCAAAAAATTGCATTTTTATACGTGCCATTTGACATAATTTAATTACTTTTTGTACTATTTAAAAAACGTTTACTTGACTTAGTCGTTTTTCATCAAGTGCTGCTATTGGAAAGTATTTTTTCATTGAAACGAGCAAACTTTACGCCGTATTCGCCGAATACGACGGAAAATTTACTCCCCGAACTACAGGGCGGAATTTTTGTAGTCGCCACTATCATGTGTTGGCGGAAGGGAAGACGATGAATATAAAACTTTCTCCACTTGCTCCAGTGATTTGATGGACCCAAGATTATAGGTCCAGTCCAAGTCCATTAGATATCCAATAATTGGTCGATCAATGCGAAATGTTTAAGATGCAGCAGAACCAATAGTTTGTGAGCAATCGGTGCAATTTCGGAGCAATCGGCGAGAATAGATAGGGTTACTTCATCCGCGCCATGGCGCAAAGTACCAAAAGCCCTTCCGAATCTTGAAGACAAATAAAATCCCTTTTAACTTTAGATGCAAATCCAGTATTTTAGTGGAGTAAAGGGTTAATTAGTTCTAGATTTAAAATATATGCCACATTTACATTACCTTGATTGCGCACCATTTCTATTGCGGAACCTTCAATTGAAGCACCTTTATTAAATTAAGATCCTTGACCTAATCCTCATGTGTCTGCCAAAGGCTATTCCTTCCTTTTATCAAATCAAATGGAGTCCTAAAACAGTGCAGGCTTGAAAGATTGTCTTAAAATCCAACAAGTCCTTTAATCTGCAACATCAAAAGCCAGTTAGATTTTGCCACACAGTTAATATTGGCTTCAGGGAAGTCTTGTCGTAAGAACCTTGTACCTTACATTTTAATCCAATATTGAGATATTCGCTTCATCTTACTCTTATTGGCTCGGCCAATAGGGATTATATTTCTGCAGGCATTAGTTCAATGTAAAAGTAATTCGGTTATCCCTATATTTACAGAAAGGAACATTTAAATATATAATTTGATGATATAATTTATAGGATGATGCTTACCGATGCGAACCCTTTCCATTTTCGCAGATCTTACCGACACCACTGGCACGCAGGTCCATTTCATCCGATGCATCATTACCACTTCGCCATGATCGAACGGATTCCATTTTTGATGGAATTCGGTTGGTATGAACCCATTATCTGGACCATCATTGTGCTTACTAACGAAAGTCTTTCACAGTATTCCATATCCAAAGTATTCGCTTCCAACACCAGGACAATGACGTCTACAAGAAATCCTCGTTGTACTAAAAAAAGTTTTTACACTAAAAACTTGTTCAACATAATTTGGATTGTTTCCTTCTAAATTTAACTTTGTGTTTATTTAATTTTTATTTCCAAAAGCAGCACGAGACGACGAACGACCAAATCGAACTGACTGAATTTAGACTATGGATGTAAGCCTTGGGTTGAGGTGAAATAATTTCATTTTTCTATGCCTACTTGATGGCAAATAAGTACTTACAGTAATCGAATAGCTACATTTTCCTAAACTTTCTATCGATATCGATTTCGATATCTAACGTGAAACGTAGTATGACCGTATTGTAACAACAGATAATTTGTTTATTGATTTGCTGAAACCAAGTAAGCTAATATAACAAAGACTTTTTTTAGGGTTTCTAAGATTTAAAAAACAAAATGAATATTTTCTAAGTATATTCCAATGAATTCGGACAGTAAAAAATCCTTCAGATTGCAAAAAAAAAAAAATCATTTCATTTCAAGAGAACAAGTCTGGATTAAGGAATGAAATCGTAAAAAGTGCATAATAAGTGAAGCTTAAAAAGAAACGAAACAGAAGTTCTTAAAGGAGGAAGGAGGAGTAAGAGAGAACAGAAGTCATGAAAAGACGTTAAGTCGTGCGGAAAAGAACAAATAAAACAATTTGTCAATCTACTAACTTCTTATGGCATTAACTAAAATCTAACAAAAAAAAAAAAAAGGAAATTCTAATACCATGTCTTGAGGCTTGAGTTAGACTTTAGTAATGCTTTTTTAAAAATACTTCCGATTTCGATTGGTTCAAAAGAGTAAATATTCTTTTTTTTTACTTAAGTGTTTTAGGATATAGTTGTAAACTATGAACTTAACAATTTCTACAAGAACTAGCACTAGAACTATCCTCGTTTTCGAACTTGAATCCTCATTGTTCAGTTGCCCTTATGACAGGGCGACTTAGACAACTCATCTACCGAGGACTTTTTCCACCAGAAAAATAGTAATTTAGATTTTGACTGTTTATGTTGATCCTTTTAATACATACATATATCATCACTTAAAAAAGAGCATGCTCGAGGGCATTTATTAAAGGTTAATTCCCTTATCTAGAGACTTCATTAACCAACCTAGAACCACACTACTATTTCAACGCTAAAACTAGTTGCGAATTACAAGTAAATGAAGCGGAACGAACTAAAAAGAATTTTGTAAAAATTCGTTTATTACTTATTTTTCTAAATTAAAGAAAGTATCGGACTATATCGCCATATCGTCTTGATACTTAGTTATCTTAACAACCCAAAAATCAGAAATGTATCAAGTACTCTGATAAACTTCCAATTTTTGCTGTTTCCTCAGTTCTGCGGAAAATTTTGAAAAGTACGCTTCCCCATTTAGCTATTTAGACGAAGTTTTAGGGAAATTTACTTATTATGCTTCAAATGGAAAGAGAAAAAAGAGGAAGGAATTCAATTTCACTGCAGTCCCATTACAACGATAGGTGCTCCACACACACACACACACACACACACGCGCGTACACCTCTTTCCCCATTTCCTTTGCCCACTTACGGTAACCAATTGCGAATCATTTCTCTATTGCTCCTGTTACAGCTCTTCCTCGGTGGTCTTCTTTGCTTGCCTCAGTGACCCAATTTTCCTAGTTTGCCTTTCGTTGAAATGGGTATGTGGTGTGCGTGTCGCTGCCGATCCCCCCGATGCCCCCATCACCCATTCATTTTACCCATCCAGTGCCGTGTGCCTTTTCCTTCCTTCCTGTGTGCCTGTGGCCTGTGTTACATTTAACGACTTTCGAGTTCAAATTGTACAAAATTTACGATTCCTAGCATTTTCACACTCCACACTCGCACTCCAAAAATTGCATTTTGTCGATTGGTCGGCCTGTGGGCCGTTGTTGTTTCTCTTTGCCTTTGGTCTCTTTTCAAATCGTGGCTCGGGGATTGGCCTCCGTCCTGTCTCTTTTTCTGGCACTGGGACTCTTTGGGTTTCGTTAATTGAAGCGCAAAATGTACGACAAACGGTGAGGCATTTGGCATTTTTTTTTCGATTGCCATTTGAAATTGTATAATTCATTTCTAATTCTACAACAATAATAATTATGTATGTTAAAATTATGATAAGCGCATTTTCAATAATAAAACATGAAGGGAAAGAGAGTTCGCTGAAATTTTAATTGTAAGTAGCAATTATATTATGTTTCGGGTGTAAACATAAGTACGTCAAAATATAGTTATTTATCTACTTGAACAGAAACTTAAATACAATGTGAACTTTTACAACTTTAGCCACTTTAAAAACTTATTTTACAACTTTCAGTCCTCGGTAGATAAGTTGTTCAAGTGTTCATAAAGGGAACTGAACAAGGAGAATCCAAGTTCGAATCCCAGGATAGTGTATGGTTATAGTTATCACATAACTCGATGGCCATAGTACTTGTAGAAATTGTTAGGTTGATAGTTTCCAACTATATTCAAAACTATGTAAGTAAATATTATAAATAATAATGATAAGAATAGTGTCTGTCTCACTTCATTTCTCATAATCTCATTTAAGAAAATTAGAAGATAACGCTGATGATCCATAGTCAATACCCTTCTAGTGTTTAATAGAATAACTAAGTTATCATTGCATCTTTGGTTTTGTTCGAGGATAGAAAATTTATTAGTTATTTTGAACTGTTTATTTAGATTGCCAGTTTCAACAATTAATTTACACAATTTTATTTAGTTTCTAGCTAAATCATATAAGAAATTATTTCAATAAATCCAGCCAAAAGACGACTTTAACCAACAAAATTTTGAATCTATTTATTATTATATTTAAATTCGCGAAGAAAAAGTCAATATTAATGAATATGCCATTTGCAAAAGGTTAAAGTGAAATGTTGTTAAAGTTACTTTTAACTTTGGCATTAAAGTGAATAACTTTAGTTGGGCCAGGAATTTCGTAACAAATAGTTTCTTTCATTTTCATTTGCATGGCAAAATAAAAGGAAGAGCACATTTTCCGCATTTTTTATATTCATCATTTTAATTTCGAAATAATCAACCTTCTGACAGAGGCAACGTGCTCCACTTTAATGAAGGAAACCCCTTCACAAAGACCGAGAGGAAAGAGAAAGAGAGAGGGAGAGTGAGACACAGAAAGGGAGAGTGGAAAATAAATTGAAAACTCAAATCAAAAGTCAAGGAAAAAGCAACTGGGGACAATTGTCAAATGGCAGTTTGTAATTGGTGGAGGATTTTCAACCTTTTGTATAAGTTTTATTTAATATTTAAAGTATATTTATTTGCACAGGCAAAGAAGATTTATGCCTGCACGAATATTTCGGTACACGCTTTAGGCTCTTGGCATGACTTGGGTGACTTATGCTGCGGTTGGGGGATGGGGACTGCAGGGAGGGAATCACTGGCAGATGGATGACTGTTTTTTCTTTGCAGATTCGCCAAATCGTGTTTGCACGCGGGCATTATGCAATCTGCCTCCTCAACTCGTTATTTTCATTTCAAGACTGGCTTTGCCTCACTTGGCCAGTTGCGTTTCTCTACCCTCTTGGCAACTGCAACTTTGGCCGACCTTGAGCAGAAATGTAAACGCCTTCCAACTATGCCAAGGAATGGACAAACTCGAAAAAGACAAAAAACAAAAAAAAAACGGTGCAGACCTCAATGAAAACCTAAGGTCCACCGCAGCTGGGGACCTCATTATACAAATGGTCACAATGAACTTGAGGGCCCTGAGGGTCAACAAAAACTGGTAAATGGGCAGGAGGCAGAGCTGAAGTTGCCGCAAAATGAAAAGATGAAATGGAGGCAAGTGATGAGTTGGGGGAACTAAGTTACCCTCCATGGACTTACTTCGCCCACATTATCATTTCAATAGAAATATTAAATAGTAACTAGCAACTGATTCCGCTTTTGATTAACTACAGTCATTAATCAGTCACTAGATTTAGAGCTCACTTCTGACTTAGATGCCCACCGCAACTGTCTAACCAGCAACTGGCTTCGCTTTCTGTTTCTGCGGTTTTTGAGAAGATCAGAAGATCTTAAGTGTTGGATACAGAGTTCCTATGCAGTAAATATCTCGTTTCCAGCTTCTTTTTATTGTTAATGTGTAAGAAATGTGTAATAATAATATAAGGTGTTGAATCTCATTAGGAACTGCTCTATGAATTAAATTTTAGGGGCCAAATTGGGAGAGTGATTACGCAGCAACTGGCTGTGATTAGCATTTCGTAAATGGGTGACGATCCTTTTCCCATTTTTGAAATCCTTTCCCCAAACCCATCGATTGGTTTAGTCATCACATTTTCTGTCTTCTTCTCGAATGAGTTATTGAACTGTTTACTATTACACTATTCCATTTACTATTCCTTTTCTCCTTTAGTTTAAAACAATTTTCTAATTCCTAGTTTAATTTGATCAAAAACGGATTAAAAGTGATATATGTGATATATATTAAACTTTTACAAATAAAGACGTAAATCACGATTCAGTACTCTATAATTTCTCGAGGAATAAATTCTTTAATTTCGCCTCGTTATGGACGTCTCAAAGTGGACGATTTTGTAATAAATCCAAAAATTTTTCAAGTCAAAAAAAAGCCTAATATCATCATTATTTTTAAACAATTTATTTTTAAGTTTACTTTTTTGGGTTTTTTCTTTAAGTTTTAAAAGGTTTTAAAATCTACTTTTATCGTAAGAACAAAGTATGTTGGAATTGCCTCAAATTGCATTTTGGCACATCTTTTTAGTGGAATATCGAAAAAAGCGAAATTTGCTAATTTTGATACTGGACAATGGACGAACCAATCTAAGAAACATCGGAATCTTTTACCTAATATATTTATCGATTTATTACTAACTCACATGGCTTAATCACACAACCACATTTATTTATTAAATAATTCAACTAGTGTAATTTAGTTTCAATACATGTAAAAAACTGACAAAACTCAAAAATTCACTGTTAAAAGTAAATCTAAAGTTGAACTCTTAAGTTAACTTTGCATTTTTAGCACACTGAGAATATCGATGGAATTATCGTATTATCACTTATCGATAATAGTATACACAACATCAATGACATTTATTTTTGCAATTATTGCGGCGGCTTGGAACGTTTCACGACGATTCCTCGATAATTCCTTGAGAATGCTTTATACAGAGTATCTTGGTCTAGCATTGATTCATCTTGTTACTCAACTTCATTAATCTAATCAACTTTTCTGTGTCACATAACAGACGGCAGATGAATGAAACGTGTTTTACACATTCTTTTCAAATCGTCAGTTTTTGATTTTACTTTTTCTTTACCTTTGGCCCACAAGCTAAACACAATGAAACAAACAAACAAAAGAAAAAACTTGGCAAAATGAGAGAAAACAAAATGTGTCTGTCTATTTTCTATGTTTCCCCCTGGAGTGGCCCAACTCACATTGGAGTGCACATTCAGTACATTTTTGTTTTGTACTGTACCTCCAACGGGCTTCAATACACAAAGAGTTTATGAAATGAAACTTGGCTGAAAAGGCCACAAAGTAGCTCGAAACATTGGGCTTAGAGTGTGCTGATAACAATTGTGGATTTCTTTCATTGTCATGGGATTATTAATCATTGGATTTAGGCTCATTTCGCTTTTGGGCCCCCCCCCAACCTTTTACCCCCCAACCGGCCTCCCTTTTTTTTTTTGCGGTTTTTGAGGAGAGTTTTATCGCAGATAATGCTTCATCAGAAGATCTTAAGTGTTGGGTGCAAAGTTCCTCTGCAGAAACTATCTCCTTTCCAGCTTCTTTTTATTGTTAATGTGTAAGAAATGTGTAATAATAATAATAAGGTGTTGAATCTCATTAGGAACTGCTCTATGAATTAAATTTAGGGTCAATATTGGGAGAGTGATTACGCAGCAAGTGGCTGTGATTAGTAATTTGTTAACATCTCGTAAATGGGTGACGATCTTTTTCCCATTTTCGAAATCCTTATCCCAAACCCATCGATTGGTTCAGTCATCATATTTTCTGCCTTCTTCTCGAATAAGTTATGGAAATGTTTACTATTACACTATTCCATTTACTATTCCTTTTCTCCTTTAGTTTAAAACAATTTTCTAAATCATAGTTTAATTTGATCAAACACGGATTAAAAGCGATATAAAACTTTTACAAATAAAGTCGTTAATCACGATTACTGACTCTATAATTTCTCGAGGAATAAATTCTTTAATTTCGCCTCGTTATGGACGTCTCAAAGTGGAATAAATCCAAAAATTTTTCAAGTCAAAAAAAGCCTAATAATATCCTTATTTTTAAACAATTTATTTTTAAGTTTACTTTTTTGGTTTTTTTCTTTAAATTTTAACAGGTTTTAAAATCGACTTCGTATGTTGGAATTGCCTCAAATTGCATTTTTACAAATCTTTTTAGTGGAATATCGAAAAAAGCGAAATTTGCTAATTTTGATACTGGACAATGGACGAACCAATCTAAGAAACATCGGAATTTTTTACCTAATATATTTATCGATTTATTACCAACTCATAAGGCTTAATCACACAACCACATTTGTTTATTAAATAATGCAACTAGTTTAATTTAGTTTCAATACATGTAAAAAACTGACAAAACTCAAAAATTCACTGTTAAAAGTTTGCGTGAAAGAGGCGAAAATCGAAAATTGAACTCTTAAGTTAACTTTGCATTTATAGCACACTGAGAGCATCGATGGAAATAATCATAAGATTATCGTATTATCACTTATCGATAATATGTATACACAACAACAATGACATTTATTTTTGCAATTATTGTTTGTATGAAACCGTCCACTGTGCGGCGGCTTGGAATGTTTCTCGACGATTCCTCGATAATTCCTTGAGAATGCTTTATACAGAGTATCTTGGTCTAGCATTGATTCATATTGTTACTCAACTTCATTAATCTAATCAACTTTTCTGTGCCACATAACAGACGGCAGATGAATGAAACGTTTTTTACACATTCTTTTCAAATGGTCAGTTTTTGATTTTACTTTTTCTTTACCTTTGCCCCACAAGCTAAACACAATGAAACAAACAAAAGAAAAAACTTGGCAAAATGAGAGAAAACAAAAATTGTCTGTCTATTTTCTATGTTTCCCCCTGGAGTGGCCCAACTCACATTGGAGTGCACATTCAGTACATTTTTGTTTTGCAGTTGGCCCACCTCCAACGGGCTTCAATACACAAAGAGTTTATGAAATGAAACTTGGCTGAAAAGGCCACAAAGTCGCTCGAAACATTGGGCTAAGAGTGTGCTGATAACAATTGTGGATTTCTTTCATTGTCATGGGATTATTGAGGAACGAAAATAATCCACACCTAAGCGAAACTCTTAGTTTAACTCAAAATTTAAAAGCTTTAGTTAGAGCGCCTTAATTTAGTATCTCTTTAAACGGATCTAGAACACGCCATGCATTAATAATGACTATCGAATGCCATTTCAATTACCTGTTTTCAACTTTGACACATTTATCAAACAATTAAATTGCAATTCGCGCAATCACTAATAAGCCATTAAAATTCATTGAGGCCAACGTAACCGAATACCGTTTGGAACCATCTCCTTAGACAATATTCCTATGATTTATGGCCCACGAAAAATAAACACAAAAAAAAGTCTTTAGGCTATTGCCAAATTTTGGCCAAATGATAATGATAATAATGCTGTCATTATGATTTTAATGAGTTACAAATGAAAGTGCTTTGACCAGCGACCTTTTGGGCCTTTGTTAAATGACTTTTAAATGGCGTTCACTGTGATTTTAACTACATGCCAATTGGGTATATTGGATTTGGCTTAAAGTTCGGCACTTATCGATTCATCTCTCTTAATCTTAGCTGGATCAGAGAATGAGATTGCACTCTGATGAGTTAGAGTACATAACTTTTTAAGGGTATAGACTCTTCGACTTTCGATTTCCCATTAATATCATCTTCTCATTGCCTAGTTTTCTGTTTCTTCTCATATTTTTTTGCTGACAACTTGATTTGTAATTTCGTGAATTATTATACTTTCTGCCTAATTTATAATGCGTGAGTTTTCAGTTTGGCGTTTTTTTTTCTCTCTCTGCTTTTTCTTTCTTTCTTTTGGGGTTTTTTTTTTTTTTTTTTTTTTTTGTCTTTGTTTCATCTAAATATAGCTCTTTGAATTTTTGTTGCATAAATAATAATGGAGCTTTGTAGGAGTGAGAGAGTGTTGTTGCCTTTTGAATTGGCATGAAAATATTACAAACAATATTTATTTGCATAGGCCATTGCATAATTTTACATATCTAATTGAATATTTATGCATTTCGCATTGCTAAATGTGGCAAAAAAAAAAAGAAAAAATAAAATATATTTTGTATATTTTATTTATGCAAACTTTTATTTTTTTCGCTTTTCCTTTTTAATTGATAAAATGGCCATTAATTCATTCGACACGGTAGATAAAACCAAATGGGAAATACATATATCAAATTATGGCAATTAACTAGTTACACGATTTTGCCGTGTTTCCATTCCCTTCCATTAGGTCAAAAGATTATATTCCCCCACAGACTAAAATCGATATATCTGCCACAAGTTAGTTTGATTCATTTAAGTGGATTTTAGTTGCCTCAAGAATGGAATAGTATGTGCAAGAGGTTTAATTGCCTTTTATTTTAGTGCTAAGATTTGTTAAAAGAAGAGAGAAAATATCGAAGTAGATTAAGCATCATAAAGTTAAGTATTCCTATCAATACGACGGACTTATCTTTTCGTTTTTACCTTCTCCAATGAAGATAGTTCTAAGTGCCATTAAGTTTTATTTGCACTAACTTTTGATATCGCGAAGCGGATCTACAATACTTCAATAATAAACTTCCAGGGAAGGTAAATAATGATTATTTTTTTTTTTTTAATTGAAAAAATCATCCACTTCTAATTAAGTTAGGAGAGCCAAAAATAGACCAATGTTCTTGTCTATGCATAAATTATGATTTTTCACTTTAATTTAAAAATCTGCTATTTTTAAGCAATTGATTAAATATTAATCATCGATTTTGAGCAAAAAAATAAAACTCACAACATAAAAATTATATTTGAGCAAAAAAATAAAAGTCAAAAAATAATGATTATTTCTTGAGTTTTATTTTTTCGCTCAAAAATAAAACTCAACATGATTTTCTAGCTTTTCCATAGAGTGTTCAGGCAAACCCGATATATATCCTTTGACCTACATATTTTCCACATGTTTGGGTATAAATATAAAAAAAAAATTTTTAATGTAAGCCCAAAATTTAAGAAAAGTAAAAAAATTTCAGGAACATTTTTTAAAGATTTCCAAATTTTATCGGTGGTCACAAGATCAACGCATGCATCCTTCACTTCACTTTGGCGGAGAGTCACCGAAAACTTAATTTTTTTCCGGAACTTCTTCAGTTTTTTCAATGGCCAACTCATCTTCATATTCGGAATTATGATGTTCTCTTAAAAGCCAGAAAATCAAGTTGTTTTATTTTTTTGCTCAAATATAATTTTTATGTTGTGAGATATATTTTTTTGCTCAAAATCGATGATTAATATTTAATCAATTGATTAAAAATTGGAAATAATTTATATTTTTCAAGTTTTAAAATAAAACTCATAGTGATTACAGTATCTGCAAACTTCTAATCATAATCCAAAACGACTTCAACATTTTAAGAGCCGTTTAGACTCTAAACTTTAGAGCATCGAAAAATGTTCCAGTTTTGTCTTCATTTTTAAAAAATTTTTCCCATTTTTAAAACTTGTGGAAAACATCGGCTAATTCAATTACTCGAAGTACTACCTACCTTGTGCTAGCAAGTGAGATATGAAGGTCACCGAATTATCTGATGATAGTCTTTACATTATTAATCAACCGCCTCTCAATACAAAGTAATCACTTCTTCATAGTGAATAATTGAATCAAACTCGTTTCTAACCAAGAGCTATCATAATGCAACAAAGTGAACTGAATTCCAACCTGATGAAGTTCACTGCAATCATAACCATCACTCAATGGGGCCCTCTCTTCACTATGTCTGGTCTCTTGACATTGAATTACTTAAACCGTCCCTGGCCCCGACGACTCAAGGAAATTACATTTACATTTTGAATACATTTCCACGCTCGAACAGAACAAAAAAAAAAAACCCAAAGTTCATTTAACTTTAACCCACATTATCAACCAAGTCAGATCGAAAAAGGTATTGGGTTCAGGTACATGTTGCATTTATCTTAAGTTTTATAGTTTTTCCAATTTACTCCTACTCTCTTTTTATTTTCTTTTGCTAATTTCATATTAAAATCAATAAAGTTTCCTCCATTAACACATTCTTAGGGCCAAAAACCATTTCCAGGCAACAAAAGTCATCTAAAATGCAACAAACTGGTTGCCACCAACTCCCCCCTCTCTCTCTCTTTTGTCTGTTCTATCTTCTGTATATTGAACCCGTAGGTATTCTAACCCAATTGATATTCGAGTTCTGTGTACACTCAGATATACTCATTCAGTATTCATTAAATATTCCCAACGATTGCATAGAATTTTCCATTCTCTTTCTTTGTGTATTTTTGTTGGTCATTTAGTTTGCCCATTTTATATTGTCTTTTCCAAGTCAGAGACTCAGTCGGAGTCTCCTCCTCCATCTCCATCTGCATCTACATCTGGCTACAACTTAGTCTGGTTCTCCTCTTTTTTTCCCCCCCATTTTCAGGGCTTCCTCACACCTTTGGTCGTCCATGGTGAAACAAATGCAAATTGAATTTGAATTTTTAGTCAAATTGTTGACACACAATTTCTAGATGCTCTTTGTTAATTTATGCAACCAATTGATTGGCCAGCTAAAATGTTGGCTTTAAGTTGCAGGCGAGGGGGAGTGGCAGTGGGAGAGCCGAGTAAGCGCAGTAGTAGTTGGAGTAATCAAGTAATTACCGCCGCATTGAAATGTGGCTTAAGTTTTGGCATGTTCATTGAGGGAATGGCAGCAAAATGCCCACAGATTAAGTAGTATACAATGTCGACACTGAGAAAAATACCCAACTAACAAAGCAGTCTAAATCTCATTCTTTAATTGCTTAAAAAAAAGGATGAACGTCAGACAGAGCCCATAAAATTCTTAAATTAATTAATTTTAATACCCTTGGCGAATGATCCTTTTGAGGTATAATTATTCCAAAGCTTCTGGTCTTTTATTCGACAAACAATTTTTTTAAAATTTCAGGAAATGGTAATTGCGACAAAGATCTTCAATACATTTGGCAAAATATCTTCTTTTTTTATTGATTGAGATTCAAACATAAGGTAATATCTAAAGAATAAGAAGAAATTTAAATCCTTAAATATATTAATTAATAAATGCGCTTCATTGCTCTTTGATAATACAATGTTCTTAAAGCTATATTGATAGAGAGATTTTACAGAGTTATAGCAATTGCTTTTCAGCTGAGAAATTTTTATATATAAATATATGAATCCTTTAAAAATTTACGAAATATTCTGTTATTTCTTTATACTTCATCTGCATTTTTGGCTATATTAAACTTTTATTTTTTGACGACTAGATGAATAAGATATATCGCACATAGTCGATGTATCTTATCGATATATCGCACTCAGTCGGTGTACCGTATCTGTTGTATAGACATATCGCACCTAGTCGATTTACCGTACCGACCTATCGCACATAATCGATAACTCATATAGATGTAACTCATTAAAAAATTCATCGATATATTTGTTCTTGAGCAGCCCCAATGTTCCAGTTCAATGTTTCATTCTTTGCTAATTTCTTTGTTAATTTAAAACCCTGTTCGTTACGAATCGAAATTAAATATATTATTCATTGCAAATAGAATGTGCACTTTTTTTGGTCAGTGTATTTCATTTAAACGTTGGCAATTGCCCGGCGTGTGCGGGTGAAGCGTCACAAGTGCCCAAGTCCGTGCCGCTCCAATCCCTCCAAGCTGCTCCCCCTCCTCAACTCTGTGAATTGTCGTAACGCTCGAGTAAAAGCGACGGCGGCGGCTGTTTTTTGGGTTTGGGTCTAGTAAATTATAATGCAAAACTCTTTTGACCAGCCGGGCATATCAACAGTTGGTTGGACTACGTGTACTTATATAGAGTGAGTGTAAAATAAAACTCTTTATATCAGAGAGTGTACCACATTTACCCGGGTGTTGTAACGCCCTGGGTCTCCTCACTTGGCTCTTTCTTGTCGCTGTTGCTGCATTGTCTTGAGTCACTCTTTTGTCTAAAGTGCCGCATAATATCGTATAACCTACGTTCCCCGCCCACCAAAACATAGCTCCCTTCCTATTGTATTACATTTTTTTCTTTTTGCTTTGACAACTCTCGTTTCTCTTCGCTTGACTTTTTTTTCATTCATTCATTAAATTGCTTTATTGCCAAATTGCCAAGCATATAATACGCTTTCATAGTAAATTATTCAATTAAAATCAATTTTTAATTTCAACAGCTGGACAAACATATTGTATTAACATGCTTGAATTTTAATAATAATGAAACAAAATTATGCATAATTGATTTTCACTCTATGAAATTGTCATCCATTTTTTTTAATAATTTTAATTTCAATTGCTCTTGATTTCAATGTTATTATTACTTGTATTGCCTGGTTTTTCTTTCTATCTCTCTCTGGTTTGCTGCCACTTTTAATCAGGTTCGAAAATAGCTTCTAGAGTGAAGTGAAGTTTTTACTATCGCCGTTACTTGCCGAATAACTGATGCCAGCTTGCACTTAGTTATTATCCTTTTAAGACAGTGAAAGCTCAGTTAACCTAATGGAATCCTTCATCAACGGCCAAGTGAAGCAGCAAAGACGACTCTTATACCTTCGTTACCTACCACACAGTATAAGAGTATAAGAGTTTGCTGTCGGTTTGCAGCCGGTTTGAGAGAAAACATATTCAAGTCTTTGGTGTTGGCATTAAATTGAGATATTTTATATTTAAATCAAGTTATTAATCTGTCTTAACATAATAATTTTATTGTCACCTCTAACACTCGATAAAAAGATGACAAAAATGCAAAAACCTTTAAAGATACGATTTAATAATAATGTTAAGATTTAATAAAAACAATTAGAAACCAAAATTAAAACTTTTCCATTTTTCGCGGTTTTAACTGTCAGCAAAGAAAATAATTTCCGCAATGAAAAAGTTAAAATTGTTTGTAAAAGTAATACCAAGGACGGTAAACAGTTGTTTACATATTGACATATTTTTATTTTAATTGAATTCTATACTATATTAAATGTCAAGAACTGTTTTGCGCCTTTGGCATTAATCAAGGCTTTAATCCTGTTGGGCGTTAAAGCATTTTATGTGCTTAAATAATAATCCATAGTAATTTTCTATAAATTTATTCAATTAATTTACCATAGAATAAGCTTATTTTATACTACGATTCATCTCCATCTCCAGTTTTAACAGTTTAGGGATTTATCTACTTATTAAGAAGATTCTATTTTGATTAATTTCTAGTGATGCACTAAATCAGCATTTTCCAAGGTGGACTCTGTGAGTGCAAATATAGACCCATAGACTTTGGGAATAGCTTATCTCAAGTAATTTCCAAAGGGATCTAGGAAAACTCGACGGGGGTCTGAAAATATGTAATATTTAAATGGTAGATTTCGCAAAAATAGTAAGAATTTGAAAAAAACAAGTTTTTGAACTTCTAAATTAGGCCAAGGAAAGTATTTATATTATATATTCTTGATCAGCATCAATTTAAATTCAGCAGGATCCTTCCACTATATCACTATATAGAGGTAAACAGTTTTTGAGGCATTATTTATTTACATATTTTGATTTTAATTGAATTTTTAATTATTTTAAATGTCAGCAAATATTTTATGCCTTTGGCCATAATCAAAACTTTAATCCCGTTAGGCGGTATTGCAATTAAATTATTCCCCATATATATGTACATATTAAAGAAATATTTTTGTGGATTATCAAGACTTTTAAATAATTTCTTTTAACCATTTTCTTTTGGCTAATAAACTGATTGGTATAACATACAATAGAAGAAAGTCATTTTTTAATTATGTATTTTTTTATTTATTTTAATTTATTTATTTTTAACAGAACGTTTGTAAATTCATATAGATGTATAAATATAAATTTTGATTAAATGATAGTGCAAAATTCAACATCAGTTTTTTGTATGTTTTTACATTCGTTTATAATTTAAGTTAATTTCCTGGATCACGGTCGACACGGTAGAAATGTGCCA
This sequence comes from Drosophila sp. 14030-0761.01, assembly GCA_018150735.1. Lineage (NCBI taxonomy): Eukaryota > Metazoa > Arthropoda > Insecta > Diptera > Drosophilidae > Drosophila > Drosophila sp. 14030-0761.01. The sequence continues at coordinate 5,945,349 of JAECWO010000099.1, forward strand.
AATTGTCACAAATTAAATTGTTAAATTATATTTAAATTGAATTTTAAAGTACCTAATCGCTATATTGTTATAAAATCAAATGCGATTTCTAATCGTATAGAGCATTTTTGATCCACAAATCATATTTGGGAACAATTATAGATTCGAAACCTTCTTTCTATCATGATTAACAGAAAGATCAATCCGACTTTATTCAACATCGATCATCATCAATTGCGCAAAGTCTTGACCAGATCTATTTACAATTCTCTTTTATTTGGATCGAATTTCATTTGATCATGCTGGGAATTTAGATCAAAGTGGTAAAGATTTCTCGTATCCAGTTTTGAGATTGCTTTAAAAATATTTTACCTTTCCATTTTAAGCGATTCAAATTTAATTGCATCTTAAAGAAACTGTTCGATTTGGGAACAATTAGTGACCGCTTGCCATTCCTCGACAGAGTGGTAAACATCTTGAGGTGTTAAGAAGGTTGCTGAAATCAGCCGAGCTGAAGCAATAGAGAGCTGCAGCCAACCAACCAACACCAACTTGAAACTCGAATGCCGAATCCCAAATGCAATGCATGAGCAACTCTCAAGAGTTGCCGTTAATGAGCAGAAGCTGAATTTGACTCTGAATGAAGACTCCAACTCCAACCAAGAGATGGTGTGGCCAAACAACCGCTGCAGATTATATTTAGTTGCTTAGATGAACGGCAAACAAAACAAAAGTGCAGCAAAAGAAGACGATGACGATGACGACGACGAGAAAAAACAATTCCAACATGCACATTTCGTACATCTGAATGATTCGTACTTGTCGTTTATGGAGCACTACGGTGCATAGTACCTACATACATACGTTCGGTGGAATAATTAAAAGTTGGTTAAATGCTTTCAATGGCTGGGCGATAGGGGGGGGAAGTGGGATCTTTGGATAGGGTGACGAGGATGGAAATGCAATGCCGCGATGCGAAACGACCGCACCTAATTGGTTTTGCATGAGTTAGTGAGAGAGGAATAGAGGTAGTAGCAAACTATGTAGTGAGGTGGGGGCCACAGAGTTGCCAGTTGCCAACACCACATTTGTGGCATAAGTTGCAAATAAAAAACCAAAAAAAAAAAAGAAGAAGAGGTATCAAAACATGGAAAAGCGAACCATGTCTTTTAACCAATTTCAATTTATTCGTTTGTCAGGGATGGGAAATATCAAAAGGTATTAATCACAATTTCAGTTACCCTTCAAAGAAGTTCTCCTTTGGCTCCCAAAAAATAAGGCTAAAAACTAAACAGACATAATTAAGCTTCATTTTAATGAAATCAAACGCAATATTTACATGTTCCCATAAGTAAAAGATAAAAAAAAACAAGTTTATTGAATTATTTGTTATGTTATAAAAATAGTTAATGGTAAATATTTATGAAGAGTGAGTAAAAATTTTAGTTTGCCTCTCCTACAAACTCATCACTGAAATTGCAATTTATGGACTCATAAATTCGATTTTCTTGAGGTTTCTAAAATGAAAAGTTGTTGAGATATACAAAGCTATTGTATTTTTGCGGTTAAGTGCCATCTTTAAATAACATTTGAAATAAAAACCGCATATTCAACTACTACGTTTTAATGATTGTTCAACAAATCCTTTCACTTTTTAAAGGTTAAGGCCTGAAAGGCTACCAAAATCATCTGAAATACAATTATTTTTAGCTTCAACTATCCGACTATCGGTCTATTACTCTTTATGTTTCTGAGCTATCTAAAAATTGAACCAGCAAGCTGGAACCAAAATATCACACAGCCAACCTAAGAATAATAAAAATAAAAAACGTTTTAATTCTTAGGATATCAACATCGGCACAAAATAAATATATATGTATATACTGCTTGCTTAGAAATAAACAAAATAATATTCTAATGTGGAAAACTCTCTTTCTTTCTTTGCCAGCGGAGGATTGCTAGATCGGATCGGAGAACCTCACACTTTCTTTCATTTTCTTCCTGAAACTGATCATTATTTAAAAAGTTTTCCACTTATACGTGTTTTTTGTCCAGTTTTTATTTATATCACATAGTAATTCAAAACTTTGAAGAATATAATAGATCGTCGATCACAAAAAAAATATAAATTTGCACCGCCCTTGAAAAAAATTGCAGAGGTTTGGGATAATGTGAAATGAAAAAATGTTCTGGATTCCATTAACCATATCTTTAAACAAGGGTCTTAAGGGTCCCTGTAGGCTCTCACTATATTATAAATTTTATCAGAAGAAATGGAACATTTGAAGTTCAAATAAACCGAAGGTTCTCTAAAAAAGGTGATGATTTCCATTGCGGAGGTTTGGATAATCTGAATTGAAAAAATGTTCTGGATTTTATCAGAAGAAATGGAACATTTGAACACTTTTGTCATTTAGTAAGACATTTATTTATATGCCAAGTCGAAGGCCCTAGCAGCTAGTGCTCATTAAAAATCATTAGGTTTAGTAATTATTAAATGTTAAATAAATAAATAAATTATTCATATGCATATTGTATTTTTTGTTTTGTAAAAATCTAAATAAATATATAAGAATATAAATATATTATATATATATTTAAATAATAAATATAAAACCAATCGAAGAAATAATTTTTTATGTGAAAGGTATGCTCATTTACCATTAGAATATATTGTAACTTCAAATAATTTTTTTTTTCACTATGAGCCAAAAAAAAATGTTTCTCCTTTTCACTTTTTCTCACCGCGCCGATAAACGAAAAGTTTTACATTTATGTTGAATACATATTTAAACTCGGGAGCCACCATTCACTCTAGATAATTACAAATATTTTTTTTTATTCTATTATTTTAAAAAGCAGTATTAGCAGTGGAGATAAATTAACTTGTTGAACGAAGAAATAATAAAAATTTTGATTAAAAAAAAAACATCTCAAATTCAATATCTAAGAAGATTGTATTAAAAATTTAAGACCAATGGGAGAAATTAAGATCGCAGACTTTGTAAACAATGTTGTGCCAAAAACACTTTTGAAGTTTTATAATTTATGCTTCAAATTTTCAAAGAACATACTTCAATATAAGTGCATTCCGAAAATGTGAATAATACTTAGATTTTTGTGGAAAATTTGAACTGCATATAACCCCATAATGAGTATCACTTTTCAGTTATTTCTCTGTTTCTAGCTAGAGAGTATTTTGATTTTCACTTTTGTGGAAATTCGAAATGAATGTTTGATTTAATTTTACCAAATGTTGTTGTCTATGTCACCCATCCCAATGAAATGTGGTAACCCTGAGCATATTCTGAAAATGCATCAAACGTGATTACCGCGAAACAGTTTTCAAATTTGTTGGCCGACTGTTCGATGGCTAAAATGCAAATTGAATTCATTTCGTTTGTGTTTTTTCGGAAAAATCAACATAGTGTCATATCATGTCATACCATTATCCCCCTGCCCCGTACCTTCCCTCCATCCATCCATCCATCCTTCCTTCCTTCCTGCCATCCACCCACACATGATGTGCTAATGTTATGACATAATTAAAGCTTGACACATGTTTGGCTTGGTTTTCAGATGGGGCTGTGGCTGCTGGTGACATGACACGTTGTTGGATGGATGGATGGATGGACGACGTCGTGTTTGGTGTTAAGTATGCACATTTTAAATGCAATTTAATGTATGCAACTGTTTATTATTCATTCCATCAACGGCAAAATATGTGAAAAATCACTCGGACAACAAAAAAAAAAAAGAGTAAACTTTTAAGCACCGATTTATCTTTGGCCCAGCCAAATAGTGCCAAAGTGTGAGAAGTTTCCTCTTCTCTCACTTACTTCTTGGCTAGTTTTGTGAATTTATGTATCCGCACATTTTTCACTCTCTCGCACACATTCTGCTTTCGCTCTGACCATCCCAACTGGCTCTAACTCCCTCGTCCAAGTCCTTCTCACATAAAAATTTGTAACTGTAGTTCTGCATTCTATTATTTATGTTTGAATATATTGGCCTATTTACGGTGGTTTATGTTAAAATGGCCAAAAAAACGATATCAATATATATTGAATTACTATTGAACAAGAGGTTTTTCTTTAGAATTTAACATTTTGAGTTAATCTTAATAATACAACATTCTGACTCCCACTTGTCGGATTAAGGATGTAAGGACACGTGAGCACAGAGTGTGCAAAAAGGATTCCTTTGAGTTTTGCAGTGTTCGTTCTGTTGTTAATTATTAATTTGTCCTTTCTAAATGTTACTCCAAATGAGAAACTAATTAAACCAAAATATTAAATAAATTAATTCCACCCAAGTCCCAAAGAAAATCCCTTTTGTTATGTCCTGTCTGACTCAAATAAGTCGAGACACACTGTTCGTCTGCATATGCAAAAAACTTTTGGCCATATTTCACAATTTATTGTGCTTGTCAATTGCCAGCAGACAAAAATTCTCCCAATATTCCACTTATATGATATATACTCGTATAGATATATGTATGTACAATACAGCGATTTGCATTTTTTGCATTTGAGTCTTTGTTGTGTGGAATAAGCAAATTTATTCGAGTGGAAATATTACATATTGGATAACTCTCCACCAAAATTTCATACACAATCTAAAAGAGTATGAAAATGTTCAGTCAGAAATTTTTTATCTTCAATTATTGTCTATTAAGTATTCACTTTTAGAATTAAGTAAATTAATTAACAGTTTATGACTTAACTACAAACACTGGATATAAAATAAACTGCATAAATTTTGCATCCATAAATTTAAATGGCAGAATTGTTAAAGCAAATAAGCAGATTAAGTTAAACCTATTATTGGATAAGTGTTTGTTCTTTGTTCAGACAGAAATATGTCTGTGTATATAAATATAAATAAATCAGGAAAAACAAATACAGAAGACTCTCTGTTAAATACAAATACACTGTAAACATTTCTCCAAACAATTTCTGTTTTTGTTAAGAAATAAATTTTCCAAAAATGAGAATATGTATTCTAAAAATATCTCACTATAAAGGTGACCCTCTTTTGATATATATTTTTGAGCTTTTGAATCCATATATTTCGTTTTTGTTGGTGACCTTTATGATAAGTTTTGTTTAGGTATTGAGCGGGCTTTCTGGTCAACAATTTGGTTATTTTGAAAAGAAAAGAACACAAAAAAAAACAAATTTTCAACTTGGTCTTTATTTCTGATATTTAATTTAAACCATTCCATCAAGAAATTCCATCATGAATCCATTTATATGTAAGTTATTCTAGCAAAATAAGAGTCGACATACGATATCAGTTGATTATTGACCTTAAGTGGCTCAAAGTGAAATATTCTTCATTGTTTCATTCAACTTATCCATGACCCAAGATTAGAGCCAAGTGTTCGAGTAGAGGTGTGTGTGTGTGTGTGTGTGGAGGTGCAAACGATGTTACTTAGGTGACGTCCTCCAAGTCGTCTCTTGACTTTGCCCATTAAGACAGAGACTTGACATGTTGACAACGCGTTGCAACGTCGCGTCGTCATCCAACACTTGGCTATGAGTCTATCCATGGCGTAACTTTGATTTATGATAAGTCACGATTCAATTGGCTGGCAAAAGTTTAAACGTTTAAGCGGTTTTTATGCCATCAACCAGCCCAGCCCGACCAGCTGATCAATTTACTATAATTTGGCATCTTTTTAGCCAAACAGTTGGCACTCATCAGCAGCCAATTAAACTGAATTTAATTGAATTTCATGGAGAAAGTGCTGGCTAGCAAGTAGTACGTATGATGAAGTAGAAGAAGTGGATGGAAAAGAGAATTAGATGAAACCCCAAAGCAATTTCCACACAGATTTTCTCTAACGAGAAGAGGCTGGGCGATGGGCTGAGCTCTGCTCATCGGCAATTCGTCTGACGCTATTTGCAATTTTCACAAAAATAGTTACAGTTTTCTTTCCATTCTGTATTTTCTATGCTCTTCAAATAACATATATGAAGGGTATATGCATTTTGACATCAAACAAAACCTTCTCCTAATTGTCTTTGATAAATACAATTAACTAACTAATAATTAATATAAAAGATGTTGTTAATACAAGTAGTTTTCTAAAAGAAATAAAATATTTATTTTAGATTGATATCTTGAAAAATAAATAGTTCAGAAGTTAAGTAAAGATTTCTCCCTCAAAGTTCAGCCAAAGAGCGAAAAGGTTTTCGACTTCAGAAATCCAGAATTCTATCTGGTTAGTATGATTATTCTGAATATAATAAAACTAGATGGCACACCCTGCGTATACGTTATTTATTGACTGACAAGAGTAGTTAATCTATCTATGTATTGGTAAGGGTATAGCAACTACGGTTTAGACTACACACTAGCCCTGTTCTATAGTCTTCTTCTATTTTTATTGTGCAATTTTTTTGTATGCCTGACAATTTCAACAAAATGTATTTCCATTTCTGGTCCCTTTACTCTCCTCCGAGCCACTCGAACTACACTTCACATAATTTCAATGAACCGCATTTACGTTTGGTTTATCTCTCTCTTTCTCGCTCCCTTGTTCTTCAACATAGTAGTATGACAATGCCATCCCATCGCCCCTCCCCACACCCACAACCACACTCACACTTACCATCGCCAACATCATTGCTGTTCATGTTGATGTCAGTCCTCGATTCTTGTTGCTCGCATTTTGTGGCTTTTGCCATGCTTAATGCCAATCTCAGTGGGGCATACACAGCCCCCCCACCACCCACCGCCCACTTAGCCCACATAGCCCCACCCACCCTAACCGCCATCACCATCGCCACATTACAACTCACTGACATAATACAAAAATCGCAGCAAGTCTGGCGCAAGTCGTAGATACGCGTTTTTTCACGCTCATCTGACATTTTAAGTGCCCAACTCCAGCTCCAGCACATTGAGAACCCTCCATAGATGTAATGGTTATTCGCTTGCCGAATAGGATCTATATACTAGCTCATTAAATAGTTTGACAATAAAATTCAAACGAATTTTTGATTTCCAAGAGAAATTTCACAACAGTTGGTTGCTTAAAATCTATCGATTAATTTCTATCGGTAAGCTACCATCTTTAATTTGATTTCCAAAATTCCTTTGCACTGCTTATTAATATCGGAACCGTTAAAGAACGCCTTCAACACGGGCAACCAAATAAACTGCTTAGATATCGATTATCTAAAGGCATCAGGCATTAATCGGATCTTTATTTCGATATGCAGTCATTGGTACAACCATCAATTTTGTTAATTTTCTACAACTAGTCATACTAAATATTGAATTAAAAAAAATTGAAGCTTTATAATAATAAGTAAATAATTCATTTCGAAACATTCACATACATACAATATTTCAAATGAGTGTAAAATATTTGCTTTAAACATTTCTAATTAATTGATTAATGCTAAAAACAATATAATCCACTTAATATTTTAACTAAATCGCATTATTAAGATAGATCATTTAACATTTAAAAACTGTTCGCATTCATATATTTTTTCAGATTTTGCTTAAACCTGTGTTTAGCTTCCTTTAGTATTTGGATCCTAGAAATAAGATAGTCTAAGATAACATTAAAGGTTTTCTTTCCTTTTTCCTTTATAATAACATGTCAATTATTGTACAAGCCTTTAGTCAAACAGACATTTGAATGTCACAGTTGAAAAGCCTTTGCCTAAAAACAATGTTATCCTTACTTAAACATTAGCTTTAATGAAACATTTATATTACTGGAAATAAAGCACACAAAGAATTGAATTCAGATTTTGCTTAAACCTGTGTTTTAACTATTCGCCCTGTAATCGACTTCTGTTTTCAAAGCATGCTAATCTCTTGTTTTTTTACTCATAATTATCTTGGAAATGCAGACTTGGCTAAATTCAACCTTAGTATCAGCAATAGTAGTGGTCATCAAGAGCTATATGTTTCCACTTTTGTTAAAATAAAATAGTGTTTTGGCATATGCTTTTTTTCACTTTCGTTAATTTGTATCGGTAATTTTCTAAATGTCCATATGGGGGGTTATATAGCCTATCGATTCTATCTATTATATTATAAACTATTATATATTTCTTATATTATTTAACATACTTATGAAAATAGTGATTGTTGGTTTCTAAGGCATATAAGTTCATGAAAAAAAATAAATTGGGTTCAGTTAAAAAGTAAAAAGTTTTGAGGGGTTTTTTGTTGTTGTTTTGTTTTTTAATGTTGGTAAACATGATCCATTAAAAATCTAGTCTGGCTTCGCATTATAAAGATCCAATAAAAGAATTTTTATGCAGCCTACCGAAACGTCAAAGAACATCCTTCCATTATCTTTTGAAATATCGAACAATTATTGCTAAGTGCACATATAAATAAAATGTAATTTCTCCGAACATATAGTTTCTATTTGGGTAATAAAGCAATTATTGCTATCAGTTTATATATTTTACTATATACCCCACCAGAAGTCTTATCAATATCGCGATAATCTACTACAACGTAAATGGACAGCGAAATTCATAAATCGCATTTGGATTATCTTGTAGCGAAATATAAAAAAAGACTTCCACACTTGACTTCTAATCGATAGATAAGATAAGCAAAAATCATTGGTTTTTTTTTTTTTGGTTAAAATCATTCACAAGTTTTTGACAAATGAGTTTTAGATTTTACAAAACAGTCTTTCAACCAATTCCACCGTTGAGACACACACAAATTGAAAATGCTGAAATACTTTATACTAATCTTGACATTGACAGCGGTTCTAGGCAGACCCGAAAACGTCAACGATTTCGATCCTTATATAGATATACCCTTCAAGACTGTGAGAACTTCGGTAAGGAAAAAGATAGAGTTATGAGAATTCCCCGAAGATTCGAGGAAAGTTATCGCTGATCTTTGATATTTTTGGAACTGGTTGTGTAAGAGATATTGAGAGGGAATCTAACAAATGGTTTGATTGCAGGCGGAGCGCATTGAATCGCATGGATACCCAGCGGAATCACATTTTGTGGAAACTCCTGATGGCTACGTTTTGAATCTGTTTCGCATTCCCTACTCCTCGAAACTGAACAATGGTGATTTGCATCGTCCGGTGGTGCTCATCATGCACGGATTGTTCAGTTGCTCGGATTGTTTCCTGCTCAATGGGCCGGACAATGCTCTGGCCTACAACTACGCCGATGCCGGCTACGATGTGTGGCTGGGCAATGCCCGTGGCAATCTCTACTCTCGGAATAACACGAAAATGAATATGAAACATCCATATTTCTGGAGATTCAGTTGGCACGAGATTGGCGCCATCGATCTACCCACCATGATTGATTACATACTGGATGTCACAGATGAGAGGTCTCTGCATTATGTGGGTCACTCTCAAGGCTGCACCACATTCTTTGTCATGGCCTCCTATCGACCCGAATACAATGAGAAGATTAAAACAGCTCACATGCTGGCTCCACCAGTTTTTATGGGCAACACCACCGAGGAACTAATTGTGGCCACAGCTCCCGTATTTGGTACTGCTGGTCTGGGTTCTTCTCTGCTCGAGAATCAGGTATTTCTGCCCCAGAATCAGTTCATCCAAAGATTCCTCGACACGACATGCAGCAATCGGCCGATTATGTTGAGCTATTGCAAAACTTTGGGCATTCTTTGGAATGGACCTGAAATCGGAAATCTCAATAAGGTAAGGAATCAAAGATCAGACCAAAGATCAAGTGGGGATAACTCAAATTGAATTTATTTTCGCTTTCAGACACTTCTTCCTCAAATTGCGGAAACCCATCCGGCTGGCATATCCTCGAATCAGGCGATTCACTATATTCAATCGTATGTCTCAAACGATTTTCGCCTATACGATTGGGGCAGCAAGAAGAATCTAAAATATTACGATGCCGAAGAGCCCCCATCATATGATTTAACTAAGATCACCAGCGAAGTGTATCTCTACTATGGACTATCCGATGGATCGGCCAACAAAAAGGATATATCCCGCTTACCGGAACTATTGCCAAATTTGGCCCTACTCCACGAGGTGCCCGATCCGACATGGGGTCACTTGGACTTTCTGTTTGCCACGCAGGTAAAACAGGTGATCAACGATATGGTGGTGGACTATAGCATGGCCTATGAGGCGGATATAAATAAAGAGTAATAATTAATGGCGATAAGATAATCCCACAACTATCGATGTTCTAAGGGAAATTGCAATCATTTTATATATAGAATTCACTTGTGAGCGGAAGCAGGAGGGGAGGGAAGGGGAGCCAAAACTAATTACCAGTTAACAAGTGTCTGCTAGTTAGGGTTAATGTTGGGGTTGGCACAGGAACTTCAATGGGAATGGGAACTGGTACAGTGACTTTAGCTGGTTGTCTGTTGCGGTTGGGTCACGCCTCTCTGTTTTTTTTTAAACCCTTTGCCTCTCTTTCTCTCCGTTGACAAACATTATCGCAAACGTGGTTTTACACTTCCCACTCGCTTCTGCTCCTTTCCCTTCCTCTGTTGTGGCTAGTTTGCTAAATTACCGTAATTAACGCTTGCTTTCTGTGTGTGTCCTCCAACTTGGCTAAAATGGAAAACTGGAGACAAAAAATACGCCTTTAACGATGATTTGCCAGCGAGTGTAAATGTTGGTAAAGGTAAAGTTTTTGAGATAAGATTCCCAGAATGACCACCCGCAAACAAAACATTGATAGCAAATCGAAATTAATCTTGCAAACACCCCAAAAATCATTCTAAATTAATAGTTTACAAAAGTTAAAGGTGACTCAAGATTAGATTTTATATTTCAAGATTTCGTTTTACGAGTAGGATCTAAAAGCAGTTAAAGTAAAGGTTTTTATACCTAGATTTACAGGGCCGTGCGTAGGGTAGGGTATTAGGTATTATTATTATTTTCCAAAAAAAACTTGAAATTTTGAAAATTTTAAACATGGATACCCTTCAAAAGCTCTCTGCTAAATTTACATTTCTCGAATTCTCCAAATTTTTCCCCATTACTAAGTCAACAAATGAACGATGTTTGTCCTAGCTGACAATTGATCTCGTATTTGATATCCACAGAAATGGAAGATCGGTTAAGTGGACTCACTTCTTTGAGTAACTAACGGCACATGAATATTTGAATAGAATCGGAATTAAGTGAATTTTTTCCCTGCCTCAAAGAGCCTCAATGTTCACTTTCCTTTTCCTATTTATTTTCCAAGAAGCTATCAACTTAATCGAATTAGATATAATCGAATTAGATTGATAGCTTCTTGGAAACAAAATTGAATGGATTCGACACATGTCTATGTATGACTATTATTTTGAGTATTGGTGACATGATTAAGCATGTGAATTTCTGTTACTCGGTGGATCTCAATACTCAAAACGAAAATTAGTTTTATTTATGAAATTTGCTGCACCAATTCCTGCCCACGGGCATAATATATATATATAGATTGATATGAAAGCAAAATCTAGGTAAATTTTGTGTATTATGTATCTACATAATAATTTAGAAAAAAATCAATTAAAACTTATGTGGCTGATCTTGAATAATCCTGCAACAGGAACTGTAAGTCATAGATGGATTCGACTTTTTATTTCTTGAATGTTTCGACTTACTGCTTCGAGTTGAACTTTCATTGAAATGAAACTTTGTATCTTCATTTATTTGTATTACTTCTTTGTGGTGTGCCTTACTTTTTTTGGTACACCATCTATAGACAATATTTTTCAATCAGTTCTAAAAGTAAGAGAAGAGAAATGCTGATACACAATGCAAAGATGGTCAGGAATGCGTTCAAAGCCCTCGAAAAGGACTATGAAGTCTGTGCAGTCCTTTCTTAGGGAGTTATTCAATCCAGACAGATCCAGAATGAACCCAATTTTTTCCGCTTTCAGAGAGTTCAATGCGATGCGATTTCCATATATTTCAAACATTTTTTGTAAGGGCTTGAGCCAGGAAGATAAAGAAAGTAATTTTCTTGCCAGAAATATATTTATTGGGACTCCTTTTCGTCTCTCCATTAATGGATTCTGGTCATATCTAGTAGTGCCTTTTATTTATTTAAAATCTCTTACATTTCAAATAGATATAATGTAAAATACATGTTTAAACCGTTTTGAAAAGCTGCAGCTTTTCAAGTTCAAACAATATTAAAATGGAAAATTCCCCTCTACTTAGAGATGCATACCTTTACAGAGCTTGGGCAATTCTTTTAGCCATCGAGAAGCCAAGCTGCCACTGGCTGCTCCTGGCAATTAACCACAAGTACAAGGCCATCCAAGCACAAAACTGTTCATTAATAACAAATCGCTGATGTGGAAAAAGATAAAGGATAATGCCCAATGATGTCAGCGCCGGCGACGGCGACGTTATGTAGAGCCCTTGAAGTGCGTCACCAGACGCGACCACCAGAAGGAAATGCAGGGGGGAGAGAAGAAAGAGTTCCAAGAAATTAAATTTGCAAAATTATAAAATTAATAAAGTGTAAAAGGATTTGTCGCGACATGACTGAGACAGCAAAAAGAACAAGTAAATCCTGCCCGCCCAGACACGCCCACCATCGGTTTCTCTCTCTCTCTCTCTCTCTCTCTGTCTGTCTATCCCTCTCTTTATATACATACATAAATTTATCTGTCCCTCGTTTATAATCCTTTATTTTCGTTTTCAATTTTACTGGAAAAGGCAAACAGAAAGTGTTAAAAGTATTTTTCATGCGGAAAATTCGCCAAGTGGCAAAACAGTGGAAAAGTTTTTCTCACTGCCGAGAATAATCTCGTGTAACTCTCAATGCCCCTCTCCTCTGTCTCTCTGTCCTTTTCTAAGTGGCTCTGACGCTTTTGTATGCATAATTTAAACGAAGGCGCCAAAAACAGCAGCAGTCGCAGAACAGCAAACGACAAAAGTTGCAAATTGCAACATTTTTGGCCATCAAAATATGCGGCAAGAGTTACAATTTTTTGGGAGTGAGAAGAAAACTTACACAAGTGACAAATATGGCACACAATCCGAACTCTTAGCCATGTCCAAATGTTTATTGTGTCCAGAAGTTGTCGCCCACAGCTGCTGCTTGTCCGAAACGAACCGTAAAAATTGAAAGCCAACAGGATTATCGTTTTTGCTTGCTGAAACGGTAGTAATTAGCACATAAAATCTGATGCTGGATCAGAGAACTATTCGTTATACCAATGTACTTCTGCATTTCATTGGTCAGTTCGTAGATAACCGCTTCCTTTTGGTCCAAATACATTAAGAATTTATAAACATCATGAATTAGTTTCGATTTCTTTAAAAACTTGTTTGACATCACAATCATTTCTAAAGGCAACTCTTATTTTGGCGAACCATTATCCCAATTACTTTCAAAGGTTTCTTATACAATTTTAGTTTTTAACCTCTTTCCGAAATACTATAACTATATATATACTATACTATATCCGGTTTAAAAGTGAAAGATGAAAGACTTTGCAGCTTCTTTAACTACTTTTTTGTAGTCCAGAGTAAAAAATATCATTGGAACAACACAAGCTTTCTAGAATTTAAGCTAATAAATATTGATTCTGAAACTTTATATTAGTTTTTCTGAAAACGTTCGGGTTTAATTTTTCAATTTGCAGGATTCTTTGTCAATCCACTCATTTTAAATTTAACGACCTTTTGCTCGGTGTCGCCATCTACTGGATTTTTGCATTATCAAAAAATAATAGGGGGAAAATAAAATGCCACTTAAATTTAAATTACACATTCAAATGGAAGAATGCAAACTCTTCTTTTTATAATTTATATATATAGATTGACAATACTCAAGAACAGTCAGAAAGCAATTTGTCATGATTAATTCTCTAATACCTGCAATTACGACTCATAAAGACTAAAATAAATTATAGTTCATAATTTGAGGTATGTGCAGGTGCTTTATTTAGCTTAAGGTGGAAAAATTAAATTTAATGCGTGTTCTGCATTCCTTATATTACCTCAATTTATCTTCTGACATATGCAAAGGCATTTAAAAATTGTGCAAGTCAAATTAACGGCCATATTGCTCAAAAATCAACCCTGTGCAAAATAATCGATTTGACGGTCGACGCTTTGCAGCACTACAACGCTCGAAATTAGTCAGCACTAGACACTGGCGAAAATTCTATAATTGCGCAGAAAATCGAAAAAAAACAAATACAAATGTTTACTAATGCATAGATAAGCACTATTAGTTTTGTGAGTTGCATACAATAACTAAAGGAAAGTAAGATAAAAAGAAAAACGGATTGCTGATAGGCGTCACGTAGACGGCGCCCCAGTGCTGGTGCGGTTGATCGATATTCACACACACACACACGAGGGCGCACACACACACACACACACATCGAAATGGAAAACACAATTTTAGGTGGAGACGAGGGCGAAAATAATGCCGCCTCTCAAGAATTACAGGCGGTGGACATAGACAAAGGCAAGGCGATGATAAGTGAAGTCATCATTCCTACCACAATGGCAAATCCGGAGATAGCGGAGATGACCTTGCCACAGCAGCAGCAGACGGAATCAGTTAACAAAGCGGTGCTGGTTGAAAACAATGTTAACTCAGCCCGCGGAAATGCCACAACAACAATAATACAAACAACAACAACAGAAGCAGTATCAGCAGCAAATGAGAACCTCAATAACAACAAGCCGCAGCAGCCCCAAGAACTACAGCAACAAGAAAAAAATGAACAACAACCACAGCAGCAGCAGCAGTTGTTGTCGTCAAGCGCTGCGATTGCAACAACAACAACATCGACGACGCAACAACAACAACCGCAGAATCAGACAGCAACAATAAGACAGGTACGAAGGCAGCAAAAGAATTTCCCGAAGTAAAATTGAAAATCTATTCTAATGCCAAATTCTCGTTTCTCTTCTCCCTTCTCTCTTTGTCTCTAGCCGAACGCAATCACAAAAAGAAGAAAAAAGATAAGGAACGCGAACGAGATGACGAAGATAAAAACCGTCACAATAACAACAATAACATGAGCAGCAGCAACAGCAAGGATCGGGAACGTGATAGAGGAAATGGCAGCACCAGCAGCAGCAGCTCATCCCGCACCAGCAGCAGCAAGGAGAAAAAGTATCACAGAAGCGAAAAAGATCGCGACAGGGAAAGGGAGAAGGACAGAGAGCGGGAAAAGGTACACAATCTCATCCTAAAACATAGTACAAAAGTCTTTGGAAAAATTTGAAACTTTTCATTCTTACTTACCCCTTTTAAGTGGAAGTGGAATTATATCTTTAAAGGTCTCTTATTGGAGAAATTCGCACCTTAGATTTTGGAATTGTAGAATTAGATATTTTTGCTTATGGAGACAGATTATCATTGATTAACTTTTAGGTAGATATATGTATATAGGTCAGATCTTTGATAGTGCTTATATTTATAAGTTTCTGCTTAGATAAGAAACACATTATTAGTTTGTTGAATTGGGCCCTATATAGTTCTGGCAGATCAATTAAAATGTTACTGATAATAATCTATAACTATGAAAAATCTTTTGGTCTAGTTTGAAACCTAAATAACTTTCCAAAAATTTCGTTTGGGTTTCTTCGGAGAATAATGTTATAAGCAATGCTTGCTTCGATGTCATGGGTTCACTGCCAAGAGACTTTAGAATAATGAGTTTTCTAGAACAATTGTTGACGTATTCATTGTATATGTAAAATTTTTGTGAATGCAAAGAGTCGTAGCAGCCTGAAGGTCAAAAAGCCAAATGATTTACACTTAAATCCACATTTGAAATCATTATCACTTTAAAGCTAAATCATCGTAAATATCACGATTTGTATTTAGCTTCACGTATATTATCTTTTTTTAAGATTAAGAATTAAAAGATTAGGTGAGATCATTTTCTCTTGTTAGTCGAACTTAAAGACTAATTTCATCATGATTCTTCTTGGTTTGATTGGGAGAATGAAACAAGTCTAGATTTTTCCTAAACTTTATCAGTATATATTTTTATGTTTTTTGTTTAAAAGAAATAACTGAGAGTTTCTTCAATTCCTAGATACCATCATCATCGTCCAGTTCCTCATCACATTCGCATCGACGACGCAGCTCCGATAGCAGTCGGAGTAGTCAAAACAGTTCCAGTAAGACCAGTAGCTCAAGGGATCATCAGCCAAATGCTCAGGAAATGCTGCAAATGGCTCTGGTGGCGGTATTGGGGCACCAACAACAAATCAAAGTGGAGGACTCGGGCATTAAGCAGGAACCTCTAGTAGCAGCAGACCCAAAGGCCCTCAAATCGGAGGATGGACTAAATAAACAGATTAAAAGTGAAGTGGAAATCAAAAAGGAACCAGTTGGGACAGAGGCGGCTGGTAAACCTCTGCTAAACGGCGATGCGGCGGCGGCAGCTAAGACCAGGGATGAGGTCACACGTCAATTAAATTTCAGTTCTGGCAAATCTAGTTCGGTATTGATGCCCTCCCCGGCACCAAAGACCTCTTCGTCATCATCGTCATCTACGAGTAGCAGCAGCAATCATCATTCCACCTCTTCCAGTCGCAAATCATATTCATCATCCTCCTCCTCATCGTCGAGTAGCTATCATAAAAGTAGCTCCTCTTCGTCATCGTCGTCGTCGCGGCATTCATCGTCGTCGTCGTCTTCGTCATCGCGTGACTGTTCTAAATGCTACAAACGCTCCAAGATTCGTCGCACGAGTGTCGGAGTTCAGTGCCTCCAACATGCCCCTACTGCTGGTCCCTGGCAGACAGTACAGAGCTTACCTCCCACCCCCAATCGCAATGCCCCAGCTGGCTTGGAACATCTCAAATATGGCAAATACATTCAAGTCGAGCAATATCCCAATGGTGGTGCCTCCATTGTACATTTGTATCAACACGAGATCGATGCACTGCCGCCGGATGAAATGGAGGAGTTGGTCGATGAATTCTTCAGCGTTTGCTTTGCCGAAGATGAGCAGGGCTATGCTCATCATGTTATGGGCATTGTACATGATGCCGCTCGCTATATACCCGATCTGCTCGAGCATATGGCTGAGAATTATTCCACTTTGACAGTTAAGGCCGGCGTCTTGGGACGCAATTCGGACATTGAGACCTGTACAATGGCCCAGTACAATGAACAGGTGAGATCCAGCTGGAATACAAGCATAATCGTATCTAAATTTATTTTCCTTTATCATTTTAGGTGGTTCGCAACTATTGCCAAGGCACCTTTCGCTATGGTCCACTGCATCAGATCAGTTTAGTGGGTAAAGTGCACGAAGAGGTTGGCGGCTATTTTCCCGATCTGCTGGGACGCATTGAAATGAATCCTTTTCTCCGCAAGGTAAGAAAACCTACATATATATAGATCGACAATAAAATGTTAATGTGGTTGATCCTTTTCAGACTATGCCCTGGGCTGTTAATTCTATATTACAAACGGATCCACGTCAATCGAATGATGGACCCATCTTGTGGATACGTGCGGGTGAACAACTGGTGCCAACTGCTGAATTGAACAGTAAAACACCGCTAAAACGTCAACGGTGAGAGTGTGAAAACAAGTCCACCAGGCAAAAGTTACTATAATATACGTTATCCCTTTTAACCATTTAGAACTCGCATCAATGAGCTTCGCAATTTGCAGTATTTGCCGCGTTTATCGGAGGCTCGTGAGACCATGATAGAGGATCGGACCAAGGCGCATGCTGATCATGTGGGACATGGACATGAACGCATTACCACAGCTGCAGTTGGTGAGCATCCTGAATAATATTAAAGAAATTTATTTCCATTAAGTTAATCATTTTGTTTTCGGTATTTCAGGTATACTAAAAGCTGTTCACAGTGGTCAGCCCTATACACAGAATCGTATAACCAAAGATGTGGTTGCCTTTGCCGCTCAAGACTTTAATACGCTGGTGGAGATGCTGCAATTGGATCTCCATGAGCCGCCTATATCGCAGTGTGTTCAATGGATTGAGGATGCCAAGCTCAATCAGCTGCGACGCGACGGCATACGATATGCGCGCATACAATTATGCGATAATGATATCTACTTTCTGCCTCGCAACATAATTCATCAGTTTCGCACTGTAACGGCTGTGACAAGTGTTGGTAAGAAGAACCAAATCGTTTAACCTCCGCTGGGACAAATGAGGACCAGTTGCAGCATATGTCGTGTTATTCATAGCATTTCACTTAGGTTTATTGAACGAATTCTTCATCAAATCAGTAAGATTTCATTATACTTTCGTTTAGATCAGTTGGAGAATCTTTAAATAAGTATTCGATATCATAGAAAGGGCTGGAAAGAAACGAATTTATGTCACTTATTTATAAGTGTAAATAGGGTTTAGCTGCATTCGCTCTTAAGAGATTCCCATTCTTATACTAATTATGAAAATTTTTGTATTTCAGCTTGGCATCTGCGTCTGCGACAGTATTATCCCGGCCAGGAGGTGATCAATGAGAAGAACAATCCAGTTCTGGCTGAGACACCGCACTATAAGGAGAAGCAAACTATTCTACCCAATCCCGTTGGTCACGACGAGTGTGGCAAGAAGACGCCCTCAAAGCGCACGCATGATGGCAAATTGGCCAAGAGGAAACTCATCGACTTGGATGGCAAAGAACGACGCTCGAGTGAGAGCAGTCTGGAGGATATCTGCAACTCGCCCAGACAGGACAGTAGTTCCAGTTCCAGCAGTCAGAGTAGCCCCAGTAATAATAGTGCAGATAGTGGTGGAACGCCCAAGAAGAAACTCAGCAAAGATGATTCAAAAATTGATATGCGCAAAATGATTTTGGAACACAAATACAAACTGACCAAGGCGACAGTGATTAATAGTCAGGAGAAGGAGAAATCCAAACCGAAAAAGGACAAGGAGAAAGGATAAGGATAAGGATAAAGAGAAGGCAAAGGAAAAAGATAGGAACAAGGAGAAGGAGCGAAGAGATCACAATACGCCCAAAAAGAAACCAGAAGTGACGCCAACTGCTCCCACCCCGGCAAAGGTTATACGCCTTACAAATGAAGGGCCTCCAGCTACCACACCCACTCCAGTAGCTTCAACTCCAACACCTATGTCTGCATCCCCCCTGCCCTTGCCGTTGCCTTTGCCGCTGACCCTGCCTACGCCTTCTCTTGCCATTTTGCCGGGACTGCCGCCGCCATTAGTGCCTCAAACGAGTTTCATTCATCGCTTGAATCAAAAGGAACCCGAAATCAAAATTCAAGTAAAAATTGTTTCCGATGAGCCGACGACGACCACAACAAGCAAAAGTGATATCAATACAAATAATACAAACACCTCCATTACTACCATACCGCCTGCCGATCCGCCTGCTGATCCCGTCGAGGATGTGGGCAATGAGCTAATTGTGGAGAGCACACCTCAACTGGTGGTGGATCATGAGGAAGAGGTCACAGAGGTGTGTGCCGAGGAAATCGTAGAAACAAATCCAATACCCTTACCCGAAGCTCCAGTACCTGAGCAACCACCACCTTCTGCCGCAGCACCTCCTCTTGTTATTCCTGCTCATCCTGCACAGATTGTTAAAGTTGTCCTACCTGCAGCCGCACTGACTCCCATCGGAAGAATGTCAGTGCTAATGCCCCCGCTGCCACCATTGCCACCATCAAGAGTATCCGCTCCACCACCACCCCCACCACCCTTCTCCAACAACAGTAGCCCACTGAAGCCCACCTACAAAACATTCAATTTGCCACCACACAAGATCATTATTGCCGGAGCAACAAATTCAGCCAATAGAATGACAAAAGCGGCCTCCACTCCTGTCGATCTATTGGGTTCTATAATGGCTAGCATGGATAAACCAGCAGTTACCACCACCAGCACCACATCGTCATCATCATCAACAGCATCATCCTCGACAACAACGAATACTTCGCTGAACTCTTATGCCAAGTCCAATAATAGTTATTGAGTGACACAAGAGCTGAGCTGCGAGAGGCTCCTCCCGTACATTGTACATTGAAAAATTGAGATATCTCTCTGGGGAGATGTCGTCTAACGCAAATCCCGAGAGAGAGCGAGCTCAAATCTCCTCGCCCAACGAACAGTTGGTGGGGATCGTTTACACTAGGAATGATTATAATCACATTATATAGATTAACAAGTACAAATAAGTTTTGTAGAAATTTACAATAGTAACCGATATCCGTATCGGTACCTCAATGAAATCAATCACCCAAAAGACATTAGGTCACAAAATGTTCTATATAAAAATTGACTGATTGATAACTAAATCGATCTAATTCGCATGTAATGCCTATGGCGTAGTCATATGATTTGCTGAAGTTTCTTAAAACTTAGAATGATTCAATTTTCTACGAGAGTTTTCATCCGTTTTCTTTCTAATAACGAAGTCCTCTATAATCGAAGCTTATTCGGGTTTCCATCGTAGCCTCTTCTATCGATTCCCAATAATTCCGTTTTTTGGTTAAGTTTTGAAATCTAGAAATAATACGATCTCTTTTTCTAGTAATCCTAATTTTAGACTTAGTTTTTCAAATAACCATCTTCCAGACCGATTATATAATAATCGGTTGGTGATTATATTATATTACATATACTTTTAATCCCAATTGCTATATATTTTAACCAATCAGTAAACCTTAATTATATACCTGATTTTGAAAATATCGGCTTACTTATCCAAGATCTGTTTAACAAGTATTTTTCAGCCGATTTGCTACAGATATTTATGTATAGGTATGTTCTAAAGAACTGATTTAAGCGAAAAGTTGGCATAGACTCATCTGAAATGGTTCCAAGATCTAGTCTCAATGGAATCGAAGAAGCATATCTATTAAAATCCGTGGATATAGCTTAGATGCAAACAGAGGAAATGCATTAAGCTATATTTGTTCATATAAACAATCAATTTTATATACAAATTTCTTTAGAAATCAACACAAATTGTAAATTTATGCATATAAGCGGTATATTAATCTCTACAGACAATATAGCTTCAATTAAATATTCTAAATTTACATTTCTTTTTCCAATATATAAATGTTACAAATTTATTGTGCAATTTTTCACATATTTTCTCCTCTATTTTTTTGACAACTATTTGTACTTAAAGTAAACATATACATTTTCAATCCCAGTGTAAACGCTCCCTTTTTTGTATATAACAAAAGGCTTATATATAATTACTTACATATATATATATACATATGTTACTACATACAGCACCCCCCTATTATATATTTTATATATAACCTAATAACTGTAGAATTATAAGATCACGTCTTCTTCTAGTAAGCTAGAGAACACTATTTCTATTTCTTTTTGTTTTAATTTATTTATCAGGCACTTTTTAGATACAACAATTTTGGCATATAATCAAATGTTATATTATGTATGACACACACACATACACCCACACTTTTTATGTGCACCGAAAATGTATTCAAGAGAAGTTTTAGACAGACAAGGTCCCAGTTTTTTTTTTCTTTCGTCTTGACGACTTTTTTGAAAAGTGTTTTAAGAGAATGCATAGAGAACTCCATATATACAACAGACAAGAACACTTTAATAATTATATAATTTATATATATATACACCCACTCACACACACACAACCAGCAAATATTAAAGTAGTAGTTGATAAGCCACCCCTTATACACATAAATACGTTGAAGAAATCAAATAAAGATTCGGATCGTACAAAAAAATGTTAAACGATAGTAAGCTCTTGTTATAAGTAACTAAACGCCTACGATATCCGAACTGGCGAATAAATCTAAACAAAATCTGCTGCCTTAGTTTCGATGATTCATCATGCGCAGGGAGAATATGGCAACTACATACATACATACAAATATGATAGGATTAAATTAATATATCTATTACATTATATAATTATAAACACAATTTGAACAACTTTAAGCGATTCTCAGAGCGAGATCAACTCAAGGAACATTTACATCAAACTTAGATTTTCAAATAGAATTGTTAACTATATAACAAATTTACAGTTTTATAAAACAAACACAATATCGCCGATATGATAAGATCGGGACTCAAAAAATTCCTTATATATCATAACGTTTAACTTGATAAATTGGGAATTGCATTACAACACAAAACTCTGATAATATAACATTTGTATGGCAAATTTATGAGATAAAATATACATATAAAGTGAAAAATCTTATTTGAAATCATAGAGAGAGACCATAATAATTGAATCGTTAGCATCGTCTTTTCATATCTCAACGGGCTGTTGGCTTTCTAATTCCTTTCTTAGGCATCTCAGAATTCTTCTATTCTTTACCTATCAGGGATTAAAGATATACTTTCCACTTTGATCTGCTGTAACATTTTAGTGATACCCACGGTAAGAAAAGACAAAAGAAATCAGCATATACAACTTTTCATTTGTCCGGCTTTATAAGACTGTTGGTTATCCAGTGGGTCCATCTATCTGGGATTAGAGTAAAAACATAATTAGTTGAGTAAATTAAACTATGTATGTATCATCAAATTTTCCAAGGCCTTTTTGTGTGACGGTTTGTAATTCTTCGAAAAGTCTTCTAGTTTCATTAAGATTTCTTTTTCTTCTATGTAAGCTTTTAGATCTCTTATAAGGGCTTCTAATTCTTCTATAATAGCTTCTAGTTCTCTAATGAATGCTTTATTTTATGTTATTTGAGGGATTTCCAGGTTCCTCAAGATTCAAAATTCTAACCATTTTCTTAAAAGAAATATATATACGAAATATTCTAATGGAAATGGATATTTAATATCGCGTTAATAATATCAACAATCCAAAGTTATACAAAGGAATAATGAAATTAAGAAGTAAGTATAAAAATCAGGTATTTAAAAAGTAAAATTTTATCACTAGAAATAATACAAAATCGTAAAATATTAATTAGATATACATAAGTATAAAAAATTGAAACATTTATATAAACAGATCCAAAGCCCATCAAATATTGCAAGAGATATTGTAAGGAATGCACACGCATGAGACATCGATTCTCACGCTTACAACTTGGAACGTAGCTCCTCAATTCTACCCTGAGCAGAACGCTGTAGGTCCATTAGCTTCATGGCGAAGCCCATGTTGCCCTGGATTTTGATTTTGCCCTGGAAGAATGCCTTCTGTGGGGGCAGTTTACCCGTAAGCAATTCAAAGACATCGTCATCGCTGATGATGAAAGTCACATCGCATTTTTCTGTAAGCCAAAAGACATTAAAAACTGTCGTAAAAGTGAAAGAGGTTTAGAGATCTAATCTTACGTGTGCCATTAAAGGTGATCTTGCCCTTGCCCTGCTTGGCATCGATGACCCAGAAACCGCTTTGTCCATTTGGCCCATTGTTCACTCTGAAGCCATAGATGGCGCGCACCTTCTCGATCAGATTGTCCTTGTCCTCCTGCATGGCCTGTTCCAGTAATTTGAGTAGAGGAGCCACCTTGAATCCCTCCTCACTGGTGGCTTTCGTCACGGCAGCGGTTAAATTGTGTACCACGTTAGTCGATGCTGGGAAACCCAGTCGATAAAGACCCACAATGACGGCTCCACCCAGACCAAGATTGTGCTGCAAAGCCAATTGGACATTGGGTACTTGGCGTTTTTCGGCCAGGCCACGCAACTGCCAGCACAGCTCAGCACACTGAGCCAAGCCAGTGGCTCCCAGAGGATGTCCCTTGGAGATCAGACCACCACTGGGATTCACCACGAATTTGCCGCCGTAAGTGTTATCTCCACGATCGATGAACTCGCCGGCCTTGCCCTCGGCGCAGAGACCTAAAGCCTCATAGGTAACCAACTCGTTGGCCGAGAAGCAGTCGTGGAGTTCCACTACCTGCACATCCTGGGCCTTGTAGCCACTCTTGGCGAACAGGCGCTCAGTGGCCAGGCGAGTCATGTCATAACCAGCAATCTTCATCAGACTCTTGTCGGCAAACGTGGACTCTGGATCCGTGGCCATCTCCATGCCAACAATTTCCACGGCCTGCCACTCCAAACCATGACGGCGGACGAATTGCTCTGAGGCCAAAATGGCAGCACCGGATCCATCCGAGGTGGGGCAACACTGCAACTTGGTCAGAACACCCTCTACCACCTGAGGTGATTTCATGATCTGCTCCAGCGTGTATTCATCGCGGAACTGCGAGTATCTAAAGGTGAGTAAAGAGATTAAAAGACTTCAGTTGAATGGCTTACATTTTTAACTTACGGATTATTGACAGAGTGTTTGTGATTCTTCCATGCAATTTTGCCGAAATGCTCGGGCTTGGTGCCGTATTTCTTCATGTGTTCCTTGCCGGCATTACCAAAGATCTGAGCAGCCATCGGACCAGGACCAATCTCGGTCAGTTCAGCCATTTCTGTGATGTGACGCTCCATGGGATTGGCACGGTCAAAGTACTAAAACAGAGAGCAAACATTAGGTAAGAGTCTTCCCAGTTTGTTTTCGAAGATTACCTTTGATGAGAGGGATCCACGTTCCATTTTCTCGAATCCCAAAGCCAGAACACAGTCCGAATTTCCCGATTCGATGATCTGTTTGGCCAAGTACAAAGCACTCGATCCTGTGGAGCAGTTATTGTTCACATTGTACACTGGAATTCCAGTCATGCCCACTTCGTAGACAGCGCGTTGGCCACAGGTGGAATCACCATAGACATAGCCAACGACAGCCTGTTGCACATCGGTAAACTTCAATTTGGCATCCTGTAGGGCCTTGGTGACCGCCTCCTTGGCAAAGTCCGGATAGCAAACATCGGCACGACGACCGGGCTTCTCAAACTGTATGAAAGATTAGAACCGGGCATAAGTAACTGGTTTATCTCTCAGATTAATCGCTTCATAAAAATACAATTTTAATCGCGACCCTCCAGTGGGGGCAATACGATAATGATAATACAGAAGCAATAGCTAGCTAAGGTTGATTAGTGCGCCAAGTGCCCCCCACCGGTCCAAAGTCCGGGGGCGATAATTTACATTGCTCAACTTAAATTGTCCAACTTTTTCTGTTGCAATTGAAGATTCTGCGTCTCGCAATCTCTTTGTCCTCCACTTGATCGACCTGTTTCCACATTACCTTTGTCATGCCCACTCCCACCACGTAAACGCGAGTCTTGGTCATCTTGTAGCCGTAAATTGATTTCCCGTGCGAGTTAACTAACCGTAACTAACGCTTTCTGCAAGTTGAATAAACACTTCCAAATCGAACCGATTTCCCTACGTACCAGTATTTACTCAGCTCTGTTGCTCTAATCAATTCAAAGTGTCAAAATACAGTTTTTCCGAAGGAGGGCGCTAGTGTGCATCACAAACAGCTGGTTTAGCGTTTAACAGACGCAAAAATGAGTTAACAGTGTAGCTAGCGGCCTGCTACTTTTAACAGGTGTGTAAAATACCCATCTTTTGGAGGATATATCAGTTACGTAGTTTGATTCGATATTGAACTGTCGGAAGAGTTGGTTACATGATTGCAGATCGCAGAGAAAGAATCCATTCTCGTTTGATGAATTTTTTATTAATGTTTTGCAAACACTTGGTCGCAAATTCTTCTATCTGCTGTTACATACATCTTGCCGACTTCAATATTTCCTTTCATCCAATGGGTGCATGGTATGAGTTTAGATGTTTTGAGTTTCTGAGAAATCCCATTTGTGAGCGATTACTGAGCAAATGATCATAATGAAAGAATAAACCAGAAGGCCGGGCTAACTTCGGCCATGCCGAAGTTTGTATACCCTTGCAAGCTCTTGTGTTACTAGATCCCTAAAACGAGTTTTCTAAATGTAAGGACCCTGATGTAAAAATCCGTTTTTACACGACATAGCACGGCACGCATACATATGCATGTTTGTAGACATGCAGCATGCAATTTTTTCATATGTTTGTATGACAGCTATATGATATAGTCATCCGATTTTGATCAAATTTACCAGAATTATAATTTTCAATGTGGAAATGCTATTTACCAAGTTTGACGATGATCGCATAAGAAACAAAAAGTTTCTAGAAGAAAAACTATTTTTGGTCCGATCGTTCATATGGGAGCTATATGATATAGTAGTCCGATCTTGATCAAATTTGGCACGGATGTTTGGATGTATAATAAACTGCCAAATGTTAAGTTTCCTGATAATCAGGTGAAAAAGGAAGAAGTTATTGATCTAAAACTGATTTTTCGACCGATGGTTCCTATGGGAGCTATATGATATAGTCGTCCGATCCGGATGAATCCGAGATATACAATGCCTGCAGTATATACAAGACTTCGTGCAAAATTGCAGCTCTGTAGCTATAGCGGTTTCGGAGGAGAAGCTGTTGATCCAGACAGACAGACAGACGGACAGACGGACAGACGGACAGACAGACGGACAAACGGATTTGAACTCGTCTTGTCATGCTGATCAAGAATATATATACTTTATATGGTCGGAGATGACTCCTTCTATGCGTTGCACACTTCTGACCAAAATTAATATACCCTTTTTGCAAGGGTATAAAAATATACTCACATCTATTGAGAGGTATCACAACAGTAGATTAACAATTCTGATAATGAATGAGATTACCATTATCGTGCTCGGCAATATGTGTTCGTACAGATATATAAAACCGAATTGATTGAATATGCCTAGTTCAACCGCAGTTGTCTTCGGAAGTGCCTGAGAAGTTCTTTGCCATCAAAATGACTAAAACAAGAGTTTACGTAGTCGGAGTGGGCATGACCAAGGTATTTTTGACCTTTGAGCTTTTGCGGGTTCATGGACTACTAACCTTAGGATCTTGTTTCCATATACATTTCATAGTTCGAGAAACCTGGTCGCCGTGCCGATGTCTGCTATCCGGACTTTGCCAAGGAGGCGGTCACCAAGGCTCTGGAGGATGCTGGCATTAAGTTCGAGGAAGTGCAACAGGCTGTCGTTGGCTACGTTTATGGTGATTCCACCTGTGGCCAACGCGCTGTCTACGAAGTGGGCATGACTGGAATTCCAGTGTACAATGTGAACAATAATTGCTCCACAGGATCGAGTGCTTTGTACTTGGCCAAACAGATCATCGAATCGGGAAATTCGGACTGTGTTCTGGCTTTGGGATTTGAGAAAATGGAACGTGGATCCCTCTCATCAAAGGTAATCCCCGAAAACAAACTGGAAAGACTCTTATCTAATGTTTGCTCTTGTTTTAGTATTTTGACCGTGCCAATCCCATGGAGCGTCACATCTCCGAAATGTCTGAACTGACCGAGATTGGTGCTGGACCAATGGCTGCTCAGATCTTTGGCAATGCCGGCAAGGAACACATGAAAAAATATGGCACCAAACCCGAGCATTTTGGCAAAATTGCATGGAAGAATCACAAACACTCTGTCAATAATCCGTAAGTTCGGTCGAAAGTTCGCTTCATGCCCCGCTTATCTTATCACGGTCCGACCACCGAGTACCGAGCACCGACCACAGAAACATCATTATCATCATGTTCATCATCCACTTCACCGCTTGCACTGCAGTCCAACCCCAACACGCTTATTCTGGCTTATCTATGGACTTTTCTCATTGTTTCCAGCTACTCGCAATTCCGCGATGAATACACGCTGGAGCAGATCATGAAGTCACCTCAGGTGGTGGAGGGTGTTCTGACCAAGTTGCAGTGTTGCCCCACCTCGGATGGATCCGGTGCTGCCATTTTGGCCTCAGAGCAATTCGTCCGCCGTCATGGTTTGGAGCGGCAGGCCGTGGAAATTGTTGGCATGGAGATGGCCACGGATCCAGAGTCCACATTTGCCGACAAGAGTCTGATGAAGATTGCTGGTTATGACATGACTCGCCTGGCCACTGAGCGCCTGTTCGCCAAGAGTGGCTACAAGGCCCAGGATGTGCAGGTAGTGGAACTCCACGACTGCTTCTCGGCCAACGAGTTGATTACCTATGAGGCTTTGGGACTCTGCGCCGAGGGCAAGGCCGGCGAGTTCATCGATCGTGGAGATAACACGTACGGCGGCAAATTCGTGGTGAATCCCAGTGGTGGTCTGATCTCCAAGGGACATCCTCTGGGAGCCACTGGCTTGGCTCAGTGCTCGGAGCTTTGCTGGCAGTTGCGTGGTCTGGCCGAGAAGCGTCAAGTGGACGGAGCCAAACTGGCTCTGCAGCATAATCTTGGTCTGGGTGGAGCTGTAATTGTGGCCTTGTATCGCCTGGGCTTCCCGGCGGCAGCCAATGCCAAGCTTTAAGTTATATGTTGTTGTTTTGAATTTGTAAATAAACTTATTTTTCTATATTCTTGAAGAGGTCACTTTTTTGCAAACCAAGATTGAGTTGAGGTTCATGTTCGAATTTCTAAGAGAACTTTTTCGGATAAAGGATTTTATAAATCCCTATCGAAACGTCAGGCGGGAACACGTTGTCTTAAGAATTATCTTCTGAAAAAAAGTTATCTATCGTATCGAAGTTTATTGAGATTAGCGAAAGTTGGTATGGGTAAAATCTTAAATCGGTTCGGGTTTAATGTGTTATATCAAATATGTAGGAACGATTTAATTGTTTATTTCTGGTGATGTCTTCCGTTTATCGTAAATCGTACAATTGTGGAATCACACTTATCCTCTTCTTATGCTTAGTTTAATTTCTCTTAGTTTTAGTCTTATGGCTCTTCTGACGATCTCCTCGACCACAACAAAGGCGGACTAAGCCCAACCAAATAGCTAGTAGCAAGAAAAAACCACCAACTACAGTGGCGTAGGCATCCAGGGAGTAGTATACGAAACGTGAAAGATGAACGGCTTTGGGTTGGGTCAGAGGAGCTCCTTTGGTCTCGGCCACATGCTCAACCCACCAAATGGCCGTGTCCAAGGGTTTCTGCGGACGATCATTGTAGGCGGCGGCAACGATTTGGGCGTTCCTCTTGAAAGAAGGATCCAGAGCCTTGGTCAAGGCCTCGTAGGCCAATTCTTCACTTAACTGATAGAAATCCAAATTAATTGCCATGCCGCGCTGGACAAGAGCAGCGATATTCAGATGCTGATCACCATACATGGGCATTCCAACGATGGGAACACCGCTGGACACTGCCTCTGTGGTGCCCATGAGACCACCATGGGAGAAGAACACTTTGAGATTCGGATGGGCTAGGATATCGCGTTGGGGCAACCATTTCATGATATGCAAATTGCGCGGTTTATTGGGCAGAGTATCATTCTCCCATTTCCAGATAATTTGCTGCTCCAGACGTCCCAGCGCACGGACCAATGCTTCTCTCTTGGCAGCGGGCAGAGAAGTTGAACGCAGCTGAGATCCCCAACTGATGAGTATGGCTCCCTTTGTGGCACTATCCAGGAGCTGCTGCAGCGCAGTGGGGAGAGGTTTCGCCGCTTTAATGTGAACTCCGCCCACTTCAATGACATTTGGTGGCAAAGGTTTCGGTCCACTCAGCGAAAAGTGCTGATTGATTAGCATTAACGAAGTGTTCTTCACCATTTCCCCCCCACAGAAGGCGTTTGAGGACCAAACTTCTGGCGAACCAAAGCATCCGCAGTGGGAATGCTGAAGAGCCTAAATGAGAGAAATCGATATATAAATAGATATAGAAGTCATTCCGCATACGATATTCCTTACTTGTAAAGTAAATTAAGTGAATGCACTGTAAACCAATTGCCCAGACGTCCGCCAAAAGACATTTCCTGAGATTGTCCTCGGAAAAGAGCGGATATATACGAAGGTATCAAGGGGGCACCCATTCTCTCATAGTGCCACGGCATCAGGGCACAACTGCTCATGGCTATTACAGGTGCTTTCAGATGATGGGCCACACTCATTAGACAATCCGTATTAAACTGCTCCACCATGACGACATCATAGTAACCAGGTGGATTTCGCAAGATCCGCTCCAAGGCCTCACCGTTGAGTGTCAGATTACAGGCATCCCTGCCATATGCGTGCAGATAATAGAACTCTCCATAGTGGAAAATAAAATTCAAAGCCTTTTGCTCTTCGAATGTCTGCAAATTGACAATTATAGTATCATATGCACAGAAGGGATATCTGCTCACTTACG
Source organism: Drosophila sp. 14030-0761.01 (assembly GCA_018150735.1). Lineage (NCBI taxonomy): Eukaryota > Metazoa > Arthropoda > Insecta > Diptera > Drosophilidae > Drosophila > Drosophila sp. 14030-0761.01. The sequence continues at coordinate 5,975,364 of JAECWO010000099.1, forward strand.
TCAAAGCCAATGGCATTGCTCAGATTGCCAGCTGGCAGAAGATAATCCGTATAGCCGGGCAATGGTTGCTTGTCCGGAAAGGGACTTACGACATCGACAGTATGACCCACTTCGGCCAGACCACGCATAATCGGATGAAAGAATTGAAAATGACTGAAGCCTGGATGGGGAAACATTCCCAATATTCGCAAAGGGCTACCCAATGATGCCATGCCCAAAAACGAGATCAGGGACAACCAGATCCATACACCATTTCGAGACATGGTCACTGAAATGGAGAGTGAGATCATTGGATGACTTGCAAGTCGAAAACTTTATTCCATTAGGCGGAAGTTCGCTATGGTTCTAAAGCAATTAGTCAATTTTATGACACTCGTAAAACCAGTGGAGAAAAGTAATAGACCTTACATGTTATTTACCCACAGTTTCATTTGTTGTTATTCAATATTCATTGTCGTCTCACATAAACAAATACAATTTCATATACATATATACACGCAAATGTAGCTAATCTAAAATTAATTTCGCATTTTCGCTAATTTAAGACAACTGTCCCATATTTCACATGGCTAGAGTATATGTAGATATAATAAACAATTAACGAAAACTCACCGCTATTTTGTGTTTTGTAATGTTTTCACCGAAGTGCGATTTTTTACAACCAATCACTCGTATTAACTCACTCTGGCAAGAGTAAAGACATCTCTGAAACGTCCCTCATAGATATCCGTAACCAGCGTCAACGAAAGTGAACCTCAAAAATTTCAATAAAATCATAAATAGAAAGCAAACAAAATATTTAAGAGAACAACACATCGCAGAGCGTTTGCGGGGGGGATTCTCTTTAAAAATCACAAACCATATGTTCACATTGACTCTCATGAAGAGTCAACTTAAAGAGTAACGGAACAGAAGAGTACCGAATAAACAAACCAATCTGTTAAGGGGAAATCTAGTAATCAGAAGCGCATTTAGATAAGAAGTATCAGAGAACTATGTAGAAGTAAATCGACACTATGTCGTTTCGGTTAAATGCCTTATACATACATACATATGTAACTCGTGTTAATTTAAACAAAAAACACTTTGCTGCTACCCAGAACTATTGTTTCTATGGAATATATAAAATCAATCAATAAATTCAAACTAATTCCTTTTATATAATTGAATTTCTTTTCAAAAATATGTTAGTCAGAGAACAAGAATGAACGAATAAGCAGAAAGGGATGCGAGTTAACGATCCTAGGCTTGCTTTTGCGTCGTCACAGTTGCTTGTGCGTCTCTCAGCCTACAAACTAGGAGATTCATTTGAGTAAATTCAAAGCACTCCACGCTATGCAATAGTTCGAGCTAATCATTATACTCAAAAACGTTACTCATGGACAGATCTAATTGTAAAAATTTGCTTTATAGAAATTCGAATGAATCATTAACCATACATATTGCTGTTAAGGCAAAGTCAAATCGGAAATGATATCATCCTCCCTTAAAGGAAAAGGTAAACTATTGATTTTTTCCTGTTGATAATAGACAAACACCTTCGCTTACCTGTTTTTATACGTATGCCACAACACAAATTCAGTTAATTAATTGAAGATATTTTTCAATTAATATCATTAGAAGACGAGTTAAAAATATTCTTTCTATATTTCTCGAACACTATGCTTAAGGATGATTGAAAGAATGCATCAGCTGGGATTGGGTGACCACAATAGACTCAAACAGGTGGGCGCCATCAGTTCATAGTTTATTTAACATGAAAGTCAGGGAGGATAAAACTTAGAATTAGAACTACACTGGGCGCAGGTGGCGTCAGATTCTCTTACAAGTAACATAGAAAATATCACATACATAGAATAGAATAGAACAATAAATAAAGTTCTCAATCCTTTTTAGTCTTTTTGGACGAACTGGAGCCGCAAACACGTTGGATGAAAGCAATCCAACTGGCAATGATGATGGTCAGCAGAATGCCAGCGACCACATAACAATCGAGGGAGTAGTAAACGAATCTGGACATCTCAACGGCACTGGGTTTCATCAAGGAGGCACCTCCGGTAGTGGCCACATGCTCAACCCACCAGAGAGCGGATTGCAGTGCCTGTTGCGGACGATGCTTGAAGGAGTAGGAAACAGACTTGGCAGCATCCGCGTAGCTGCAAATGCAAAGAGAGATTGGAGATTATGCCTTACAATATGATTCCAACCACTCACCTCTTATCCAGAGTCTTTTTAAGCGCTCGCATCACTGTGTTTTCGCTTATGTCCTCGAAGTTCAATATGATGCCCATGCGACGCTGCACCAAGGCGGCGGCATTGAGGAACTGATCACCATACATGGGCGTGGCCACCACGGGAACACCACAATAGGCCGCCTCCGATGTGCCCATTAAACCAGCATGCGACATGAAGACCCTGACATTGGGATGACAGAGGATATCTCGCTGTGGCAGCCATTTCATGATGTGCATATTGTCCGGCTTGTTGGGCAGCGTTTCGTTCTCCCACTTCCAGATAACCAGCTGCTTGAGACGTGCCGCGGCTCGGACAATGCCATCCCGTTTAGCCGAGGACAAGGAGTTGGCGCGTATCATGGAGCCCCAACTGATGAGGATTACTCCGTGCTCGGCATTGTCCAGCAATCGCTGGAGATCAGCGGGCAATCCTTTGGACTTTTGTATGTGAATTCCGCCCAATTCGATGACATTCGGAGGCAGAGGCTTCGGTCCACTCAGCGAATAGTGTTGATTCACGAAGAACAACGAAGTGTTCTTGGCCAATTCACCCACCGAAGGCATATCATGTCCAAATTTATATTGCACCATGGCATCGGCAGTTGGAATGGAGATCAACCTAAAACAACAAGTCATTATAATAAGTCGTAGAGACTCAAGGATCCGTTACTCACTTGTACATCCAGTTTAGGGCATGGAAACTGAACCAGTTGGCCAAACGTCCACTAAAATTCATATCCTGCGACTGAGCCATGAACAGGGCCGGGATATACGAGGGTATAATCGGAGCACCCATGCGTTCGTAGTGCCATGGCATCATCACACAGCTGCTCAAGGCTATCACAGGTGCCTGCAGCTGATGGGCCACTCCCATCATGCAATCCGTGTTGAACTGTTCCATTATGATGACATCGAAATAGCCTTGTTTCCGCTTAAGGATCTGTTGCAGGGCATCTGAACGTAATGTGAAATTGCATGCGTCCTTGCCCCATTCGTACAACAAAAAGAACTCCACAAAATGATTGTAAAATGTGCGTTTCTCGAACATCTGGAACAAAAATGATAAATGGATTAAGGACAATGTTTGAAGTTTTCTTTCTGCATATATTAATCATTTATTTATTTATTAAATTCATCGTTCTGGGCCTTGAAATCTAAATTGAAGAAGTACTTAAGATTTCTGGTTGTCCCTTTCTTGCAAATATTCTTTGATTAGTCTCAATTATGCACAATCATTTATTATTGATTAAATTCTAAGTATTTTCGAATTAATTTACGTGCCTTATCAATCCATAAAATAAGTTTTAATAGTGAACATGAAACAAATTAGAGTTCTCATACCCTGATTGAAGAGGCTAAATGAGTGGACTAAATATAGGTGGAGACTGTCCAGTTTACTATAAGATACCGGACCCTTTCTGTTCTAATGAGCAGAAAGAAGAATTGCTAGCTTCTTCCCATTCCGAAAACCGATTAAGTTACACAGTTTCAAATCTCGTATCTTAATAAAATCAATTTGCGATACTTTTTTGTAGCTGACAACTTTTAATTTCAGTGAAAAGTAAATATGAGCAAAATGTGTCCAACCTGTTCCCAAATCCAATTCCCAATTCTCTTTCGAAATACTCATCGAAAATTTATGGTTTGTGTGTAAGCCATAATTAAATTCAATGTAAATAAGTCCAGACCTGTGTTTTAATTAATATTTATGAGACAAATGAATTTAAATAACGTCACAAAACAAACAAAAAAAATTGCTACGCGTTTTGTTTTTTTTAATTTATGCATTGAAAATCGATCGATTATTATTGAATTGTGAACTTAGGGGTTCCCCTTAAATTGAATCGGAAATATCATCCTGTATTCTTCTAGGTAACCAATCCCAAAGACTATTTATTATCCTGGTTTAATTGTCCTCCAACTTAGTAAAAGCAAATTATCAGTATATTTTGGGATAAGTTGTTCTTTCATATTCCACAAATCGTATTATTAAATATTCACTTACCTTTAGATCCACACTATTTGTGAGTTTTTCAATGCCCGACAAGGGGAAGTCTTTGTATCGCGCTGCAGGATTTTTATCCGGAAAATGGGAGACCACACTAACATCGTGCCCCGCCTCCGCCAATCCCCGCATGATGGGATAGAAAAAGTGAAAGTGACTGACGCCAGGATGAGGAAAGAGACCCAGCACCTTCAGCGGTGATCGCGCTTCGATCTCGACTGGACTGGCAAGTCCCAGTAGGAGGACCAGCACTAAGGTAGGCACCAGCATTCTCATCTACAAAATTAGAAATCGAACGGAAAACACTTGTTGCATTTACGGTATTTTCTATTATTTCAAATCGACCTTGAGTGCAATTGGTTTTTGCGCATGACACGAATACGTCAAATTATGTAAAGAATGTAAAGAGGAATCGCGAAAGAAAGCAAAACAAAAAAAACCAGCGAATTGCATCACACACACAAGGCCTAAAAAGTTGTAAATTCTATTTTTCAATTTGAGTATTGTTTCTGTCACGTTTCAAAATTCGTTTTGTATGTATACTGCGAACTGAAAACGAACTGAACTGTATTCAGGTTCACGACCACTCTCAAGTGCCCCCCAAAACGGGGTGCTCAATTAATTTCCTGCTCCTCTTTTCTTTGCTGCTGCTGTTCCTCCTCACTGTTTCTCGAGCTCTTACTTGTTTGACTATTGACGAACGACTGAGAAAGTCATCGCGTTGAGAAACGCAAGTGGGAGCTCGGTCAATGCTCGAGGCACTGAGCACCAGCGTCGTGTACATACATATGTACATATGTACATACAGTCAGGTTGCTTTCCCAAAAAAAGAAATATGCTCAGTCAGCGATCGAACATGAATCTTCGTTCATAAATGTATGTAGATTATATACATACATACATATGGATATGCTGGCATTCAATCCTCGCGTGTTTGCGGAAGGTATCTGCGAGAGAGAGAGCCCGCCACCACATGGCCAGGTCTGCGGCACTCACACGAGACTCAAACAAGGCTGCCTGTTATCGGTTGTCTAGAGGTTCACTCATTTCGCTGGTTTTATTGAGGCTGTCTCAGTGTTCCTTATCAGACAGACACTTTCTTAGGGTAAACAAACAATTGTGCAATTATTTAGGTCGAGTAACTTTCGATTAATCATACATTTTAAATAAAAAAACTTCAAAAATTTAAATAAATTTAATAACAGGGCTAACAAAAAATCAGAGACAAAAATGTTGTAGGACACAGATCACAGTAGATAGTTGTCTAAATAGTTATTTAATATAAGTATTACGTATACAAAATATATTAATATCATATTAAATTTGGCAAAAAAATGTTTAAAAACGAAATTGGGCAGGGGAAAACATAGATAAGTTAATACTACAAACTAACGAGCAGAAAATATCCAATTGCTGAAAAATTGTCCGACTAGTGATAAAAATAGAAAGTAGGTCAACGGACAGATAATCATATATAGTATATAGAGTAAAAGCTCTCTTGGGTAAACAGCGATCGCATTCGAATTTTCGTTGGCTAGTTACGAAAATTAAATAATGGGGTCCTTTAAATGGTTCATGAAAGGGTATAAAAATTTGATGCATTTCTGAGGCAGCCACTTGTATTTACATACTTATATAACGTTTTGGCGGTCTTTGTTTACATGTACATAAGAAGAAAATCGTGTACATATGTATGTATGTATGCAAATAAAGTATATAACGCAGTTTTGGTTCATATTGGGCAATAAATAATAGTTTTACATAAAAAAGTATATTTCTTTCGCAGCCACTTGTATGTACATACTTATATAACGTTTTGGCGGTCTTTGTTTACATGTACATAAGCAGAAAAATGTGTACATATGTATGCAAATAAAGTATATAACGCAGTTTTGGTTGATATTGGGCAACAAATAATAGTTTTACAAAAAAATTTTTTTTTGAGAGAGAAAAATTAATAAAAAAAAATAAAAAATTTTTGGGGTTTTTTTTTTTTTATAAAAAAAAAAAAAAAAAAAAAAAAAAATTTATAAAAGTATATAAGTATATAACGCAGTTTTGGTTCATATTGGGCAACAAATAATAGTTGTACATAAGAAACTTTATTTCTGAGGCAGCCACTTGTATGTACATACTTATATAACGTTTTGGCGGTCTTTGTTTACATGTACATAAGCAGAAAAATGTGTACATATGTATGCAAATAAAGTATATAACGCAGTTTTGGTTCATATTGGGCAACAAATAATGGTTTTACATAAAAAAGTATATTTCTTACGCTGCCACTTGTATGTACATACTTATATAACGTTTTGGCGGTCTTTGTTTACATGTACATAAGCAGAAAAATGTGTAGGTATGTATGTAAATGAAGTATATAAGGCTGTTTTGATTCATATTGGGCAACAAACAATAGTTTTACATAAGAAACTTTATTTCTGAGGCAGCCACTTGTATGTACATACATTTGTAATGTTTTGGCGGTCTTATTTTACAAGTACATAAGGAGAAAAATGTGTACATATGTATGTAAGTGAAGTATATAAGGCAGTTTTGGTTCATATTGGGCAACAAATAATAGTTTTACATAAAAAAGTATATTTCTTACGCAGCCACTTGTATGTACATACTTATATAACGTTTTGGCGGTCTTTGTTTACATGTACATAAGCAGAAAAATGTATAATATGTATAAAAAAAAAAAAAATTTTTGGAAAAAATTAAAAAAAAATTTTTTTTTTTAAAAATTTTAAAGCAGAAAAATGTGTACATATGTATGCAAATAAAGTATATAACGAAGTTTTGGTTCATATTGGGCAACAAATAATAGTTTTACATAAAAAAGTATATTTCTTACGCAGCCACTTGTATTTACATACTTATATAACGTTTTGGCGGTCTTTGTTTACATGTACATAAGCAGAAAATCGTGTACATATGTATGTATGTATGCAAATAAAGTATATAACGCTGTTTTGGTTCATATTGGGCAATAAATAATAGTTTTACATAAGAAAGTATATTTCTTACGCAGCCACTTGTATTTACATACTTATATAACGTTTTTGCGGTCTTTGTTTACATGTACATAAGCAGAAAAATGTGTACATATGTATGCAAATAAAGTATATAACGCAGTTTTGGTTGATATTGGGCAGCAAATAATAGTTGTACATAAGAAACTTTATTTCTGAGGCAGCCACTTGTATTTACATACCTTTATAACGTTTTGGCGGTCTTTGTTTACATGTACATAAGCAGAAAATCGTGTACATATGTATGTATGTATGCAAATAAAGTATATAACGCAGTTTTGGTTCATATTGGGCAACAAATAATAGTTTTACATAAAAAAGTATATTTCTTACGCAGCCACTTGTATGTACATACTTATACATATAACGTTTTGGCGGTCTTTGTTTACATGTACATAAGCAGAAAATCGTGTACAAATGGATGTATGTATGCAAATAAAGTATATAACGCAGTTTTGGTTTATATGGGGCAACAAATAATATTTGTACATAAGAAACTTTATTTCTGAGGCAGCCACTTGTATTTACATACTTATATAACGTTTTGGCGGTCTTTGTTTACATGTACATAAGCAGAAAAATGTGTACATATGCATGCAAACAAAGTATATAACGCAGTTTTGGTTCATATTGGGCAACAAATATGACACTTGTATTTACATACGTATGTAATGTTTTGTATATCTCGGTAATCCGGATCGGATTCCATAAGAATCGTCAGTCGAAAAAAGAGTTTTAAATCAATTACTTTGTCGTTTTTCACCCGATTATCATATACGTAACTTCACATTTGGGAGTTTACTATATATCCAAATGTCCGTGCCCAATTTGATTAAAATCGGACAACTATATAAAAGAGCGAGCAGTAAAGAGAAGCTATAATCCGAAAATTTAGTAATAACATTAATACTGATAGGAAATCAAATAATTTTTTGAGAATAAAAATACAGAAGAATAATCTGATTTTCATGGAAATTGATGTAAAGCTTTTAGTTCGTTTACTTGGCTAGTTATTCTCTTAGTTTCATGTTTGAGGTCGAAAAGCTCTTTAGAAAGCTTTCTCCAATGATTAAGAGAATAAACATTTTAAAAGAGGCGCTTCCAGTTAATAAGTAGTTTATTTTAAAGCGATTTGGGGGATTATATCCTAGAATTATATCTACTATTGCCGTAAGTAGCGTCTCTAAAAAATATCACATGGAAAACTTGAGACAGGTTTTTCAATCCTTTTTTGATTTTTTGGAAGAGCTCGAGGGGCAGATGCAACGTAACAGAGAAACGCAACTGGCTATGATAATGGTCAGCAGGAGGCCAACGAAAACATAACAATCGAGGGAGTAGTAAACGAATCTGGACATCTCAACGGCACTGGGTTTCATCAAGGAGGCACCCCCTGTAGTGGCCACATGCTCCACCCACCAGATGGCTGTTTCCAGTGCCTGCTGTGGACGATGTTTGAAGGAGTAGGAAACGGCCTTGGCAGCATCGGCGTAGCTATGGAATATAGAAAGGTAATGTAAAGGTTATAGTTCACAGAACTTTTCCACCAACTCACCTCTTGTCCAGGGTCTTTCTTAGCGCCTCTGTCACAGTGTTTTCGCTTATATCCTTATAGTAGAGTCGCGTGCCCATGCCACGCTGCACCAAGGCGGCGGCATTGAGGAACTGATCACCATACATGGGAGTGGCCACAACGGGAACACCACAATAGGCCGCCTCCGAGATGCCCATGAGACCGCCATGTGACATGAATACCCTAACATTGGGATGACAGAGCAAATCGCGCTGTGGCAGCCATTTCATGATGTGCATATTGTCCGGCTTGTTGGGCAGCGTTTCGTTCTCCCACTTCCAGATAACCAGCTGCTTGAGACGTGCCGCGGCTCGGACAATGCCATCCCGCTTGTCCTCGGACAGGGAGTTGGCGCGTATCATAGAGCCCCAACTGATGAGGATTACTCCATGTTCTGCACTATCCAGCAAACGCTGGAGATCAGCGGGCAAGGGTTTTGCCTTTTGAATGTGTATTCCACCCAATTCGATAATATTCGGGGGCAGAGGCTTCGGTCCACTCAGCGAATAGTGTTGATTCACGAAGAACATTGAAGTATTCTTCACCAATTCACCCACTGAAGGCACTACGCTTCCAAATTTATCTTCCACCATGGCATCCGCTGCAGGTATGGATATTAGCCTAAGACAAAAAAACTATTATCGACTGAAATGCTTAGTGTGCGAAGTTCTTTGCTCACTTGTACATCCAATTAAGGACATGAAAACTAATCCAGTTGGCCAAACGACCACCGAAGTCCATATCCTGCGATTGACCCATTAACATGGCCGGTATATAAGAGGGAATAATCGGAGCACCCATGCGTTCGTAGTGCCATGGCAGTGCCGCACAGCTGCTCAAGGCTATCACAGGAGCCTCCAACTGATGGGCCACACCCATCATGCAATCCGTACTGAACTGTTCTATTATAATGACGTCGTAGTAGCCTTTTTTGCGGGTATTAAGGATCTGCTGTAAGGCATTTGAACGCAATGTGAAATTGCATGTCTCCGTGCCCCAATCGTGCAACAGGAAAAAATCCAGAAATTGATTATAGAAGGTGTGACGTTTCTCGAAAGACTGCAAAAAGTTAAGAAAAATCGTTGAATTATCAATCATTCGTAGGAACTAATGCATTTGATTTTAGTAAAGAAATTGGTGAAAAAAAAGGAATGGACTATTGGAGAGTCTTCCTTCGATACACTTGTCACCTAGATTTTTTGTTTGTAGCTTGTTCTTTCATATTTATGTATATGTTTAAGTATAAAGCGAACCTATGGATATCTACATATGTACATATGTGTATGTATGTATGTAGATTGTGTTGTCAATCCACCGAATGATAACGTTATTTTAATGGAAATCCAGGTCTAGCATCCAGCCACTCATGGAAAATTTTTATTTGCTATATGTATATGTATGTATGTATTTATGTACATATGTATATACATAGATTAGTCAGTTGTTTAATTATAGATCAATTTAATATTTGTTGCCGTAGTTTTTGGTTTTAATTAAATTGTCGATTTATTACTAGAACTACCAACCGGTCAAAATGACCAGTTTCATCACTATATTTTGGCCATAAAAATTCTTCTTTTCCAGTTAAAATAGTATTAGGTATTTTCTAACTTTATGTAGTCTTTTATATTGCAAATGGTTATAATCGTGAATTTTTTTTTACAGAGATATAAAATTTATACCTGTTTATACTTATTGTGACCGGTTGGTATAAATCAGCTGAAATTCGCAATTGCTTGTTCAAATTCAATGAGAAATAGTACAGCTTACAATCGATTGTTCAAATGCAAGCAAAATCACGAATTTGTAGCACACTCTGGTAACACTAAAACATGCAAAAGCACATGTTTCATCTTGAATAGGAGGAGACATACGAGTACTGGGAAAGAAATTGGATATAACTTATGAAAGGTTCAATATGGTTTTTCTTACTTAGGAAAGGACGAAACAAGGCCATCATCAATTCCTTTAAGTGAATTTGTCGTTATAATTAAACGAAATACGGTGTAGATATTACCGATCAAATGGCCAGTAAGTACATATTCTATTAAGTCTGGTGCTCGGAGATGGGCGGAGAGGCATCCATAGGATGAAATGGCATGTACATATGTACATACATACATATGTATATTAAAAACGCCAAAATGTACAATGTACATACATACATGTGTATGTAAATACATATGTAACAGGAAGGAAGCGTTTTCTTAATCTGGATCTGTCTGTTCGTACACATGAGAGTAAGCGAGATAGTATATGTTGGAAATCGCGGCATGCGAAAGAAATTTAATATATGTATGTATGTACATACATACATACATACATATGTACAACCATATGTATGTATCAATTTGGTTTTATAAATTTGAAGTAGTTTATCCAAGTCGGCCCGGCGACTTTAATTTCTATTATTGTATGTATACAAGAAAAAAATCAATTGTTCGGTTTAATTTGATATACATACATACATATACATATCTATAAAAAAGCGTTCTAAATTTGAGTACTTCAAAGTTCTCTGAAAGTTTTAAGATAAGTTTTAAGCATTCCAAATAATTCCCCACTTCCTCAAAATGCGAATTGAAACGTGAAAGAATTCTCATCAATTACATTTTTGCTCTGGTCAATTTCGTGTGATTACTCTCTTATATTCATATATTATACATATGTATTTCATTATTTGCGCAATGTATGATTAAATTTGTTTGCTCACCTTTACATCGACACTATTTGTTAGTTTTTCAGCGCCCGACAAGGAGAAGTCCTTGTAACGTTCAACTGGATTCTTTTCCGGAAAATGAGAGACCACATCAACATCATGTCCCGCTTCGGCCAATCCTCGCATGATGGGATAGAAAAATTGAAAATGACTGACGCCAGGATGGGGAAACAGACCCAAGACCTTCAGAGGAGATGCCGCTTTGATCTCCACTGGACTGGCAAGTCCCAGGAGAAGGACCAGCACTAAGGTGGGCACCAACATTATCACCTGGAAATCAAACAGAAATACTCGTTTTCTTCATTCGACCTTGTTGTTTGACGATTGCCGCGAACACGAAAGTTATGTAAAGGGAATCGAGAGAAAGCACTTCGAAAAAGCAACGCAAATTACATCACTGAGAGAGGCCTAGATACTTGGTACTTTTCTATTTGATTATTATGTTTTGTCTATCTCTTTTTTAATTGGTTTCCGCAAAGGGAAATGATCTGTATCTGTATCAAATATTCTGGCTCAGGGCCATCAAAGTGGCCCAAAAGTGTTCAGTTATTTTCCAATGCCCGATTTCCCTGTTTTGTTTTCACACACTTGTTGTTCTCCAGCTCTTACTTGTTAGACGTTTGACGAACGACTGAGAAAGGTTGCCCTCCGAAACGCTAATGGGAGCTCCACCAATGCTCTCCCCCGCCAAAAAAAAAGAGAAAAAGAGTACCAAGTTCAGTTAGAGATCGCTCATGAGTGTTTGTGTTTGATATGTTTGTTTGCATTTATTACGGGAGAGCACCAGATAGTCGGGTCTCGCACGCGACCCAAACAAATTTGCCTGCTATCAGCTGTGTTTGTTGATTTGTTTATACTTAGGGGGCTTTTTTTTTTGCTTATCGGTTTCCAACAGGTGGTCTGGTCTTTTGAGTGGTATATAAATTGGCACTCTATGTTGTTATCATCGAGTTGTATAATTATTAAAAACAGGGTCACTTTCATTCAGTTATATATTTACATACATATAATGTATTTCACAACAAATTGCGCAATCAAAGAAAGCAAAAACAACAATGATTAATTAGTTTTTGCTAGCTGAGATGAGATGCATGCGGCAAATGTTAGCGTTATATATGAAATACTGAAAAAGTGATGATGAAATTTGATAAGAGGGATTGAGAAAAGAGTTAAGAAACTAATACTACTACTTACATTCAGTCTGCTAGCACATAAATTAATCGTAGATTATATAGTGACAAGTGAGTTATACCTATAAGCGAACAATTAAACATAATCAAGTAAAGAAAGATAAAGGAAAAGAGTTGGGAGATTGGTATTAAATATACACTCGACCCCACTTGAATAAGAAATACCTTCAGGTGCATCATTAATTGCTGTGTTTAGACTAGTTTTAAATTTAAAATTATAATGGAACAAAACAAAACTTAGTTTTAGGTGTTAAAGTAATTGTGAAGTAATCTTAAAGAAAACGATTAATAGGATGTGCATTTAATATTCAAGTGGGGAGGAGCGTACTTAAAATAATGTTCATTGAAAAATAGTTCCCAAAACCATTTTAAAAATTGAAAGACGGTAATACTATTTAAGGTTGTCGATTTTGCAAATGAACAAATAAGAAAATATATCTCAAATCCTTATGATTCAATATTGAAAACTTTCTAAAGCAATCCGAATCGTTTTCAAACGTAAATCAACGTCAATTCCGCATAGTTTTCGAACTTGCTGTTCTTAATTCTGGGTGAAATGTCAATCACTTTGCTTTTCGAGTTAAATTTGAACTTATTTGTCGCTAAAATATTATTCACTGGGCGTCATCAGGTTAGCGCCCCCAAAGGCATTCTTCGTTTGTGTTCAATATTTTCTGAAAATTACAGAAAAAAACTCAACAAAAAATTTGGTCATCAGTGATAATTGTAATTTGCTTAGTTTTTTTTCGAAACTGAAACTTTTTATTGCTTATAATTAACATTTTAGATAGTTTCACATTTTCTGTTGTATGAGAATTTTGATGGTAAAGGAGAAAAGATCACACAATTTTTAAACTACTTATATTTTACCTACATTACCTGTACCTAAGAATTGTTCTTGTAAATAAACGACAGTGCCGAATTTATCCACTAATGCTTAGTATTGTTCTCAACAAATCGAAAATTAATGGAAAAATATTGGGAAGGTGTAACCGTGATGTATTGATGAGAAAATTGTCAATTGTTTTTCATTCCACTGACAAAAAGCCAAACGATTCTACTCCGATACCGACTTAACTGCTGAAATAGTTTTTCTTAGTGTAGGACAAGTCAAATGATCTGAAATCAATCTCAAATCGTTTACTTTGTATTAGACTAATTTATGATTTTAGGATGAAGACCCCACGGACAAAAGTTTGTTTACCGATTGCAATTGTAACTATAATCCCAAAGATGCAAATATCATTCAAGAAATGGAATACTTGGAAGAGGATCTTGAAGGTCAAGTTTCGTTGATTGGAAGTGATTTTATTTCACAATAATTGTATTTCACAATGCTGGCTGATGATTAGTTTCTAGAATGAAATTCGATTAGTGCCGCTTCATCTTTATGTCTATTGCAGGTTTCCGTTTCTGTAGACCCAACACCCATCTGATAAGCCTAGTAAGATGACGTATACAGCGACCCAACAGCCAGACGACGCACACCAAACACAAATAAACATCTATTGAATTCTGGACAAACCAATTGATATGTTTGGCCTGGCTCCGCAATTGGGGTGCCCCTTTGGTTGCGATCACCTGTTCGACCCACCAGATGGCTAAGTCCATTGGAGCTTGAGGACGTCGACGAAATGCCTCCGTCGAAAGTTTCACATTGTCGGCAAAGCTAAATGTAAAGTAAAAGTGTAATTTTTGTAATAGTATTTTCAGATGACTCCCACTCACTTCTTGTCGAGTATGATTTGCAGTGCCCTTGTAATGTGATCCATATCGAATTCCTGATAGTCTACAATCACACCAAAGCGGCGCTTGGCAATGGTCGCCGCATTTAGAAACTGATCGCCATAGAAGGGAGTCGCCAATATGGGTACACCACAATGCACCGCCTCAGTGGTGCCCATGAAACCAGCATGCGAGATGAAGGCCTTTACCTGGGGATGGCACAACAAATCCCGTTGTGGCAGCCAGTTAAAGGTATGCAGATTCTGCGGCTTGTCCTCTAGTAGTGTTCCATTTGTCCAGCGCATCACAAAACTATAGTTATCCAAACTGGAAATACTGTCGAAGAGGGCACGTCTCTTGGCTGCTGGTAAAGTGGTTGGATTGATCATTGAACCCCAGCTAATCAACACGATTCCTGTGTGCGATCGCTTGAAGAGACTATTCAAATACTGAAAGTTCAATCGAAGACAATTAATAAGATCTTTTAATACAAATTTTAGGTAGGACAAGAAATTGAGCACAAAGTCTTATCTACAACTAAAAAATTAATCGCTTGATTTTAGCATTTCAGATTAATAATCTTCATATTTAATATTTGGTTATTTGGTATTCTATATCAAATAGCTTCAATGGGTTCGATCGATCTTTGAAAATACAAAACAAAAGCAAAATATTCCGAATTGACCCACTGATTTCCCAGCTCAGTTATTTATTTTTGACGATTTCGAAAACTTATTTCGCAATAGTCTCACTTTTAATTGGAAAACTAATTTTTGACTCGTAATAAGTACAACAATAAAGTTAAAATGATACTTTTTGGAATTTAAAAGAGAAGTCTGAAAAGTAAAAACTTCTATCCAAAATGTATGACAAATGCGGATAAAAAATTCACTCAAATTGTGCAATCCAAAGTTGAAACCAGAAGCCCGGGCTAACATCGACCATGCCGAAGTTTGTATACCCTTGAAAGTTCTTGTGTTACTAAATCCCTAAATTAAAATCGCAAAAGGAAAACGGTTTATGGAAAACCCTTAACTAGCCGCTATAGCACGGCACTCATGCGTATGCATGTATGTAGATATGCAGCATGCAGTTTGCCTGTTGTTTGTATGACAGCTATATTATATAGTTTTCCGATTTTTATCAGATTTGGCAAGATTATAATTTGTTATATGCATATGTTATTTACCAAATTTGGTGATGATCGAAAAAGAAACTAAAAAGTTTTTAGAAGCAAAACTATTTTTGGTCCGATTTTTCCTATTGGAGCTATATGATATAGTAGTCCGATCTTGATCAAACTTCGCAGGGATGTTTGGAATTATAGTAAACTGCTAAATATAAAGTTTTATAATGATGAGGTGAAAAAGAACGAAGTTATTGATCTAAAACTCATTTTTTGACTGATGGTTCCTATGGGAGCTATATGATATAGTTGTCCGATCCGGATGAATCCGAAATATACAATGCCTGCAGTATATACAAGACTCCGTTCAAAATTTCAGCTCTGTAGCTATAGCGGTTTAGGAGGAGAAGCTGTTGATCCAGACAGACGCACAAACGGATTTGAACTCGTCTTGTTATGCTGATCAAGAATATGTATACTTTATATGGTCGGAGAAGAAATCGAAACTGATTTTTATTTGCAAGGGTATACAAATCAGTTTCTAATGGTCGACTTCTAGATTCATGTCTTGACAAAAGTTTGATCTGTTTTAGTTAATGAATTAAGTCTCAATTTGTCATTTGATAAAATCAGAGTGCTAAAAAAAGTGAAGAAAGAGATGACAAAATTTGTCTACTGTAATTAAATTAGATCTTCAGTTATTAAACATCAGTTTTGGCATTTCTTATAAAATAAAAATCAAACTGATCTTTATGTGAAAATTGTCCCAGTGGGTCTAGTGTTTCCTATAAGAATAAACTGTTAGGACTGATTGGAACAAGGGAAGGGCATTAGCTCAACCGATTGTAGAATCTAGATTCTAGGGTCTCTCTCTGATCAAACCTACCTCAGGCAGCTCTTCCGTCTGACCGATTTGTAGGCCAGCCACTTCCACCACAGAGGGAGCATAGGGATAGGAACCAGTGAGTGAATGATGTTGGTTGATCAGCATGAGGCTGGTGTTCTTAACGATGTCATCGATGGGTGGTAGACCGAAGCCAAATCGTTCACGTATCAATTTGTCTGTGGCCGGTTGCGTTATAAAACTGCAAGCAAAAAGCACAAGAGATAAGTGAGCTGAGTTGAAGGTCTCGCTGGGTGCATTGCGATGACCCACTTGTATAGGAAATTGACTGTGTTGGAGTGTATGAAATTATTCAAGCGATCCGCAAACGTCATCTCATCCGTGTGGGGCAGAAAGTTCATGGGCATTACGGAATTAATGAAGGGCGTGCCCATGCGCTGATAATGCCAGGGCATGATGGCACAACTGCTCAAGGCGATCACAGGAGCATTGAGCAGATGGGCCACAGCGTACATGCAGTCATTGGAGAAACTCTCCAAGACGATCACATCGTAGTGCAGCGGCGACCTCAAGAGTTGCTCGATCAGCGGTGAGTTCAGGGCCACGCGGCAAGCACTCATGCCCCATTCGTGAAGCCTGAAGTAGGTGGGTATTTTGAAGGGCAACCCCAGAGGTTTCCATTCCGACCCAAAGAACTGCAAGAGCGCAGATTGTGAGATTAATCAGCAAGCAAGTTGGAGGCATTCTCACCTTTAGGTCAATCACATCTGTGAGCAAACCCATGCCCTCGAATACGTAGTCCGTGTAGTTGGTCATGGGCTTCTGCAGCGGAAAGTAGCTATACATGCTGATATTATGGCCACGTCGGGCCAACTCCACAAATATGGGACGAAAGAAGGCAAAGTGACTCTTGCCGGGATGTTGAAATAGCCCAAGAATTTGAGCCGATTCGTTCCCATCTGGACCCCATGCTGCCACAAGCACCAACATGGCTATCAAACGCCACACAAACATTCTAAAGATTTCGTCGCTCAAAAGTTCAAAAGTTACTTTAGATAGATACCAGGTTCTTTATACACAAAAAAAAAAAAACTACAAAAAAAAACCAATCTTTAATTGCCAACAATCTCTGTGTGTGTGTGTGTGTTTGCAAAATGATCGTGACCAGCATTTAAGCCATTGTTTTAGCCAGCTTGGAGACCTTTTCTTGCCGTTCCGTAATTGTCGTCGGGTGACGAGTGGCAAACATTAAAACTGTTCCCCGCCTCCAATATTTAACTATAATTCTATGTCTCCACATGAATTTCCAACGTTACATTGTAGTTTTTATTGTCATAGTCAAATCTGTTGATTGAACGATTTGAAAGGCTAAAATTCTTACAAAAATTATCACAATTTCCGTTTAATCACAATACGTATCCAACTAGTCACAGCCGCTATCCGCGATCAACTGAAAATAGTTTGCAAATATGTAAGTTGCAAGTCGCCACAAAAACCAAGTCAAGAGAGACAGAGAACTGCAGTGCTTTGAGGCTAAATGCTGCCCTATGTTGCATTTGCATTGGATGGAGATACACTCAAAGAAAAACCTTTTCCAACCTATATTTAGAACTGTGCAAATAGTTTTGGGATAAAGTTATGTCGAAGACATTGTTCTCTCAACTTTTGTAGTCTTTAGTTTTGGAAATCAAAATATTAAGACAATAATGATGATCGAAGGACTTAAACTTGATGTTTCATAAGTTGATAGCCTTTCGGTAAATCCATTCCCAACCATTTTATCTACAATCTTTCGTTAAGAACTTGTTTTGTTTCTAATTTCAGAAGGATTCTATCAATTTTAATTCTTTTATTTCACTTTAAATAATATAAAAGTGTTTTGAATAGTAAATTACGAGAAATTAAGAGTATAGGCTAATTACAAGACCTTTTCTACTTAGATATGAAAAGAAGGATGTGAAAATTATGAGGATAACTGTTGGTTTTTGGGAGAAAATATGGAAGAGAATAAAAAGCCCGTGAATATTTATTTATTTACCCTCAACTAACGACTAAGTGGCTATGCCATTTCATTTATGTATATAAGAAAATATTGATTCTTGAAATTCGGATAAGAAATTTTCAGTGAGTCACGATAATCTAGTTTCCATTTCAATATAGTTACGAATAGTGCCAAGAAAGATTATAAATAAGTTTCGATATTTTATTATGACTGAGTTGTAGCTAGGTTCATTTGACATTTGCCAGTATGATTCTATCGGGATTGTTTTTTTATTTACTTTAGTCATTTACTATAATATGTTCTGATAGAGAATATGTGGTTTCCTTAAAGAGTTAACCAACCATTATTTTATATCTGAATTTAAATATGTGTATTGTTGATGATATTTGTATTTGTCAATGTTAATTTAAACACAATAATCTATTATACCTAAACAAATAATTGGATACTATCAATTATACAATTCGGATTCCCTTATTAAAATAAATACATATATGCATTATCTATTTGTTTTTATATTTATAAGTTTTTTCATTGTTATTACTATAAAAATAAATGGGGACTCACAATCTTTGAGGATCAGATGGGGGAATATGGGGACTCACAATCTTTGAGGAACAGATGGCGGAATTTCGGTTCCAATTGCTTTCTGTGGAATTGCTATTCAATTTGTATTGAAATCTATTTTAATCAGAGTTGCGTTGGCCTTTAGATGCCTGGCTAAATTTAAATATTTATTATTAGTGTTTCTTCTTCTCTAAATAATTAAATGAATCGAACCTGCATCCGCTTAATATCCATCCATCATTGCAATTGGTTTCTAGCTCAAAGTGCAATTTGATAATCTCTGTAAGAAAGAAGAACGTCTTCGCTTGTTTTTTTTTCAGTGTAACTCAGTATGTGGCGAGTCATAAGCAATTTGTTTGCGGTTAGTTCTGAAATTACTCAATCAAGAGAAGGTCGCCAAGGGGGTAGGGTTCTATTGAATATTTGCAATGAATATGCAAACCAAAGATGCGATTATTATAATAATCGTGAGTGAAACACGAGATGAGATTATATATTTAGCTGATACTGATAGATATGTAATATCTATCAAAGTATATGGAAAAATGAAAACTTCAGCGATGGCAAACAAAACTAATTTTAATAAATTTTCGAAAGATAAAAGATCTTACATTAATTTCTTAAGCAGTACTAGATATTTAGGTCCATCACTATTTCCTTTCCTGTTCCAGGTGTAACTATTGTTGGGGAAAGGGACATCGGGGCATGGGGCATGTAGTTAGAGTTGCTCTTCACACCTTAGTTAATCCACCTTTGTTTGTCTGACTGCACCCAAACAAGTCCCTTTGCTTTAAACTTGTTGCACTGTCACTTGTATAAACTCTGTTTCTTTCTGTCTCCGCTGTTCAGATGTCGGAAACAATCCAATCGAATATACGTCAAAAGAAGCAGAGGATTACATGCGAACAATTAGCATGAAAATTCAGAAAAAGAATTCATTAAACTTGCTACGAATTTCTCATACTAATATCTTCGTTAGATTCAGAACAAGAAAGTTGATTCAATTAAAAATAAATAATAGAAATTGCCAATTGGATAAAATATTTTAAAGTTTGTGATATATTTTTATTACTCTATTTGTGTCCTTTAAATGTTCGCCCTTTCTATGGGATAAATTAAATATATATTAATCTCAACAGTCCTTTGAGGGTTATCTTTTGGTCTGTGTATTTTTATTTGTAATAATTTCACCTGCCAATGACAAAAAGAAAGAGCGCACAAAATAACCATAAATATTTTTTCGTCGATTTTCCACGGCTGTCAAACGCACATTTTTCATGGCATACTTTTCGGCAGTCATCAAATTTTACACTCACGTCTCGGAATATTAGTCAGAGTATGCAAAGGAAAAACTTTTGAGTTTTCACTTTGAGTTGGACTTTTGCCTAATTAAAATTCACATTGACTTTGATAATGTCTTATAATAACCATAATTTTTAAGATACTAATTTCAGAATGTTGCACCCTCCCCGCATTCTCCCACCCCTTCCCATCACCCACACATATATAAAATATCTTTCTCAATAGCATTTCCTTTCCATTCCGTTCCGGGGGCAAGTCGTAGAAATATGAGGAAAATAATAAGGAAAAATTTTCACGTCTCGCTTAATTAGAGAGCCGAAACAGCAACAGCCGGAGCCGGAGCTGGTTAGGTTGAGATTTTTGTAACTTTTGTTGGCACATCGGTTAAACTGGACGCTGCCGGGCGATGTCAACAGCTGCCAAGGGGGAGGGTGATGGGCTAAAGGGGGTGAGTTTTGTATTAATATTTGCTGCACGTCATTAAATTGTGACTTAATTGTGAAAATTTCACAAGTGGAAAAGTGAAAATTTACAACAGATTATCAAATCAAGTGTGAAAATTGCGAAGCATCAACAGATGTTCTCCTACCACCCCCATCCCCCCTCCCATTGAGGAACGAGTGAACAGAGAACTTCATTCTGGCTATTAAAAACAATTGATGTTGCCATCGTTTGCAGTTGATTTGTATTTCATTCAGGAGTTGACATTTTATTTTTAGAAATGTTTCATAAGGCATTTCTTTATTTTGTTTTTAATGAGGTAAAAGTTTTTTTAATTAAGATTCCAAGCCCCCCCTTGAGTTCTTCTACTAATCTGTAATCTGTTCTTACATTCTTTTACATTTACTTATTTCAAAATTTTGTTAAAGCCAACTCGGGGACATTTATTGGAAGTAAACAAAAAGTGAGCAAGTGAGCTACCACGTGCTCACATCAGCAGACTTCGCTAACGACAATATACCTAATTTTTTTTGCTTTAAATTACCGATTCTTTATATTCATGTATGATAAAAAATTTAATTTAATTTGATTTAAAACTTAATACAATTTGTCTACCTAAAAAGGTGGTTTGTCTTAAAAGTTAAGCTTAGAAATTATTTATAAATTATGTATAAAACTAACTTTACGACATTTGACGGGTCCTAGGAACAATACATTATTGAAATCAATATAAGTTATAAGTTAAGTCAGCTTTAGTTGATTCTGGTAACCCTAGAACCTTCAACTGATCTAACTTGTCGTTTCATGACATATTTGAAATGGTCATATCCAGAGATAAAAGTTTTCGCAAACCTTTGCTTACAAAGTCTCTAAAAGACCCTAAGTTAGTATCTTTATACCCTTGCAAAAAGGGTATATTAATTTTGGTCAGAAGTGTGCAACGCATAGAAGGAGTCATATCCGACCATATAAAGTATATATATTCTTGATCAGCATGACAAGACGAGTTCAAATCCGTTTGTCCGTCTGTCTGGATCAACAGCTTCTCCTCCTAAACCGCTATAGCTACAGAGCTGCAATTTTGGACGAAGTCTTGTATATACTGCAGGCATTGTATATCTCGGATTCATCCGGATCGGACAACTATATCATATAGCTCCCATAGAACCCGTCGGTCGAAAATAGAGTTTTAGATCAATAACTTTGTTGTTTTTCATCTGATTGTTATAAAACTTAACATTTGGCAGTTTACTATACATCTATACGTCCGTGCCAAATTTGATCAAGATCGGACTACTATATCATATAGCTCCCATAGGAACAATCGGACCAAATATAGTTTTGCTTCTAAAAACTTGTTTGTTTCTATTGCGATTATCACCAAACTTAGCAAATAACATTTGCACATAATAAATTATAATCCTGCCAAATTTGATCAAAATCGGATTACTATATGATGTAGCTGTCATACAAACAGATGGAAAAATTGCATGCTGCAGCATACATACATATATCTACATACATACATGCATATGTGTGCGTGCCCTGCTATACCGTGTAGATAAGGGTTTTTACACAAAAACCCTTTCCATTTTGCGATCTCCATTTAGGGATTGAGTAAGGCATGAACTTGCAAGGGTATACAAACTTCGGCATGGTTGAAGTTAGCCCGGCCTTCTGGTTTTATTTCTGCTTCACTTATTTTGTAGCTTAACTTCTTATATATTTATTTAGCTATTTTATTGATTGATTTTTTGTGGTGTTTACACTCATAATATTTGTAGATATCGAAAATAAGTAGAACCGAATCAATAAGTTCAATAATTCACAATTTAAAATCAGTTTAGCCTAGTGCAATTTCATATTAGAACAGTTTTGACTTATTTTTCAAACAAAATTCCCATATCAATCTCAAAAGTTTTCAATTTGCTTTAGAGCTTAATCATTTTTTGGAGATATTTTTTAAATTCTAAAATCAATAGAAAATCTAAAGAGAGAAAAAGGTTTTCTCCCCCGTGTATCAATTTATTTTTAACGTCTTGACTCCTGAACGTTGAAATTCAGTTCAATTTAACTTCGATACGATTGCCATTTATTTCTAATGGCAATAAAACGAAATTTAAAATGATAGAAATCTCATTGAAAAATCGCAGATAAGTTAAGGAGCAAAAAAAAGGGTTACCAGGGCGCGTGTCCATTCGATTTCATTTGGGGGCGGGGCTTTTGTAAATTTTCCAGCCATTTAAATTTAATGGAAGTGCATGAAAAGATAAGAACCAGCGACCAACCGACCGACCGCCCTTCCACTGGAGTGTGGTTTAGAGGGAAAAGTTCACACACGCGTGCGAATGTGTGAAATTTATAACAAATCAATAAAATGACAATAGGTGCAACTTTATCGACGGTGAACGCCGCCGTTCCATTGATACTACTTACTGCTCCTGACACATGAGTGTGAGTGGGTGGTGAATGGTGGATGGAAGGGCGCTTGGGCTGAAACTTTACTCGATAAACAATTTTTCGCACGGAAGTGCAATTTGAGCTGAATGCTTCGGCTTCGGTCTTTGTCCCGTCCCTGGATTCATTCTCGATGGTAAACGCGGAAATTATACAGTAAAAGTTTCTAATACATTTGTTACCGCCAATCAATCGTTTTTGCACAAGGTGTTATAGGCCGGTCTACCGACCAGACCAAAAAGGGTTGTGAAAGTTGGTCGAACAGAAACTTTTCCGTCAGATAGAAGACAAGAAACTATCCCAAGAGACCTTTAATGGTGATGGAAGGGTTTGCAGCACAGGAAATCTTAACAAATGAAAGCTATCGTAGGTAAAAACAGTGTTTGGAGAGGTGCCTGACGAAATATGACTAGTAATCGAATTATCATTGATTCTGGGCTTAAAATATTCCTAATCATATTAACCCTTATATAAATTCTTTAATGGGAGAACAAGTTACATGTGTAGGTTCATAATTCTTTAATGGGAGAACAAGTTACATGTGTAGGTTCATAATTGCATTCAGTTTCTTTTTTAAAAAATTCCAACTAACTTTCCTAAATCTTAGGCCTTGAAATAGAGCTCCTAAAGTTGTAATTAAGTCAAAAGTTTCCCCATCATTGTGTGCTTTCTTCGAATTTTTAAGCCTAAGCTGACGACCTTTGAAGACCTTCGCGATAAGTTTACAAACTCAATTTTCTAGTATTGTGCTTAGACTGCAAATCATAGTTTCTAGAACTCTTTGTGCAATAGAAAAGTTGTTAATAAAAACATGTATGGTTTATAATATTGTAAGTAAACCTCAAATTAAATTGTGTTATAAGCTGTATCAAATGACTATATCATATGTCATACAAAAGAAAATGTTCATTCAATGTTTAGTTTCGTTGAAGATATTTATTTATTTCAGTCATTAAATGATTTTCACTAGTCTTACATGTTAAGTTTACAAACCAATTCGTCGAAATCCATATCCGTTTCAAGTATTAGTTCATTCAATGAAATATCAATAAGATATCAGTTGCCGTATTCCAAAATGTCGGAAATTTTGCAACAAGTGTTAGATGATGAAATTAATGGTATACCATCTCAATATAATGATTAACAAACAAGAAAACAATTTATTAATTAACATAATCGTAAGCATAGAGTTTACTGAGTTTTAAATAAATTAAAATTAGTTTATGAGAGATAACATTATGTAAAGTATTCGATTGAGCTTTGCTCCCTACTTTATTCCTAGATAACCCACTACAACCCAAGTGCTTTACCTATTTCTATTTGTCATAAACAATAGGAGGAAATATTATTATTATTAATCTAGCGTAATTGAGATTCCAGGCCTACTGCTATTTATAAATTATATTTAACCAAAACACACAAATTGAAGGTGTAAACATTGTTGCGTGCCTTCTGGCATCCACAAGCTCATTCGCATCCTCCATTCCCATTCCTCATCCCTAATTTCTCATTCCTCCCATAATGCCCATTACCCATTCCCATTTTTAGCAACCGCGTCGACCCTTGGATTTTGGCTTAAGAAGCTTCTTTCACTTACTGCAGGTGTCTTTAATTGACAGGGCAAACTATTTATTGCCACGTCACGTGATCTATAAACGTGACGCCACCACCTGAAGACAGTTTCGCCCCCATTCGCTTGGTGGGTGGGCGACTGAGATTTAAGTCTGTTGGGACATTCTGGAGGAGTTCTGTGCGCTGGCTCAAACCAGGTGTCGTCTCGATATCGATTAACAAACAAACTTGAAGCAGTCAGTCTCAGTTGCCCCAATACATGTTGGGTTTTGTAGCTATTTCCGTGACAGTAATCAATTTATTTTTGGCAGTGCGCCGATTGCGTTTCCGTTTCAAAAGAGAGAACATGGACGAACCCGAACCCGAACCTGTGCACTCCTCGGATCAACTTTTTTGCCACGTTTCATTTCATTTTGGCATAGCGATTTCCGCAGAAATGTCGATAAATCATCTGGGCCAAAACCGTAGCTGCAGACATCGACATCCAATCCAAGTCCACGGATCCCATTCAGGATGTTGGCGTGATAGATAAGTTGACAGCCAGACTAAGGCAAGGGTTGTCTTTCAATTCCAGATTAATCAATCTTTTCATTTCCCCCCAACATTTTTGCGTTTCTTCAATTCTGTCAATTAATTAATTTGCAAAATAAAGTTAACGTCACGTGACCCACAAAAAAGAAGTTGTCAACCATCACGCTATTTTGTTGAAGAAAGTTTTTAACTTTTCGACCGATTCAGAGATGAGACAGTTTGCTGTGATTTATCGTAGATTTCTGACGAATTGAAGTCACAAATGTCACGAGACCTTTGATAATAAAAGAGAAACCGTCCACGTATGCTTTAGAAATTCTTTCGTTCTATCTCAAGAGCTTTCATTATATTTGCCTGATCCGATATAGCACATGCCCAAAAGGTTGCAAATTAAAACAAAACTTTCTCTTTGCTCTCATTCGTCTTGAAACTTTAAAATGGACACCATCTTTCATTAAAACTAAAACTTGAGTTTCTAAACTAATCGAAGAGTGGGGATGTAAACGCTTACTCATAGAACTGAGTTCTGCTTAGTGTTACCAGCGCTTGTCAGGAAAAAAAGCTAACATTTTTTATGCTAAAATTTAGCTAAGAATTTTTTAAATACAAAATTCATAATAAATACCTGGTCTATGTTCTTGCCACATCGTCAATTCTTTACCAATCCAATTAAGCCCTTACCAATCCAATCTTTAAACTCAGATCAAAAAATTTCACTTATAAGCAAGACAAATATAGAACCACTCAATTAAGTTTAGAAAGACTGTGTTAAAAATACTTCCGAAGTCAAGCTTGTCACGTAACTTTTTAAATTCAAAAATTTAAATTAAGACAAAAAAAACAAAACAAAAATAAAACAAAAAAAACTTCAGTATAAGTATAGTAAATTAGATAGAGCATCCGCAAAAGGTTATATCTGGAAAAATAATATTTTAAATAAATAATACACCTTGCAAAAAGTGAAAATTCATATAATTAATTATTTCCACTATGGAAATATGGAAATTTCCACTATAGTGGAAATATTGAAATTTCAACTATAGTGGAAATATGGAAATTTTAACTATAGTGGAAATGTCGAAATTTCAACTATAGTGGAAATATTGAAATTTTAACTATAGTGGAAATGTCGAAATTTCAACTATAGTGGAAATATTGAAATTTCAACTATAGTGGAAATATCGAAATTTCAACTATAGTGGAAATATTAAAATTTCAACTGGAAATATTGAAATTTCAACTATAGTGGAAATATTGAAATTTCAACTATAGTGGAAATATTGAAATTTCAACTATAGTGGAAATATTGAAATTTCAACTATAGTGGAAATATTGAAATTTCAACTATAGTGGAAATATTGAAATTTTAACTATAGTGGAAATGTCGAAATTTCAACTATAGTGGAAATATTGAAATTTTAACTATAGTGGAAATGTCGAAATTTCAACTATAGTGGAAATATTAAAATTTCATCTATAGTGGAAATATTAAAATTTCAACTATAGTGGAAATATTGACATTTCAACTATAGTGGAAATATTAACTGGAAATTTCAACTATAGTGGAAATATTGAAATTTCAACTATAGTGGAAATATCGAAATTTCAACTATAGTGGAAATATGGAAATTTTAACTATAGTGGAAATGTCGAAATTTCAACTATAGTGGAAATATTGAAATTTTAACTATAGTGGAAATGTCGAAATTTCAACTATAGTGGAAATATTAAAATTTCAACTATAGTGGAAATATTAAAATTTCAACTATAGTGGAAATATTGACATTTCAACTATAGTGGAAATATTAACTGGAAATTTCAACTATAGTGGAAATATTGACATTTCAACTATAGTGGAAATATCGAAATTTCAACTATAGTGGAAATATTGAAATTTTAACTATAGTGGAAATGTCGAAATTTCAACTATAGTGGAAATATTGAAATTTTAACTATAGTGGAAATGTCGAAATTTCAACTATAGTGGAAATATTGAAATTTTAACTATAGTGGAAATGTCGAAATTTCAACTATAGTGGAAATATTAAAATTTCAACTATAGTGGAAATATTAAAATTTCAACTATAGTGGAAATATTGACATTTCAACTATAGTGGAAATATTAACTGGAAATTTCAACTATAGTGGAAATATTGAAATTTTAACTATAGTGGAAATGTCGAAATTTCAACTATAGTGGAAATATTAAAATTTCAACTATAGTGGAAATATGGAAATTGCAACTATAGGAATATTGGAATAAGGATTAACTGAAATTTTAACTATGAGTATTGAAATTTCAACTATAGTGGAAATATTAACTGGAAATTTCAACTATAGTGGAAATATTAACTGAAATTTCAACTATAGTGGAAATATTAAAATTTCAACTATAGTGGAAATATTGACATTTCAACTATAGTGGAAATATGGAAATTTCATAGTGGAAATTATGAAATTTTAACTATAGTAGAAATTTCAACTATAGTGGAAATATTAAAATTTAAACTATAGTGGAAATATTGACATGACATATATGTACACACACATGGAAATATCGAAATTTCAACTATAGTGGAAATATCGAAATTTCAACTACAGTGGAAATATCGAAATTTCAACTACATATAGTGGAAATATTAAAATTTCAACTATAGTGGAAATATTGATAGGAAATTTCAACTATAGTGGAAATATTGAAATTTCAAATATAGTGGAAATATGAAATTTGAACTATAATGAAATTTCAACTATATTGAAATTTTTAACTATAGTGGAAATATAGAAATTTCAACTATAGTGGAAATATTGAAATTTCAACTATAGTGGAAATATTGAAATATCGAAATTTCAACTATAGTGGAAATATCGAAATTTCAACTATAGTGGAAATATCGAAATTTAAACTACATATAGTGGAAATATCAAAATTTCAACTATAGTGGAAATATTGAAATTTCAACTATAGTGGAAATATTGAAATTTCAAATATAGTGGAAATATGAAATTTCAACTATAATGAAATTTCAACTATATTGAAATTTTTAACTATAGTGGAAATATTGAAATTTCAACTATAGTGGAAATATGGAATTTTCAACTATAGTGGAAATATTGAATTTTCAACTATAGTGGAAATATTAAAATTTCAACTATAATGAAAATACTGTGGAAATTTCAACTATAGTGGATATATGCAAACTTTAACTATAGTGGAAATATTGAAATTTCAACTATAGTGGAAATATTAAAATTTAAACTACATATAGTGGAAATATCAAAATTTCAACTATAGTGGAAATATTAGATATGGGAAATATAGAAATTTCAACTATAATGAAAATATTGAAATTTCAACTATAGTGGAAATTATTCGACTACAGTGGAAATATAGAAATTTCAACTATAGTGGAAATATAGAAATTTCAACTATAGTGGAAATATTGAAATTTCAACTATAGTGGAACATATTGAAATATCGAAATTTCAACTATAGTGGAAATATCGAAATTTCAACTACAGTGGAAATATCGAAATTTCAACTATAGTGGAAATATTAAAATTTCAACTATAGTGGAAATATTGAAATTTCAACTATAGTGGAAATATTGAAATTTCAAATATAGTGGAAATATGAAATTTCAACTATAATGAAATTTCAACTATATTGAAATTTTTAACTATAGTGGAAATATAGAAATTTCAACTATAGTGGAAATATTGAAATTTCAACTATAGTGGAAATATTGAAATATCGAAATTTGAACTATAGTGGAAATATCGAAATTTCAACTACAGTGGAAATATCGAAATTTCAGCTATAGTGGAAATATTAAAATTTCAACTATAGTGGAAATATTTGAAATTTCAACTATAGTGGAAATATTGAAATTTCAAATATAGTGGAAATATGAAATTTCAACTATAATGAAATTTCAACTATATTGAAATTTTTAACTATAGTGGAAATATTGTTTATGGAGGAAATTTCAACTATAGTGGAAATATGGAATTTTCAACTATAGTGGAAATATTGAATTTTCAACTATAGTGGAAATATTAAAATTTCAACTATAATGAAAATACTGAAATTTCAACTATAGTGGATATATGCAAACTTTAACTATAGTGGAAATATTGAAATTTCAACTATAGTGGAAATATTAAAATTTAAACTACATATAGTGGAAATATCAAAATTTCAACTATAGTGGAAATATTAGATAGGAAATATAGAAATTTCAACTATAATGAAAATATTGAAATTTCAACTATAGTGGAAATATTGACTACAGTGGAAATATAGAAATTTCAACTATAGTGGAAATATAGAAATTTCAACTATAGTGGAAATATTGAAATTTCAACTATAGTGGAAATATTGAAATATCGAAATTTCAACTATAGTGGAAATATCGAAATTTCAACTACAGTGGAAATATCGAAATTTCAACTATAGTGGAAATATTAAAATTTCAACTATAGTGGAAATATTGAAATTTCAACTATAGTGGAAATATTGAAATTTCAAATATAGTGGAAATATGAAATTTCAACTATAGTGGAAATATTGAAATTTCAACTATAATGAAATTTCAACTATATTGAAATTTTTAACTATAGTGGAAATATTGAAATATCGAAATTTCAACTATAGTGGAAATATCGAAATTTCAACTACAGTGGAAATATCGAAATTTCAACTATAGTGGAAATATTAAAATTTCAACTAGAGTGGAAATATTGAAATTTCAACTATAGTGGAAATATTGAAATTTCAAATATAGTGGAAATATGAAATTTCAACTATAGTGGAAATAAGGAAATTTCAACTATAGTGGAAATATGGAATTTTCAACTAAAGTGGAAATATTGAAATTTCAACTATAGTGGAAATATTAAAATTTCAACTATAGTGGAAATATTGAAATTTAGTAAATTATTATTTTTACGGTATAATAAAAATTTCAAATTCAAATTTTGGTGATGTTCGCATAAGAAGCAAACAATATACATATATCCATAATATATGTATTATTGTCCCACCTTGATCAAATTTACCACGGACGTTTGGATAAATAGTGAACTGCCGAATGTTAAGTTTCATGATAATCGGGTGAAAAGAACGAAGTTATTGATCTAAAACTCTTTTTTCGACCGATGGTTCCTATGGGAACTATAGGACGGATTTCAAGAGATGCCTAAATAATTTTAAACTGTAGATTATAGAGTTTAGATAAATCAATTGTGACTTGTTTCAGAGAATGTGGAAATTGGGAATCGACTTGGCTAATTACATAACTCTGTTTCCAATTTTCTTATTTAATGTTGTGGTGTACTCTAAAAGAAGCAAAGATTCAATATTTCTAGTTGGAAAAGAAGCCACTTAATTTTCCATTGCTTTAGTTCTTAGTAAATACCATAATAAAAACCTATCGTTTATATTCCGATTGTTTGACACAGTCGCAACGATTAGTCACAGATTTCTCTTCTCCCACCAATCCGCATTTCCATTGGGAATATGTATCTAATCATACTTTTATCAGCAACGCCAATCGCTTGCCCAATTGTGGGGGGTCAAGTGCTGGAATTGATGTTTCGTTTATGATTTATCGTCACTTACTGGCAAGTCATTCTCTTCTGCGACCTCCATCCACCGCTCTAATGGTCGACATATTGCAGGCAATGCAAAAACAAAAACTAAATTAGACCAAATAGCCTATAAGGGTGGCGCACAAAGAGGTCTTCATCGCCGTCGTCGCCGTCATGCTGTCATAATCATCAGAAGACAGCATCCATCCATCGTATCCATCCATCGCATCCATTTTGCAACGCCCACATGTGCTCTATGGGCGACACAAGGATTCTCCCATCCCAAGGCTTGGCATTTACTGATGTAATAACCATGTTTTCAGCTTGTAATGCGGCAGGGCAACAAACACGCAGGGGGTGAAAGTCAAGTTGCAGGGGCGGAAAGGCCAAACCAACCGACTGACTGACTGAGTGAGAGGGGGAGTGGGAGGAAGGGTCGTGGGTTGTGGGTCGAGGGTGTCTTATTTTTGAATTGTTTTTGAAGTTAAATGTGTGATAATTTAATGACTGTCGACGCCTGACGACGACGAGGACAAGGACGAGGACGACGGCGGTGCATCGCTTAAAGGACCTTTCTGTCCTCACTTCCTTTTTGAAGCTCACAAGCGTTCCAAGCTGAGCTCTGAGCCGAACGTTTAATTTAGTGGAATAATAAAAATGTTTTCTTCCGTTTTTGGGGGCATAAAATTGCTTTGGACTGCCGATGATTTGTGCACTTTTGATGTAACAGATTGTCTTTTAATGATTCCAATTCGGAAATTGGGAATCTAGCCAGCCAAGTGTGTCCAAAAATTATTAGTTACATCATTGAATTTCCGGGGGTGGTTGGCTTAGGGATTCGTGTGATTTCCTTTCTTGTGGGAAGATGATTTTCCCTTAGTCATTGAGAATGAAATCTGAACTATTTTTGCCATCGTGATCTCTTCTTATTATAATAGAATCATCTGTTTGAATGGAAACCAGTTTAGAATTAATAATGATTTCTTCATAATTTGCATACTCGACTTCAAATTGATATAAATTGCAAATGAAGTAACTGGTTTCAACCGATCGATCGCCTGAGTATTCTGTCATGTAACTAACTGAATAAAGTTACACATTTTCGAATAAAAATTAAATCAAGTTTTTTAACCAAGTCGAACAGATTTGTGTGAAAGCTGCCCTTTGAGCTTAACCTA
The DNA here is from genome assembly GCA_018150735.1 of Drosophila sp. 14030-0761.01. Lineage (NCBI taxonomy): Eukaryota > Metazoa > Arthropoda > Insecta > Diptera > Drosophilidae > Drosophila > Drosophila sp. 14030-0761.01. Next base: position 6,007,457 of record JAECWO010000099.1, read on the forward strand.
AAGAATGAAAACGGAGCAGGTTCCAAAAATGTTCGAAAATCGAAAACATTTACTCAACTGAAACAGTTGAACGAGAAGCTTTCAGAAATTTGCTACTTATTTTGTATTGGGACTATTTATAGAGCAAGGAAGTCCATTTGAGACTATAATCGAATTTAAAATATCATTATAGATTCACTTTAAGCCCTTAGAGAGTTTTTCTTGTAATATGATATTGAACTTTTTAACTGCTAATTACACTAACACTTCTAGATAAGTTGAACTTCAAAATTTCCGAAATTGCCGATAATTTTTGGAGCACTAAAACTAATTTTTATTTTGTTTAAGTGATCAGATTTATGTATTTATATTTATTTAGTGAGAGGGCGAAAAAGGGATTCTATCATTTATAGTATCATCTATAATTATATACTTATCATCTTTGAATAATTTTTAAGTATTATTTGTCTTATTGCAGATGGATGATAAGAATCGTTCTGACAGATATTTAGCCAACATATATTTTTTCATTTCAACCGAAGCTAATTCGTTATCAATTGACTTCGAAAACGTTCTTTAAGAGCATATATGCTTTTAGTTTTTAACTTATGCTCAATTATAAAATTATATTGAGTGAAAAATATACTTATATAATTTTATGTATGAGGAATTTAGTTAAGATTTATTTTTGGAGCAAGAAAAGTCTTATCAGCACTTCAAATAAATCAAAATTCATTCAAAAGTTAAAGTTCTTTCTCTTTATCTGTGAAAAAATAGACTTTAGTCTGAATTAAGAGATGATAATGGACTATTAGCTAGAACTCAAAGGAATTTCTAAACGAAAACAAGTGCCAAAAATGATAATCTCATTTGAAAACCAAAAATAATATGTGTATATGTATCCTAAGCGAAAAGAGAATGAAGATTTATGCAAATCCGGGGAGGCAAAATTTAAGCTTTTTGATATGGCGCTAATGTAAAAATATGTTCCATGTACGGGAACAGACAGAAATTCAAATGTGCAAAAATATATATGTACACACACATTGGCACACCCACACACATGGTGTGTGTGACAAACAGCGAGTCAAACATTTGCATGTGACAAAGTGAGCCCAGACAGCCGCAAACAATGAAAAATGACTTCAAATGGAGGCAACGATGGCGTCGGCGGCGGCTTAGTTGCCATTTGCCCTGGGCTAATAATTTAATTTGCAAAAAAAGAATATAATAAATATATCTGCAATAAATATTGCAATTTTCACGAGACACGTGACTGCGATTTATGAGGGACAAAAAAAAAAGAACGCAGGCAGCTTAATTGATTTGAAAAAATTCTACTTCTTTATTTCATTTCATTGCTCTTTCTCTCTCTCTCTCTCTGCAGCATCTCTCATTCACTCTCTCTCTCTCTATGGATCAGCAGAAATGGAGGGCATTGAACTGCTCTCGATTATTGCTAACCATATTGTTGTATTTATACAGCGATGCATTAGATCCTCCCGACCCCGAGCCATTCACAGTGAGTCGTGTGTTGCGCAGAAAACTATCCGCCGGACTACTGGACACGGCATATTTGCCCATGGGAGACTCCATGGTACGCATGGGACTCAGATGTTTGGCTGGGATGGCCTTGCTGGGTGTACGCGTTTGATGAACCATTTTCTATATATATAGTTTTTTTTGTTGGAATTTCAATTGATCGGTCAAGTACAGCGAATGGGGATCGTTCAGGGCACACTGGAAAGACGAGTGAGTACTGAGAATTCTAGACAATTGCCGCAACTGCTGGTGCTAGAGCCGCCTTTTTTCGAAGACAGATGCTTAGAGAGACTGCGAAAACAAAAACAATCTGTTAGTTAACTCTATCAGCTATATAGTTTCATGATCCTCACTCACCTTATATTATTTAAGAGCTTTGCTTTGGTGTCCGGTGTCTTCATTGACACATTTGTTGCACCACAGTTTCTTGAATTTGGATTTCTTTTTCCTCTCGAAAAAAGATATAGACGCCGACGTTGTTGGATTTGGTTTGGTTAGAAAGCCGCTGTGGTGAGGCCCTTTTATACCTCCCCAGTCGATCGATCTAGATGAGCTGCTGCCTGTCATGCGGTCGCTGCGTGACATCGACCAGCGCGCTGGTCGCTGGTGAAAACGAGTTTCTGGCCAACGACAGACGCAGATCTCTGGCATTGTTATGAAAACATGGCGAAAACAAAAAGTTCAGGCAGACATGTGCCAAAAAAAAAATACAAAAAACAAACCAGATTTGCACAAATTAGCCAAACATCTCTTGATCTCTAAGGTTTCGGCCATGCGTCAATGAAACGCGTAAACAAACCTCTAAGAAGAAATGCGTAAGCAGGTCAGAAGTAAACAAAATTTACCAGGGATTTCCCTGAAGTATTGGCGAGTCGGTACTTAAACGAGGCTGATCTGTTCAGAAATATCGGAATACATCTTAAAATGTTAGAAATGATCATTAGTAATATATATAAACTCAATTAATATGTACAGTCCAATGGATGTATATATTGAAAGTGTCCAAATATAAAATGAGAATTATAAGCATCTAAGGTAAAAGTTTTCGGAGAAACAAGGTTCTATTGAGTAAAGATCTAACTCTTTTTTTGTAAGCTTAAAACAATAAAGTTTTATTTAACCAATATTCTAGACTCTAGAATCTAGAGCTTTCTGTATTTTCTTTACTACAGATATTAGTTTCTTTAATTTCTTATATTATTTATATGTATGTATGTATTGTACATACTTATAATCTCTATATTCTTCAGGAGTATAATATCACTAAAAGCTGGAATTGTGACAATTTGTTCTCTTTAAATATCAAAATATCTATCGTAGTTGTTCAATCATCAACCTATTAATCATTAAAAGGTTATAAACTATACTTCTGAATAAAACTCCTAACTAGGTGTATTTTTAAAGCATGAATAGATTATAGTTAAAATTAATGTACTAATCAATCTAGACAAATTCATTTTTAGGGTTTCAGACATATAAATTAAAATAAAATCAAACACTCTTTAGGCAAATTATCGAGTGGCTTTTGCATGGCAAATCCTGATCACAAAACGAGCAATCGATTTCAAACTCATATTCGATAACCCGTTTGTTCAAACCAAAAGGTTCGATCCATTCCAACTTCTTGAAGCGAAACGTTCGGTCATAAGTATGTACATGATGAGTCCAGTGATTCGAACTTGATAGTTCGTTATGAAACCGCCGACCTGTCCAGTTGGATCATTGATTTGAAAAAAATATTTTTACTCGTTTCAGCTCTTTGATGTTGATATAAAATAATCCTTGCGGAAAAAAGTTTCTTTAGACAACATATAAAATGGGATCGATTTGTTCTGCTTATGTACCTTAGGTTTATTCGAATTACTATTTGAATAAAAATATAAAATGGGAACAAATTGTTCTGCTTATACCCTTAGGTTTATTCGAATTACTATTTGAATTTGCTATTTATTTCAATTGCTTTATGGTAGAGCTCTGCATTTGTTTGTTTTTCAAAAGAGCAAAGTGAATTTTTTTTTTTTGAATTATAAGAAACTGTAGGTTATATATTCCTTTTATTCTAAAAGTTTATTAACATTGTATTAGATTAGAAGAATTCAACACACCGATGTGACACAAATAAAGCTAGTTTTAAAATCCTTTTCGATGGAGAAAAAAAAAAATCGATCGCTAGATTAAACTAATATTCTTTAAACATGAAAAGATATTACCCTAATACCGAGAACTCTTTGAAAAGATGTTCATATTAACTACTAAACTGTTGTCCTTTTAAGCTAGTATTAAATCCTTTATCCTTAAACTAGATCGGACTGACAGAATGATATTATCAATAGTCAAACTATGCGTTCTTGATTCCTCCCACTTTGCCAAGGATATGGGCTTCTGAAGAGATGTAAACGAAATGTTTGCCAATTTGTTCAGTTTACATTTTATATAATAATCGGTTTTTGGGTTTTTTTTGCGAATAAACCTGTCTGCGAGACGCGAGCACGTTTTTTCTTTGTTCATTAGAAAGCCATATGTCTGGCTCATTAGCATAATGCAATCAATGGAATTTTTGGCAGACATTTCAGTATATATTAATTATTTGTATATGAAAAGATGCAAATTTTGACATTTCGCGAAAATGTAGACTTCGCAGACGGTCCGCAATATTTGGATCTGTTTCTAAGGGGATTTTTTTAATGACCTTCGGGTGATAAATAGCGAAGACAGACAGATCATTGAACTTGGATAGATAACTAGGTACAATGCTATGATAATTCCCTTCAACTCTCTCTCTCACTCTTTCGCTTTCTTTCTTTGCCAGGGTCAGTTAAAAGTCAATCCCAAGATCATATAGCATAGATCGGTCAGACTTATAGCGCATATAAATGGCAATAACAACAACATTAAATTCGCAACAGGCTTTCAAGCTGTTTTTTGTTTTCTCAACTAAAATTGGCTGATGCAATGCAGGGGAGACTTTTCATCAGTCATCAATTTATGCATAATATATTGATATACTTAGTACCCACTATATAAATATTCATACGAATATCTATCCGATACGATTGCCACGCGACAAATGGGAACAACTAATCAATAGAAGGAATATCAAGAGTCAGTTGTTTAGAATTAGGGAAAGACCCCTCAAGTAAGTTAATTTCCTACAATGTTGCTAACGTGTCCTCTTCAGAAATGTGGACGAGCCGGCCGGTTGTAGATAGATAATAATAGATGATGATGATGATCATGATGATGACGATTCGTTGATAAACAACCAGATCCAGGTGGCTACTACGTGAGCATTAGCAGGTTTTGTGGGCCTCTGTTGCCGTCGGGGCCAATGAATCCATTACTTTGAGCGGGTATATTGGGCATCAATCGAATGATCTAAACTGAATCGAGCAAAATTTTGTGCTTTACAATTTGGAGGTATCGACACCATCGACAATCGAATAGAATTCATCGATCTATCGCAAAGTCTAGTGTCCGCTAAGCTATATCGCTGCTTAATGATATAATGACGTAGTGCTTTCTGCGTCCGTCGACGAATACTACTCGAAACTTATAGTTGGAGAAGAATTAACCTATAGAAATATGTTTTTTATAAACTTAAGTAGTATTTCCAAAAACCATTTTGATATATGTTATCAAATTGTGTTAGTCATCATTCAATCGATATCGTGTCATCGATAAAAATGCACCAAACTATCGAGCTCTATGATAAAACAAGTTTCGTACATTTTGTACTGCTTTTGTTAGTGTCTGTAAAACCTTCAAGAGTACTAAACTAACTTAGAAAACTACATTTTCATTGTAATCAAAGACGATTCGACCACGAAAACATATCGATTAATGGTGATTAGAGATGAGAAAAGGATACCGTCTAGTCTACTCTTTGTTTGCATATGTAAAGCAAAACCCTCACTTGTTTGCAAATGTTTTGCTGATAAAAACCAGTTGGTTGGCAACTCTAATTTGCATTGTCGTCGACTAAAACGGGTTCACAACTCAGACCACTGTCAGACTGAGGCGAGAAACTTTACGGGGAACTTCAGACAGAGGAAGTGCCAGACGGTCGGGGATGTGGGTGAGGGTGAGGGCTCGAGCTCGAGCTCGGGCTTGGGGCTTTCTTCATCTGTTTTGGGCCTGCAGCTGCTGCTGCTGCTTAGAATAATGACGCAGTTCGTCCGGGCAGACATTCTGCTGAAACGACTCGCCGTTGCAATTCACTGTGATCGGGCTGGCTGGCGTATTTAAACCAGTTGTAAGAGTCGTTAGAGGTTCAGTAGAAAGTTCACCAGCGAGTCGAGCGCAACTGCAGCTGAGGAGTCTCTGTTTTGTCGAAATTTATTCTTTTCATTTCCTTCAATGTGCAAAGTGCAAAATTTGTGTGTCAATGCCAAAAATTAGCAAACAAACAAAATCTCTCAAAGAATCCAGGTATGAGAGGTCCCCCCCCATTTATCCGCACTCGATATATCATTTACATTATTCTCTCTCGAACAGATTGGGCAAAAGTCTATCATCCAGAAAAGGTTCTCGAACGGGCAACTCGGCCAATAACAAAGAACTCAAAGTGCTCACCTTTGCTGCAGACTGTACCGTGAACATTGAATACTCGCTGAATCGAATTTTGAAAGCCTTTCTGCTTTCTGTTTAATTGGCAACTACTTTGGAAAATTTTTATACTCAAATCCTAACACAAAAATGGTCTACTCAGAACGCTCCGACAAGTGTTCGGCCAGTCCCAAGGACGCTCCCAAGATTGACTCCACGCCAACACATAAGCCGAGTCACAGTTCCGGCGCTTGGAGCAGTAAGGCCTCGAGTGACGAGAAATGGAAGTACAACAATATGGTCAAGGATAATCGTGACAAGTTCAATGGCATGCACTTCTCCTAGAGCCACTCTCTCGAGGGGGACGTGGGAGTGCTGTGTGTGGGGGGATTAACTACGGGGCGGAGCTTGCCTATTCAGTAACGCGTGATATATACTAGATTCGTTAGCCTATTGTTGTTATTTCTGGTTTCTATGGGTTTCGTAATAGATTAAGTACATCAACTCTTTATACTGATGAAAAAATTAACAAAAAACAAATGTGAAGTGAAGTATAAATATATTTTAAAAAAGATGCGCAAAAACCAAACCAAATATGAGTCAATGTTTTCTTATACTGCTGGCAAAACAAAATCTGCAAAATGGGGTTAAATTAAAGTTTCCACCATGGGAAAATTTCTTCGGAACTGAGATACCCTTTATCATTTTCTTTAGTTAAATTATCATTTCATGCTTGCCTTTTAGTTGAAAGACATTTGGAATCGATTTAAATCGTGTAAACTTTAATGGATAAATTTATATTCGTAATATTCATTTGGATCAAATGATTGACCTACATCATGATAAAATCGACAAAAATTTAAAATATTAAAAAAAAAATGTTTGACTTTATGCCAAAATAAACGCAAAAAAAAAAAACCACAGTGCATCAGGGCATAAAGAGACTATGTATATGCCAGTTATCTCTGAGATGTGTGTTAACTTTTCATTCAGAATTCGGAATCAATTTGGCTGTTGTTGCCGACTTTAAGGGGCAAAAATACTTGAAAAGTTTTGTAAGTCTTGTTTCTATGAGTAGATATAGGTATAAACAAAGACCGAAGACACTTTTTACTTAAACTAAGATGACATTTTTTTCCCAAGGAAAGTAAGCGAGATCAGTAATGATTGGGACTACTCAGCTTGAATTTCACTTATATCTCAACTATTCTATTTAACCATACTAGCAACTAGTAGCTATTTCTCTCTATTCTTACAGAACCATCTGAACCTCATTGAGGCCAAAATTACGTTTACTCTGAAAAGAGTCGCATATCCAGTGTTCAAACTTAATGGTAATGAACTCTCTCAAAGAGATCATCCAAAATACCTGAAAGTACTCCTTGACACACATTAAAGCTAATCCCACTCAATTCAAAATCAATGCAAAGAAAATAAATTGGCTGCTTGAAAAAAAATCGCATCTAAGTTACGAAAACAAAATACGACTTTATAAATCGATTTTGAAACTAGTTTGTATTTATGCTATACAACTCTGTGTAAGGCAAATATATTAAACATTGAAATCTTGCAAGGCTATCAATCAAAAATTCAAAGACTATTTCTTGATGCCCCATTTTTGTGTTGAATGCTGATATCTATAAAGACCACAAATAATTCCTTTGTGAAAGATGAAATTAAATAAAAACTACTTCAAATTTCAAAAACTAAATTCATATTCATACATTTTTTTTGCATGTCGAACTACATAGTTAGCCCTTGTTACAAAAATTATTTTCCTAGATGTCTTGGTTTACCCGAAATGAACTATAGAAACCCGACTTTAGAGATGTCCTATTCAAGTGGCGAGCAGTGTATCTCGCTGATTTTTATGAGCACTTTGGCGCCCTCCACCGGACAACGCCGCGCAACTATACCCTATTGGATGTTTGAATTTAGATAATATGAATGAATTTTTAATTAAATGAAATTTGAATTATTTAGAACAAGAATTTATGTTAAATTAATTACTGGAGACTTGCCATACATAACATTACTCATTGATCTTTCTGGAATATATTGAATATAAATAAATATACGCAAAATAATATAAGAAAGATTATTGTTATTAAGAAATAAATATCGCTGAAATTATAAAAATAACCAGAATTTTTCTAAAAGCAAGACGAGTCAAAATTATTTAAACAAGTTTGGTAAACATTTTGTGAATCCAATCAATAATTTTGAAATTCGGCAATGATAATATTTATTTGGAATAGTCTGGTTTCCTTCGATTGTTTATTTGTTTATTTTATTAATTGTCGTTGTTGTCCTCTTAGCTTAGTATACCCTTTGACCCTAAGCTAATGGGTATAAAAAATAAAGCGAAATAAACGTAAATTCATATGCAAATTAAATCTCGAACGCTTATGCAATCAATATAATATGCGACTTATTTATATGGCTTGGAATGGCCAGTTAAAACCAGAATCTTGCAAGAATTCTTGGAATGATCTCTATGCTAATCCAAAGTCTCGGAAGTTGCTGCGAAACTAACCTATCCCACACCGAATGAAATCAAAACTCTGATGCTTGCCATCAATCCATCAATATCTCACACTCTGTGGTAAAAGTTGCTACTTGACTTATGCCAACGCATAAATAACTGTCTATAACATTTGCATGAATTGCGGCTATTAGCGTGATTAGGCCGACTTATGTTATGGACCCTTAACGGCAAGCCAGCAACCACCTCAGATCGAATGATGCGAACGATGGGAAAGTGCACTTAATACACATTAGCTACGCTTATTTGACAGCCTCAATGTGGCATTCTCTCTCTCTCTCTCTCTCTGGGTGGGTCGGGGACTCTGCAATATTGATGATGTTGTCTCGAGGGCGACAGCGACCTTTTTCTATCAACTGGCGCGTGTCCTGCGATGGGCGAACAAGTGTATCTCTAGCAAACCACAGGCTCTCAATGATGACGACGACGACGTCCGGTTTTCGTTACGGCACAGTGACTGACTCACTGGATAGTGCTTGAATTTACTTTACGCCTGGATTAGAAGTGCGAATTTTTATAATTTTTCAATTGTATTGTTTGCCGCTGGGCGGTTTCTTCACAGAGAAAGAGAGAGATATTGAAAGGAATTTCCTGTGATGGAGGGGGTGATGCTGCTCCTGGAGCTACTGCGGTTGTCCTTTGACACACGACTGAGCACAAGGGATAAGCACGTGGCGCTGACTATTAGGAAAAACGTTTTCCTTGACGGTGCTAATAGAATTCCTTCCTCCCCTCTCCTCCACTCCTCCACAGAGAGACTCCGTTATAAATGTTGTGGCGTTTTGGACTTCCTTCCTGGGGGCAGCTGTCAGATTGGGCGACACTTGATGCCGATGCTTTTCAATCTAATTGAAGCTTTACCTTACAATTTTTTTGTCGTTTTATTTTTTGTTTGCTCGCCTTGTAATTACTTTGTTTCCAAGCGCCAGGCGGTCGTCCATAACTCTTGATGTTGGCATCTTTCCAGGGGCGTACTTAAGAAAAAGGGGCAACCTATCATTAGATACCTTTAGATAATTTTAAAAGTTATAAAAAGGTTCCCAATAAAACTCAATTTTGAACTTTGAATTGAACTCAGTGAATTCTAATGACATCAAAATCAAGAGTTTTGAGATAATTCAAGACCCAGTTTATGTCTGGGTCGGTAAGAAGTGGGTTCAAATTAGTATTTTAAATACTTCAACATACTTTTCGGGTTGAGTGTCCTTCTGAATTGTAAAAAAATTAAAGGTACATTTATAAATGGGGTTTAAGAACTTATTAGATTTTTCTAAATGAAAGTTTATAGTTTTTTTTTTCCACTGAAGAGTATTAAAAAATCTAAATTAGCCATTTTTATAAGCAGATTTACTCAAATAAAACAATTTTTAATATGAATTTGAAATTATTTATTGATTGAAGAAAATAAATTGAAAATACATTATAATCTTAAGCAGAATGTGTGTGAGAATTGGCCAAGTGAGAAACGTAGAGTTCGAACCCCTCAAGACTACGCCCTTGTTTATTTGTCACTTTTGGTGTGCGATGCAATTAAAACCACTCAGCAGGTGTCCTTTGAACTCTGCTATAAAATTGTGTTGAATATGTCACTTGCAAGGCTTCATTCCGAAACCGGATGGATAACGGTCGCGAGAGTAAGAAGGCGCAAAATGGAAAAGCAATTATCACGTCATTATCACAAGAAAACCCACAAATGTTTATCCCCCTCACTCTCTGCCTCTCTCAATCTCTGTCTTCAGCACGTGCTGGCTCAGCACTAGACTCTTTCTTCATTATGATGGTCAAGCCAAAAGAATATTGTGATTGTCCACAAAAACTCTCTCTATCTGTCAGAAAACTGGCTTCCGTTGAAAGACAACCCTTATGGGGAGGAAACCCTCTGATAACATTCATTCAATCGCATGTACATATGCCACATGCCACGTGGAAAATTATGAATAATATCCGTAACTTCTGTCGAGACACTGAAATCCCAGGCACACACATTGCATTGAAAAATTGTGACGCGCTTCGTTTAGCTATCATTTGAAGTGTGCTGTGTACTGTCTGCTGTAGTGTGGGGCGTGCCGTCAGATACAACTTCCGACATCCGACAGATGTTTTTCTGCGGGAAGCCCGCCCGGCTTGCAAAACAATTGCCTCGGCAATTCCTTAGCGCGGATGTCTCCGCCAGCAACAGAAGCAGCCGCCGTTTTGACGCAGATTCATGAATTATATTTGAATGTACTCGAACATGATAATATGTACGGGCGTTGACATTTTGGCAAAAGGTGTTTGGTGGGTTTGTTTAACGGCAAAAGCAATGTCATTGGCACATGGCAGACAAGGTGTGACTCGGTGTTAATGTGACGCAGCAGACAAATTCTCGCAATTCTCAACATTCAACATTTCACTTCACTCACTCGCAATGTGCAATTTGGAATATCGAAAGGCATGACATTTGCACGTTGACAGATATGGGGGGCAACTGTGTTGCGATTCTTACACTCTACCTTTTGATCGATTGTTTTTGGATTATGGCAAAATTCGGCAATTCTTTCATTCAATCTTTAAATGGTTATTAAAGCGAAACTGAATATTTTATTCAATTGTTCCTTAGATATATCCAAACGATTATTTGAAATCCATTAGTTGTGCCCACAATTAGTTGAATCATAGAAATAATAAGGCAAGATTACTCAAGTCAACAGGAACGGTTTTAATTGATTTCTGTTTTAGTGTTAAATTCTGGTTCAAAGCACTGGAAAACACTTAAATTTCCATATGTACTAAGGTTTTGTTTTTATGCCAAGTCAGTTTTAAAGATTTTTTAAGATGGTAAACAAAAACATCCAAATAATAATTTTCTAATTTTGTATATAATTTTTAATAATAAATAAAGAAACATTTGAGTTTGAAAACTCACATCCAGGACTAGCTACACTAATTCCAAAAAAACAAGAGGCCTCTGGTATTGTAAACTGCGCCTATCTTTTTTCGCTTGATTGAGTTGTAATTCTCCACTAGTTTTAGCGGTGAATATATTGCCATTTCGGAGTCTTTATCTTATGATGATAAAAGTTTGTGGTTCTTTAAATAGTGTACAGAAAACCAGCTCATTTATTTTTTTAAAATCTTACTCGTAAGAATAACGTCGAGTTGGCTAAAATAAAATTTTTAAATTACTTTCAGTTTATTTAATTTATTCACGTATAAGAAATTCATTCATAATTCAAGAATTGTTATATTTTGTGTTAATGTATTTACATATATGACGTTTTAGACATATGTTATATACATAATATTATTATGTTTTATTATAACAATTATTTTAAGTTTTATAGAGAATATAATGATATCTTTTTAGGATACTTGCGGTAACTTCCAAGTGTTACACACTTACACACTTGATATTATACGATGATAGAATTTCCAAAAAAAAAAAGGAAGAAGGAACCAAGAAACTCTTCCATAAATGAAACTTGTTAATTAAGCACAACATTTTCACAATATGTATTCGAATTGAGTTGAATTTAATTTAAAATGTGCGATTGAATCATACGTCAGCTGAGTTATGGATTCGAACTAGTTAGGCTTCTCTTTCAATTCATTTTGAAAATTGTTCATTCGAATATGATATTTTGGTCATTCATTCAGACATCTAATTTATAGCAACTATAAAGATTATATTGGTATAACGCAGACATCTTAATTGGTTGTGAGCATATTTTCATCAGTTGATAATGCCAATTTTTAATCCTCCACCATTAAAAAGTCCAGATGAAGACTGGCGAAAAGAGGCAAATAATTTTGTTTATAACTTAATCAAATGTCTATCCTATAATTAGCGACTCAAGCAAATTGATAAGAATTGTAAGAACGAATGGATGATGCATAGTCAAAGTATCCAAAATGATCTAAAATTTGGCTTCGTGTCATAGCAAATTGAGCTACTCCCTTCTAAATTACAAATCCATTTCCAATTTATGCCTAACCAATTCAAGATCTCATAATAAAGCACGCTCAATTATGTTGAGAGATTTGCATATATTAAAATGATATATCATATCAGACTTATGACATGATATTTCCCCGTGACATTTATCAATTTATGCAAATAGCCAAAATACGAAAACCAAAACATATCAAAAGTATTATTTACAAACTAAGCCAAACAAAAGGTGGCAATTACACAAAAAAAAAAGAAACCGAAAATAAAATTTCAATTCAATTGAGTGCCGGAATGAAGGGAACTGAGAGGAGGGGGGAAATCGTACAGCAAAATGCCAATAAAATCGAAAGCAATCTCCCCTTAGCACGCCCGTTGTTCAAATAAAACAAACACGAATTCCTTTTCATTCCGCCATTTCTGTTTTCGAGCTGATCGACAGCTGTCATGAATGACAATTGGATTGCTGCCGCTGCGGCCTGGCAAGGGGCATGCAACGCATTCAAATCCATATAAAATATGCAATAAAAATATGAGACCTTTGCTTGTATTCTGGCCGTATTTATAGATTTCGAAAATATCGCGAGGTCATCAAGATGGAAACATGTAAACTGAAACAATGGCAATGCTGCGAGTCGCAATTGGACGCGCTGCCCTGTGGAAACGGGGGCAACTCCGGCGTGATCCGGGGAGTCGGAGTCGGAGTACTGGTCTGGGTTCGGTCTGGGTCTGGAGTGGAGTGGTTTGGTTTGGTTTGGTTCTGTGCGAGTGCATGGAGAGGGCACTTGAGTAAAACGCAGAAATGCGGTTGCTTTTTTTTTCTCATTTCTTTTTTTCTTCCATTTTTGTGGGACGTCCCAGCAGTGGAGTGAGTGTGATGAAGAGGGGGTGGGGTGGGGTGAGTGTAGAGTGGAGAGTGAAATTGATAGAACATTACAATTGATATACTCATACCGTAAATATTGAAATGACAACATTTTGTGGGTGGTGAAGGAGAAGGCAAAGCGCGGTTAAAAGTTAATGGAAAAAAACGCAATTTTTAGTCACGTTTGGAAGCTTTTAAATATCGACAAGGACAAAAGATCCTGATCCAGTTAGGCATCTTTAAGACTTTCGATTTTCCACTGAGGCCAACTGAGCGACTTTTTAACAGCTTGATCATATTCGCCAGTAAATTTGGATTGGATTTTACGCAATTTAAATCGATTAATATGTGGGTGTCACTGCCGAATCCAGTTTGCATCACACTAGGACAAATTTTCACATCTCCAAAAAATTTTCGATATTGCTTATACTTCTAAAAATAAAAGATAAATACTAGGGATGTCAAACTAAGGCAATAAAAAGTCGACAAATGGCAAATCCTTCCATTACTAAGCAGAATCCAAATTGTTAAACTCACCTAGAATTTATTTTTACCTTGTGGATAATGAGATATTTTTATTCAGAGTTATGCCATTTTTTTTGGGGGTCCTTCTAGAATTTTTTCCCCTTTCCACCGTATCAACAGAACACGAATTTAGTGTGGTGTGGTATGAAAAGTTTGCATTTACATAAACAAACAATTACACGATCTAATATATTGCAAGTGTTCAAGCATGTTTTTCCGATTCTGACCTGAAAACTATAGTGTCAATATTTTTCCCTTCTCCTTCTCCTCATTAACTTTTATCTCTCAGCTTTAGTTTCGCTTATTTTTAAAATAGAAATTTTCTTATAAAACTCTTTGTTCGTAATTCTCATCCTATCAATCTTTTTTTTGCTTCAATTTTGATCATTTATTTTCTTCGTATATTCTTCATATCAGTCCATTTGTTTCTGTTTACATTTATCTTGTGTTTATTTTGAGGCTTCTAAAATTCCTTTTTATGTACCTTCTTTCGAGTTCTTCTTCTCATGATATTCCTTATTCACCTTAAGCATTCAGTTTTGCCTCTATTTTTAATTCCTTCTCCTTAGCTCTTCTCCGCTTGATTTCTGTCATCGATTAAGCTTTATATATCCTTCTTTCAGGTTGATTGATCAACTGGAATATCAGATAGACGCAACCCTGAGTCATAGTCTGAAATTGTTTGACTTTCGCTGATATATATTTTTCATAGTCCTAATTCCTAGTAATTAGATCAATCGCAGAGCTTACAAAGAGGCCATCCACCGGCCTCTGCCCTAACCTCTCTTCAAACTCTAACCACAGTTCATCAGTGCCCGCTGAGAGTGGGTTTCTCTCACATGTTTCCATCCACATGCAAAATAAAAAGGACCTTTAAATGCAATTATGGTCCATGTGCTCTTGCTGCTGCTGCTGCTGCTGCTGCTGCGGTTCGTCACAAAACGCCAATGATACGCTGTTGAGTGTCTTTTGTTGTGGCTTAAATGCGGACATACATACGTTACATGAGTTCATACATAACTGGAGGGTTACTACTCCTTCTGCAGCCGCCTCCTCTCATCAAACAGCGCGCCAAAAGCTGTGACGAAGCTTCAACTTTTCATTCGCTGCTCGGGTGGTTCGATATATTATATATATGGGATATAAATGGGTGTATATATGAGTACTTGTTGTGAGTGTGTGTGTGGTGGGCATATGCATCGCTCCACAATCGCATCATTTTGAGCAATTAAGTGTGTATTATCCGTGAGGTAACACCGCGCACTGTCAAAGGGCCTTGAAAACTCAAACCATTCGCTCGCTAGGACCGGTGTGTTTCTGCATAGGTCCTGCCACCGGAAGTACATTGAATACATGTGTGTGTGTGTGTGTGTGTGTGTGTGTGTGTGTGTGTGTGTGTGTGGAGATGCCCTTGTTTGTATGTGTAGGTCTGTGTGTACCCTGGCAGTGCTTTTATGTGCAAATTGTGCATTTATGTCGACAATAGCGAACGCGAACGATGTGAGGTTTAGAGAGCACTGAGGTCCTGTGCTAACAAAGCAATATACACACATCTATGTGTGTATAGATGTATGTGTATATACATATACATATTTATGGATGGATATGTGATGCATAGAGTGAGGTTCCCTCATTGTCGTCCGACGTCCGTCGATGTCGTCGTCGTTCATCATGCCTACTTTTACTTTTGTTTAGTTTCGAGTTCGCTGGGCAGGGAAGAGGCGTTTCGCTGTCAAGTCTATTCACTAGCCAGAAAAAATCCCCTCGATCCATGGTTACTCCCTCCCCTCCTCAATTCTCCTCCTCCCTTTAATGAGTGGGTTCAACTTATGGTATGCATATGCTGCAATTTAGTTTGAGGCTGTGGGCAAAATCATGCTGGAAGTGACAGCCAGATTTAATCTTTAGTTTGGATTGTTTGTCCAAAAGCAAAAACAAAGCTGAATACGATATCTGAATGCGATAACGATAACGATATAGCAAAATAGATTACATATCTCAGAAATGCAATTAAAATCCAAAATCCAAGACAATGGGAACTAAAATCGACAGACTCCTTGGTTAATGAACATTTTACGAGATCCATCTAATTTAATCTAAGAAATGATAACTTAGTTACTCTATTTATTACGGGTATTTCGGTAAGATTAAACATTAGAAGTGTCTTGACTTCAGCTTCTCTTTGTGCCGACCGCTGACTTTATTTTGATTGTTCTAAGACTTGTTACTACCCTTATCATAAAATCCATCAATTTTTGTGGGAACTGTGTAAAACCTTTAAAGAGTGCTATCTCCGAATATTTAAATTTTACCTTCATGTTGATCATAGTTTCTATATAATTCTTTGCATCAGGACAAAACATTTTTAAATCATCTTTAAAGAACTCTGTCTGAATCATACAGCTCCTCCTCGACTAAAATGCTATAGCTACAGATCTGAAACTTTGCACGGAGTCTTGTATATACTGCAGGCTATTGTATATCTACCGGATATTATCCGGATAATGGACTTAACTTTTAGGATATCATTGAGAACCAGCACTCATAAAATGTGCCTTTATAGTTCATATAACTGAAAAGTATGTATTTTCACCTGATCATTGCTAAAACTTAACATTTGGCAGTTCTACTATAAATCGCCAAATATCCAGTACGAAATTTGATCAAGATCGGCTGACTGATGATTATGTAGTCCCTTAGGAACAATCGGACCAAAAATAGTCTTAACCTATAAGTATAGTAAAAGAACTCTCAAACATTTGTTTCAATTGACTCGATGTCACTTTGGCAGCACAAGATGTTAGCAGACTGTCTGCATATTTAACAGAATTACTAAGTTTTGCCATAATTTGACTTTGCAAAATCGAATATCTATTTAATATAGCTGTCATACGCGTAAAACTAGATTGGGATTTTTTCACAAATAATGCAATTTCATTTTGCAGATCTCCATTTAGGGCTCACGGACTTTTGTTTACAAGAACTTGCAAGGGAATACAAGACTTTTTTGCAATGGTGGAAATTTGCAAAACAGATGGAAACTGTACCTGGTTTTTGTTCTTATTGGGAAGAAAATCGTTATAGAGAACGGAAACAAAATATTCGTTTTACAGAAGAGTCCGGCTATAACGTTTTCATAAGTGGTACATATATCGTTATCGATATCGCTATAGCCGATTTTGCTTCCACAAAAGTTTGTATGAAAACCAACTAAACCTTTTTGTGTGTATCCTTAAAAGCGGTGAATCGTTAACTCCGGTATCGTTATAAACGGCATCTACTGTAGACAAAAAAATATATAAAAATCCTAACTTAGGTACACAACTTGGAGTCTCTAATATTTCTATTCATACTAAACTTATTTAGTTAGAGGACCTCAATAACTTGTAAATACTTTATATCTAGATATCTAATCTTGAGTTAATGTCTCGAAATGATAGCACTATTTGGTTTTCGGCATTTCCGTCTGTAACCACATCTGCATAATCAATCCGATTCGCATTTAGAGAGCTGCCATTCGTTCTTCTTCCCCTTCAATTACCGAGTTCCGCTACACTCTGACCCTTTCACCGACGACAACTATCCAAGTACCGACAAGTCCGTGTCGAATTCGCTTGAATGGAATGCAGCCAAGCAAAAGATTACAGAAAATAACAACCAATTGCCACATGTCCGAAGTCGACGTTCACATAATTTCTTATCATTTCCCAAAAACCAATGTCTTGGATATATATATAAATGAACGTATCCGTGTCTGTGTCTCTCTCTTCTCTCCCTCCCTCTGGCTGTGTTCTGTGTGGTTGTGTGTGGAATCATTTAAATAACGGAGAAGCCAACTTCCGGAATACACAAAATGGCAGTTCGCTGGAGAAGCATGGGGCAACGGGAAGGACCCTGAAACAAATTATAACTCAATTTATACGCTTGTTTGCTTAGGGCAACTCAAGCTCGAGCTCGAGTCCAAGTCGAATGTCGGAAAGTCGGAAAGTAACGATAGCGACGAATGTCGTCCTGGCAGACAAAAGGAGAAGGCAACGCCAAAGGACATGAACAGCAGGCGAAAAGAAAATTCATTTTATGCTGCGCAAACAGCAACCCCACCTGTCCCCCCTTTCTCCCTCTTTCCCCTCATGCCACATCATCAACAGGACTTCCGACTTCGTGTCCTGGCTGTGATTGTGCGCATTATACACAGTCTGGTTGGATCTGCTGCGGGTGGGACTTTAGGGGGAGGTGGAGCACAAAAAGAAAAATAAAATTTATGATTTATGTTATATCCCACCCCATCCCACTCCCCTCACTGCGTCTCTCTGCCCTGCTCAACCATGTCCAGTTCAAAAATTTTCCCAAGGCATCTGCGCGTATCTCTCTGGCATATCCTGCGGAGCGGTGTGTGTGTGTGTGTGGTTTCCACAGATTACACACACTCACATGCCACACACAATTGAATATGTGTGCCACGCCCAGCACATGCAACGCACATCAGAGCCAACGTAGAACGCCGCCCCTAACGAGTCTCATTTAATTTGTTTCGGAGGTAATGTGGCATATGCTGCTGCTACTGCTGCTCCTTCGTCTGCTTCTTCTACTGGGAGTAACCTCAGATTGAGTGCTAAACATGCTCTCGGTGATTACCATGCTTGGACCCTCCTGCCCTGGGATCTCTGCTCCAAATTGGTTAGAAAGCTCACGCTCACCAAAATTGACCTGAAGCCTTTGGCCATGCATCAAGGATTTATTATTATACCGAAAGTCGAAGCATATTTGCATATTTATGAAGGATAACCAAAGTGAACTGGAAACCAGCAGACCATGGGAGTAAGTCAAAAATTTTGGAAAGGGTTCCCCATTTTTTTGCTATAAAAATATGTAAAGACTTAAAAAAGGGCACATTTATAGGAGAATAGAGATCAATTAAAGATTTATCTAAGAGAAATCAAAAATTTGCGAAATCCATATTATAATTCCATAGACAAATTGCATGGCAGCTAAATGTTTTAGTAGTCTGATTGCTTCAGCTCAAGAACTTTATTTACGTTAAAAATCTATGTTAAAAAAGAGTTGAAATAAAAAATTGCTGGTCATTAGCTGTAAAACTGAGAGCATGCGAGCTACTGAAACGGACGGACATGGGTATATTGACTCGGTTTTTCAAGCTGATCAATATATGTTATATCTTCATGGGGAAACGGGAACGTTTCTTTTTCTGCGTTATAAACATCCTCCCCATTTTATAATACCCTTTGCAAATAATAGATATGGCTGTGGATTTATTTAGAATATCAATTCAGAATCTCTGGCCTAACTTAGGATATAATATTAAATTAAAATAATTAAATTACCGTTTCGAAATTATATTTGTGATTTTTATTTTTATTCCGAATGTTTAAGATATTATTTGAGTTTCCTAGGTTTAAAACCGAATTGTTTTAAAATTTTCTACATTTGTTATTTCTTTCTTTGATTTCAAAGCCCCTCGCTTCGAAGATTCCATGTATTCGAGGCACTAATTTAGACTTTAATAACGGTAAACTTATATGTAGAATCCCTTTTTTGGTTACGCTTATGGATGAGAACATGTTGAGTAACCACTTCAACCACCAATGACAGGTTAACTTGGAATTGGTGGCCTCAACTTAGACTTGGCTTTTCCATTTCTATAACCTTTGCATGCGCTGAGCAAACTTTGGTGGTTCGCAGAGCGTGCGAAACTGATACTCTATGACCCGCACACACACACACACACACACACACACACACACACACTCACACACACACTCTCTAGTTCAGTCCAAGACATTGGTCACGAAAAGCGGAAATGCTGATAAGGAATTTCAATGTTTTTTTATTTCGTTGTCGTGTTTAATGTCTTTTTGTCGTGCTTAGTGTCTTTAGTGTTCTCTAGCTGTGTGTGTGTGTATGTGTGTGTGTGTGTGTGCTTGGTGTATGCGTAGCTAAATATATAATCTAAATAGTATAATACTTAGTAGCGATTTAATTTTACTTGAGAATCCAAGGGCTGGCTGCTTGGCTTTACTGCTTGGTCATTTGGAAATCATTTCTTGAATTGTCATTAGAATGAGAAGGAATTTGGACTCAAAAAGTAATGGCCGATTAGCCATCAGAAACTTTCCCACCACCCTTAACCCTTCCACTAGCCAAATGCTAAATAAGAACTTAATGCAGAGCTAAAAATACTTTGTAGCAAACTTTCTAAATCAGTTTGAGTAGGAAAAAAGGAAGTTCTGAGCAATCATCAATCTGGGTGTCAATTTGCCGTTTTTTTTACTTATTTTGAAAGAGATTGAAGTGGGTAAAAATTAAAGTAGTATGATATTTCAAGTACCATAATCTGAAATCTGTTTCACATATTCAACTCATTGTAACATTTCTTTGTTTTCTGCGTCTTTTCAAATTCAGCTTCAGTGATAAATTTGTCGCGAGAAAAAATAATAGTAGTGAAGGCTGTTTTATTGCAAAATACCAACATTTTCGTAAGCAAGTTAGTTTTCGGCACTCTATTTCTTGTATTAGGTGAATCCATATTTGACAATTTTGTTTCAAAATTTATTAAATCTGGCTTTACTGTATACAAATAATATAACGCAACGGTTGGTGAGTCTTCGCTTAAACGATGTTGACGTCTTTCTGGAATGCAAACAAATATATAACTTTGGAGTTGTAAGCTGTGTAATTCCCAACTAGTTTTAGCGTTGAATTAGTGGTATGGTCTTGCAATTATAGGGTCGTTAGCGAAGACTGCTGATGAGAGAACTTCGAAGTTATCGAAATATACAGACAACCTGCTCACTTTTTGTTTGCTTTCAATAAATGACCTAAAGCCTGCTTTAATAAAGTTCTAAAATCCATTATAATATTAACATTTAGAAGTTATAATGGGCCGGAGAGGGCACACTTCCTTTGAGAAGAAGGATTAACCTTGAAAGATATTCAAAAGATCTTAATGTGCTTCCCCAATGATGATTCAAAATGCCCTGAAAATAAAGTAGTAGAAAGACCAGTAGTAAAATTGGAAACAAGAATATTGCGAGTCTGAAAAACTGAACCTTTCGCATCTAAAGAAGAGATTCAAAAGTATCTTGGTTTGACGACCAAAAAACACAGGATATAATCCCGAATATACGGTATCAGAGGCATCATGGACTAACTAATGTATTCGTTGAACTAAATAATGCTGTTGCAACCAGGGACTGTAATCATTATGAGTTTTCATTTTGAAACTTGAAAACTAAAAATTATTTCTATATTTTAATCAATTGATTAAATATTAATCATGGATCTTGTGCAAAAAATAAAAATGCAAAAAATAATGATTATTTCTTGATTTTTTTTGCGTCAAAAATAAAACTCAACAAAATTTTCCTTTTCAAGGATAAAGAAATTAGAGTTTTATTGGTTTATAAAATATTTATCTCTTTTTTTGTTCCGCTTTTTTGAACTCGGTCTGCCTGTCTTTGTGTGAAAACAAAAAGAAAGAGTTAAATATTTAGATCTTGGAATTTACATAAATGTAATATAAGGTACACGTTGGAACGGATTATAAATTTCTTTAAAAAATACTTTTAAACCTGTTGTCTATTATTTTGGATGTTAAAAAACATGTAAATGGGTCTAAAACTCTACTTTAAAATGACCTTCACCGTGAGCTTTAAAATTTTTTTCTTCCTGCTTATGTGTGATGTGAAAGTTCAATAATCCCAAATGTTTCTAGCCCTCAAGACAATCACGAAGCAAGGTTTCCACAACCAACGAAAGGAAATAGGGAAAAGAAAAAGAAGAAAAATTTCTATAACCACTTAACCGACATGAATCAAAGTTTTACTGGCGTTGTTTCAATTTTTTATGACTCTGGCGGCAAAAACAAATATAAATTGCCATCATAAAACTAACATAAACTGAAGCGTAATTCATAATTCAAATATAACTTTTATTTCTTCTACCCAATCGCAATCCCATTCTCAGTCCCAATCCCAATGGTAAACAAGCAGCTGAAGGAGGAGAAGAGTGAGAGAGATTCTTCCCAACATCTTTCTGTAGACAATGCCGCAGCACTACACTCACTTATCGAATTTCACACTCGTTCACTCGTCTTTCCTTAATTTTCCACAGAGTGTGACAAATTTCCCTCTTCAGACAGAGAGAAAATCGATGAGCATTCTGACAACCGCATAGTTTGAGAATATTAATTTATGCGACCATTACAATTAGTGGAAAACGAAGAGAGTCAAGTGGTGGCGGGCTGTGAGAACACCACGGAGATAGATAGTGTCTGTCAGTCACTTGAAGGAGCGCAACCCTTCCACAGATAGCCCAAACACGCGACTTGCGAGTGTGTGCTTAGCGTAATTCAATTTAAAGTCTCAATACAAACGCTTGAGCTTGGCTCTTTTGTGTAGTGCAAATGCATTTAGGGCATTTCCACCGCGGGCATATTTAATTTAATTTCAACTGTATTTAACCTAAAAGGAAACCGAACCGAAATACCGAACAGAACTCAGCTGAGCCTCAGTGCGCCGGTTGACGAAACAATGGACATGGCAGGAGAACTCATGGGTTGAATTCACAGCCCAAATGCGTTTCACTTTAAAAATTTATGCAATTATGAGCCGCAAATATTATTATGTAAACATACAAATACATGCGAGAGCGGGGGACGGTCGCGCGGCACCCAAATGAGCAGCAGCGTTTCACACACACACACACACCCGCACCCACACAGTCCGTTAGCCCTCGAGTCATGTGAAGCTTGTCTATGGATTTACCGTAACCATTCCGGTTAAGTAAATTTCGAGCACGCTCTGATACAGTAACAAGACAGGAGCGCCATTTCAAATAATAGCTAAAATGTGTTGCATACCTTTGGGGGCGCACCTGGGAATACCCTGTACTTGAATTTTGAGGGCAAATTGGGGGAAAATGTCAATTCCTCTACGGTTAAGATGACTTTCCTTAACAATTTATTCATTTATTTACTTGTCTTATTTAATATCTCTCAGTTTACGTTCATCGATATAATTTGTACCATATATTTCATTATCAAGTGTCGCTATAAGCCTTATATCTTATAGGTGATTACTGTTTCATATATGTATCGTTTTCCACGTCCTATTTTCTTAAATAATTTCATAAAGATGGATAGTTCCATATATGTATCGTTTTCCACGTCCTATTTTTTTTCCCAATTTGGTAAACAAGTCGAGCTGAACTTGGTTTAGGAGAAGAGTGATTTGAGAGTCCTTTATTCTTCCTCAACATTCTTTCTGTAGACAATGCCGCAGCACTACACTCACTTATCGAATTTCACACTAGTTGACTCGTTTTTCCTTAATTTTCCACAGAGTTGTGACAAATTTCCCTCTTCAGACAAGTTGACGATGAAAATCGTATGTAGCATTCTGACAACCGTCATAGTTTGTAGAATATTAATTTATGCGACCATTACAATTAGTGGAAAACCAAGATAGTCAAGTGGTGGCGGGCTGTGAGAACACCACGGAGATACATAGTGTCTGTCAGTCACTTGATTTAGGTCAGCGCAACCTGCTTCCACAGATAGCCCAAACACGCTGACCGTCGTTGAACAATGATCTTTAACTTATGTGTTTTTTTTTTTCTTTATTATTAGGTAAAGACCAAAATATTTCTTCTTTTTTTTTATTCCTCCTCCAACATTTTTTTTTTTTCTCTTTATTCCAATAATAACTATGGAGTCGCGTGTGTGCTTTGTTGTACGTTGAGTTAATGATTTGTGTACTTTGTCAACAAACTTATACCATTTGCTGGGTCTTCTATGGACATTTAGATATGACGGATACTATGACAGCGTTAAGTCGTTCGACTTGCCCGTTTGCTTGTGGAGTCCACTCGAAACCCGGAAAAAACCAATTTTTTTCAATTTAAAGTCTCAATTTACGTAAACGCTGCGCCTCTGTCGGAAATAATTTGGACTGGATTCAAAATGGAACTTTGTGCCTGTAGTCTTGATATAACTTCTTTCTAGATGTGGTTTTCGTCGGATATAAAGCAGAAAATGCATTTACTGCTTGTGCATTTAAAGGACCAAGAAAATCGATGTGAAACGTCTGAAGGGGCATTTATTTGGCAATGGGTGTAGCTCTCCTTAATTTTTCATACTGTCGATTTAGCGTTAAACATGGTATGCAGCATCTTTTATTTGGTGTTGGACCTTGTCATCAAGTTTCGGAATATAAAACTTTTGGCGATTATTTCCTTCGTCTTCTTCACTGAAAAGTGACCTCTTTCGTGAGCCTGCTTAATAATTTTACGAACTAGAGCTGAGGGAACAACTATTAATGCGTCGTCATTTGGGTTATCGTCTTTAAAACAATTCGATTTTAACATTTGTCGTCTTAAGCTTTTCCGGTTTATAGTTCTTAGTAAGTTCGACACTCTTTTTTTGGCTTGATGATTCACTAGCCCAAATGTTTCTGTTTTCCACGTCTATTTTAAATAATTTATTGCAATTTTGATTTGTACCCGCCGCAATTGATTATTATTTCAGCTTGTTTGCAAAAATCTTCTCCTAAAATCACATAATACATCTAGGAATTCCGTCGCTACTACTGGAAAGTTTACTTCAAAGTTCAGTTGATTCACATTAACCGTTCCTGTGAATGCGCCACTGGGTTTCACCTTTTTCTTGTCGCCAAAACCGAACAGAAGAACATTGGCTTTGGTTAACTTTGGTTTTTTCAAATGTAAATACGTCGTTTGGGACAAACTATGTTTACTACCTCGAATCAATGAAAGCTATACACTTTTGATTGTTAATCTTTATTTCTTTGCACATAAACTTTTGCTCGGACGATATTGTACTCATGTTACCGTAAATCCAGTTTTCTTCAGGTTTCTTTATTGAACAATTTTTGCTATGTGGCCAAAATATTGCAATTGAAGCACTTTCTTCCTTTACTTTTGTTTTAACATTTTCAGAAACATGGTCCTTTTTGTCACAATTATAGCATTTCACGTTATAAATGCCTTTGCTTTCTGCTTTCATTTCATTTTCCTTTATTTTGCACATATTTATACTCATAATCTTTCGACTTTTCACGCATTTTTTATAGCACTTGATTTTTCTTTAAATTCTTTTAAATTATTAGCGTTGTATAAAATTGATTTATTTATACTAAGGGCATTAATTCCGTCTATTACATACTGCATTAAGGCACTGTTTTCTATTTTTCACGTGATGCCACTTTTTCTTTTTACAAATATTCTTGAACACTTTCACCTTTTTTATTTTTTTTTTCAGATAATTGTTTGTGTAAATCAGCACTGTTAATTTCTTGTCTTAAATTCATTAATTAGAGATTCTTTCAAGGTTGTCCAATTCTTTATTCCCCGTTCACTCAAACAAACATTTTTGCTAGTCCTTTAATCGCTCTTTTAGCAAAAATAAATTTTTGCAAATTGTCCCATTGCATCAGTGACAGCCATATTTCAAAGTCCTCAATCCTATACTTCCACTGACAATTTGTCATCACCATGGAATGATCTTACTGAGTCTTCAACATCTCGAAAATTCAATGCGAACCTCGTGTTGCACCATGCTTACTTTTGCGAATTTTCGGTATCAATATTGTTCACCGCGACTGTAAAGATTGCGTGATTTGTTTTGTTGTTTCTTTTTTCGTTTGTTGCAGCTGTCCTAAATTGGTTTCGTCACTTAGTATTGACAACATTTCGTCTTCGTCTTGATTATTCGTGTTCCTATTGGCATCTCTTTCGTGTTCATCATCTTCGTCATCGTCATCTTCGTTTTGCTCATGTTATGTTAACGTCGACCTCAAATTTACCGTTTGCAGATTGCGAAAAAAATTGAAGTCAAATCCGTTTTATCATCTGTCAGACCCAAAATATTGCAGATTATTACAAGATCGTTATTTGATAAACTTTGCTCCCATAGGAGACTTTGCTTTGATATAAATCACTGTTAGGGCCAAAATCGAAACCCTCGAACTTTCTTAATCGTTGGCGATTGGCACGATCGCCTTCTTCTTTAAAGACAAATTTTTGAAGCAGCACAATATTTGACTTTTTCTCTTTGTACAACTCCTTCTGAAAATCTTCGAGTTTTTTTATTTTTTTCTTTGAATCTTTACTCACAAATTGACACAGATGAGTATCCTATTGCGTCGTTAAAAATTAATAATTTTTGACGACGTAAGGTTTTTGGCGTGTCTGGTTTTTTGGCGTCGCGTTTTTTTTTTTCGTCGTTTGCGTCGTTGTCGCCACTTTCGTCGTTGATATTTTTCTTACCGTATGTTTGTCTCTTTTTCACTCACTGTTTTAACTCTATACGTTTACTCTGTCTTGTTTAAGGTTTTTTTTTTTTTTTTTATTTATTACGTACGTCTTGTTTAAGGTTTTTTAAGGTTGCGCCTCTTTACTCCGTACGTCTTGCTTAGTTTATTTTTCCCCATGTTTGTAGGTTTAGCCCTATATTTGTGGTACCTAGTTTTATTATTATATTATTATTATTATATTATTTTGATTTTAGAGTTAATTGAATATTTAGACAAGTAAGTAATTTAAGAAATTGTGGTTATTTTTCGTCTTTTATTTGTTCCGCACGTCGAACTTAACGTCTTTCGCTCTCGATGTGAACTTCCAATCTCCACGTCTGTGATCTCTACTTCTGTCGTCGTCTCATTTCCTCGTTTTTAAATCGCCACCTCATTGCTCGTCAGGGCTGGTTGAACAACGATGCCAGACCCAATCCCACATTATCATATTATATAAGATCAATCTATCGGATATTTGTTTCCATGATTTAAAACCTTTTTTTGTGTGTTCCTCTCGTGAATAAATGCTTCTAGGGTAGTTAACTTATCCATCTAGAATCTAGATTATTAGGAGGAAAAGTTGAGAAATATATTGTGAAGATAGGAGATATATAGCTTGGTTCCGCTGATGGAGAATACACTGCTCGCCACTTGAATAGGACATCTCTAAAGTCGGGTTTCTGCAGTTCATTGCTGCTAAACCAAGACATCTAGGAAAATAAATTTTGTTTTCTTATACAGTTTATTAAAATGTGGTAATTTGTATATACTTGAAACTTTAAGCTATTTTCTTAGGATCATGTAAATCAATAGTAGTTACTTCAAGATGAGTTATATGTACAGTATATGGAAAAACTTAGTAAACTAAGCAAGTATCTAGTTCTGAATAGGTGAATAATTTAACTCAAACACTTCGGGATTTGATAATTTTAATTTCTTCAATGGAAACTTCGAAGTTTAGGAAACAAAAGCCTTTTCCATTCGTTTTGAAATCGATTTCCAATCTATCAAACTAATTGCTAGCCACTCAATAAATTATAAGTAGCTCCGCTCCTGGAATTTCGCAAACCGAAAACTCTCGACAAGTTGAGGCAACATATTGATAGACAATAATTTGTCTTAATGAAATTTTGCTTTTATTTATGAGATTACCGAAACGTGTAGAAAATATGTTTTGGTAGATAGCCCCAGAGAGAGTGAGAGAGAGAGAGAGGGAGAGGGTGAATGAAGACCGCCGGCAGAACCAACTGGGAACTCGAACCCGCCGACGTCGCGACGTCGTCGCTAAGAAAACAAAAACAAAAGCAATCTGCTGTCACCCGCCCGCCCCCCTCAGGCAATTAGTGTAACCTTTTCCTGGGGGTTGTGGGTTGGTCTGTTGCCATTGTTGGTGTTGTTCCTGCTCTTGTCGTTATGGTTTGCTCAGGTTTCTTTTTTCCATCTCTTTCTCGATTCCATTTACCAGCTTCTGTCTTTTATGTCCTGTGCATAATTTATTGTTTCTTTGCTACTTCCGTCCTGCGTGGGATTCTGCTTGGGATTCTGTCTGGGAATGAAGCCATGTTGCCACATCGAAGTGCCCCCCATAACCAACCAGAGAAATAATGCCTTGGCATGTAATTGCTTTTACTTTTGCTTTTACCTTTTCATTTATCAAACCACAAAGTCAAAAGTCCGAGTGGCAAAACTCTCTCCCTCCCTCGACTGTTAATGGGGCTTCCCCCCCCTGCTGTGTGTTTTGTTGTTGGGAGTGTAAAAGATTTTCCAATATCAATTGAAATTAAATTGAATTTTAAATTGGCCATCGAGAGAGATGTGGAGACATTCTTCCTCTACTACTACTATACGCTTTTCCTTTGACTCTATCTGTGGGCGGACTTGGCCAGTGGGCGGGGCTTCTCTGGACAGCCTTTACACTTCACACTTGTTTGTGACAGCCCAAAGGGCAATAAAGTTGTAAAATCACTTGTTCAAGTCATCCTGAAAGATGTATGTGAACTTTTACTCGTTTCGGGATGGGGGAAATTGCATTTGAAGTTGAAAGTTTAGAAGATTTATAGGTTAGGTTTCAATGTTTTTACACCGTACACAGTATATTTGTAATTAAATTATTCCGAAAATCCAAATTTCACTACTAACTATTTATAAGAACAGGGTTAACGATAGATTCAGCTTACCAGAATTAATTCCAAAATTCTCGGGCTCTTCTCTTTTTATTCTCCGTAAACTTGACTTTTTTTCTACGCTACGAAGAACACTTACTTTGACAACTAATAGTAAATAATCTAATATTTTGACTTTCTATATACAAAAACTTTGGAAATGACATGTCGACTTCTCTTGATTTGCATTTTTTTTTTATTTTTGCAATTGATAGTCTAGATTCCTTATATGCCTTTATTTGTCCTTTTTTCTCATCAGTTAAGGACTTTCCTCGACCCATTTTAATTTTATATTTAATTTTAATAGCAAAAAACTTTCTTTAACAAAATTTGTATGATCACGCGACAAAGTAAACGATCAAACTAAATGCATGTTCTATTCAAGGGACAGAAAAAATTTACTCAATTTCAATACGAATTCCAACACAAAGCTAAAAAAAAATATATATATAACGGCTCTTTTACAGAAGTTTCTGTTGTGTTATGATAGAAGTGAGTTATTCACTAAAAGACAACTTGCAAAAAAATCGTTATTTTGTCATTTCGCTTTTGAGTTCTACGCAAAAATACAAAGAGCGTACAGGCTGTCCTATTCAAGTGATGAGGAGTGTACTTTCTTCTTTCAGAATACAAGCTACATTCACTTCGTGCCAATCAGCTGACGATGGATCAGTGGAGAGAAGGTGGATTTGCATTTCTGTGCCTTCGACTTTCCTAGAAGCCCGTTTCACCTTAATCTATCTACAACCAAGACGATGAAAATACAATTAAGTTTAATAAAACATGGATATTCGAATATTTTATAAAGTAAAAAACTAAATTTCCATTTATAATATGCTATGAAAATAATTCGATTGGTATCTGTTATTTAATTTAGTATTTTGCCTACGGAAATTGAGAATTTCAAACCAAATTCGATAAGCATTAAATGCGTTTAGTAAAAAGTCATTTAACCTGCTTTTCTATTTCTGTTTGACTATTATTTCTTTGGATTTTGAAATTTCCTTTAACTGCTGATTTAATGCTCACCCGTGAAGTAGGCAACAAAAAATTTTCAATTACCAATCCATTGCAATGGATCGGAAATTGCTCTAAAAACTAAATGTTAAATTAATAAATATGGTTCTCTCTGTATATCATGTAATTGTGTTTTTAAGATACTATTTTTGCATGTATGGATTCAGCGCTTAAATAAATAATGAATTAAAAAAAAAAGTAAATAAATATGGATGTACATAGTTATCGTCTAAGCCGATGGCGATAGTGTCTAGTGTTTGCAAAAATTGTTAGGTTGATAGTTTACAACAATATCTTAAAACTAAATAAATAAATAAATTGATAAATACTTTTTGTCAGCTGCTTGATGGATTTTGAAAATATGTTTTGGCTGGTGAGTCATCGAAAGACTCATTAGATCTATTTTTAGGAGTAGTTGCCGCATTTCCTCAGGACATTATTTAAAGGATTTAGTTCAATAATAGTTAATTTTTGCAGGATAATCAAAATCAGGTCAAAATACAGTATCAAGTCGTTGCCTATGATACCACATTTTCTTGGAGATCCCTCAAAGGGCTCTGGGGTAAACGTGACTTCATTAATTTCGTATGCATGGGATCCAAAAACTGTGTTTCTTTTGCGACTTTCGTCAAACAAACCTCCCGTGATGCAATGTGCAAAACTGTTGCCTTTTTTGGGCCAATTGTTTATAAATATATATTTTTAAGAATTAAACCAGGCATAGGTAATAAATGTTAATTAAGCCAATTTGCTGGCCACAGAAGCAACCGAGCAAGTGGAGAGCCAACTCGAGGTCTATCACTGAAAAGCGTGGGTGGGGAGGAGGAGAGGGGGCCAAGCCACTTAAGCCAACCCGCAGCTATGGAACGCACTCGCACTCCCCCTCGACCCCTTCGAAAAAATATATGCAGAAAGGAGCACAATAAAATTATAAAGCACAATATGAAAATATATATTTTGCTTCACATACAATTCGAGTTGTTGGGCTGTGGCTGGGCCACTCCTTGAAATGCTAAAATGGCAGTTTACGCTCGTTTGGCATTTTGTCCTGTTGCCCGCCTGGCAGGATGGATGGATGGATGGATGGATGCCTACCTACTACCTGACTGTGCCTGCCTGCAACTTGCCACATCGAGTAGCATACTTGAGCATGTCTTTACATCTCTTTACGCTTCGTTTATGCCAGAGCCAAAGTGCTGCACAACAAAATGGCCGTTCCTCTCCCCCTCTCTCTCTCTCCCTCACTCTCCCATACGCTCTTCGTGTCTCTTAGTCTGCTATGAAACACTTGTTCAATATTTGATTAATGTTAAAATTCAATTATTTATTACACAAATCTCTGTGGAGTGTGGATAAGGCTGTCAGTATAAGTTTCGACAAAGTGCAGAGATTGCATCTCAAGTGCAATCGAAGTCTCTCTCAACAGTGTCACATTGTATGCAAGGGAGGGATGGTCCTTAAATTTGTAATTCTTTCTAAAAGAAATCACTAACAATTGTTTATTTGAAATGTAATTCTAGTTTCTCATCTTCAGATGCTCATTTGGAAAGAAAACAATTTGTTGAGCATTTTCATTTCTTTCTTAATGTTGAAGAATCTAACAGAACTTATTTGTAATTGTGGGATCGTCTGTTTCTTATAAGAATTGAATTAAAGCTTTGTCTTTTTAAATTGCTAAAATTTTGAAAAAAAAATTCATTAAATTGCTTTGATCGTTCTTTGTTAAAATATGCTATATCGCTCACTCTTATGTGTGTGCTATAGGGGGGGGGGGGGGGGGGGTTTTTTGGGGGTTGTGGGGGGGGGGGGGAAAATTAATTTCGTTGTACGGCTTGTTAGGACGCTCAACACGATATTAACCACACACAAGAAATAAAAACGCGTTGGAACTTTTTTTTTTTATGTTTAAAAGATTTATGATCAGAAAATGACTGATTTTTCACTTTTATCAGAAACTGAAATACAACGGCTTTAATGAAACTATACTTTTAAACCATTAAAGATTGTCTGACAAATATGATCTGAAAAAGAGCCAACAATACATATATATTTTTTGGTATGAAAAAAAAAAAAAAAAAAAAAAAAAAAAAAATAAATAAAATATTTAAAAAAGTAAAAAAAAATGTTTGTTTGAAGCAACTTCAGTACATTTAGTTATTAAAAGTGATTAGAAGTCTTTGAAAGGGGTTGAGGTTACTAAAAAATAAAGTAAGTAAGTCGCCGGGCCGACTTGAATATACCATGCATCATTCGGGAAAATATTAAATGAAAGGCGCACAAGATTGGAATTCGATATGTTACTTTTCAATTTCTTTACAAAATATGTATTTCAATTTGGATTTTTTCATACCTATTAACCGTTAAAAAAATGTAGTACAAAATTGTATTTTTCATTTCTATTAATCCTTTATAAAAAAAAAAAAAATAAAAAAGTTTTTTTAAAAAAAAACATATAAATCGGCCATTTTTTTTGTATTAAAATTTTTTTGCGGGTTGGGTCGGGTTACAAATTTTTTTTATGGGTAAACTTTGGTGGAATGATAGATGTCCAAAACATGTATAAGTGTGCCAAAAAATTAATTCCTATACAATAAATATTGCGGGAGAAAATAACTTTTTATTAAATTTCGGAGGCGGAAGGGGGCGTGGCACAAAAAAAAAATAAACTTGGTCAGCGTCTATACTACACGAGTCTACATTCTAAACTTGGTAGCTCTATCATTTATAGTTGCTGAGATCTTTGCACTCTTATACTTTGCACTCATGGCTATATCAATTTCTCTTCTCATGCTGATCAAGAATATATATACTTTATAGGGTCGGAAAAGCTTCCTTCTCCCTGTTACATACATTTTGGCCACTTTAATATACCATTTCATCCTATGGATGCATGGTATAATAAAAGCAGACCTGTTTGGTTAGAGTCACAGCAGGAATGTTTTGAAACATTCGTAGAGTCTATTGGAAAAACTTAGAAAAGAAACTTCTGCAATTTCTGCAATGGATGATTACATTAGTTTGTATTATTTTCTAGAAAATAAGTTTATATTTAAGTACACAAAAAGAATTATAGACACTTTAAATAACAGCACTGACTTTGTTCTCCAAAGATTCAATAATTTTAGTTTCTTTTTGTGAGTTCAAAACAATTTAATTATCTCAGCTGCACAGACATAAAATAAGTCTAAACTCTGTATAAATAAATAAGCTAGCTTTAAGCTAATTATAATGTTATGGAAATAAAGCATATATTGAATTGAATTGAAAACAATTTAATTACTATTTTAAACGATTATATACCCTTATTATTAACTACATAAAATATATGTGCACCATCTAACAGCTTTTAATTATTAATTTTTAACATATTACTTTCAAAATATACAATTAAAAATGAGTGGCAAGTCCATAATGATATATGATATACTTAATTAGTTTTCTAAAATTTTGCGATCGGCCCTCGCATGCCAGACAAGGCAAGCCCAGGCAAGGATCGGCAAGTAAGTATCTTTTACTCAGTGGGTTTTGTGTTTTGTTTGTATTTTTAGACATTTATCAGGGGAAACAAAACAAAACAAAACCAAACCAAACCGAAAACCGAAGAAAACAACTTAATATCTTAACTTTGGCTTTGTCTGTGCCCAGAGTTTGCCTCCTCCACGCTGTCTATCTCAGTCGAAGGCACTCTCCACTCTCCAGTCCATGTCTTTGTGTATCTGTTTTTATGCACCCGCATGGGTTTCTCTGGGGGATTGTCTGAAAATCGATCTCAAGTAGAACACAAAGTGTTGAGAGCAAAAATTGCGCAAAAGTCACGTAGTCAGCGGAACAGACAAACCCATAATATAACCATATAGACAACGATTTATGCGAACATGTACATATATATGTAGCATATATCTGAAGGAGGGGAAAGAGGGGGAGGGAGTACTTCAAAGCACGTGGCATTGATCTGTTTTCCCTTCCCAGACTATGAGTCTGTGTGTGTGTGTGTGTGTGTGCGAGAGTGTGTTGTAGGTGGCACCCAAATGGGCAATTAAAGTGTCACAAGTTCGGGACATGCAATATTTCATGACGCAATGCCTAAGATTATGAATATAAATGCAAATTAGTTTTCGGAGCATAGGCCTAAGGCCCAACCGTCCATCCACCTGTCTGTTGTGGTCAGAGGCGGTGGTAAGGGAGCGTGACAATCATTAAAAGTCAACCGCTCGACGACGACGTGGACGACGTGGACGACCACTATAACGTTGAACAATCACTGAAAATGACTAACGGTAACCACGATAGCTCACATCCGGACCTTAGTCCTTTCGCTGTGGCCTGGAAACGTAAAGCTTTTTGGGGATGGGGGATGGGGGTCGCTTTTGGGACGTTGAAAGAAAATTACGCTCTTATCTCGTTTCCTGTCGTGACACAATTTTCTATCATAGTCGCGAAGGCACTCGAAGGCTCGCGCTCACTGTGTGTTGTGGCCACAAGAAGTCAAAGACATAAAGTTATTATTGCTTTTGCTTTGAATTTGAGCCAACCGAAGACCATGATAAATGTCCCGGGCTCACGTTCCCAACGTCATAATTTAGTCAACATTACATCATATTGTATACTATATACATATATATATATATTTCGTATAGTATAAGTATAAGTATATAGTATCACTTGGCCTAGAAAAATGTTTAGTTTCGAAGTCAAAGAACTTGAGGTTACAACAATCTAGCTATTGCATAATTAGATAGACCAGCCACATGCAAACGTCCTGTGATTTTTCTAGATTAGCAGGACAAATGAAAATTTTTCCATGAATTTCATAAATAATAATTAAGTAGGTCTACCGCCCTCCTCTCCACCCCCCAAGGTCTGAACTGTCTCACAAAACGATAGAGAAAAGAAGAGACGTGACGTGTGGGGGGAGGGGAGGGGAGAAGGTAGTTGCAGGTTTCTGTAATGACCAAAGCGACAAAAATGAAAATCGAAAATCTCTCCACTGTACGTGACAAATTGAAAAAAGCGCATCAGTGAAGCGAAGTTAACTAGTGAGACCTGTGTGGAATCAACCATAGAAAACGGACAGCGACGACGACAGTTTTTTTTCTTCCCTCCTTCTCTGATGACTTAACAACAACAACAACAACAACAACAACAAAGCTACTGTGCCTGACTTTTACGAGTGCCAGTAAAGAACAACACACAAAAACCAAAAGCAAAAGCACTGCAATTATTTTCTTCTCGACGAAGCCTTTTCCACTCTCACAAAGAAAAAGTTTTGGATCAAAGTGCAAGTAATTTCAATCATATTCAAACGCTTTCAACAAAAACATTATTGCAATCGGCTTATTAGCAATTATCTTCGTCAAAAAACTAAAGGAAACAAATTGTACGATTTTCAAAAATGATCAATAAAAATATTTAAGAAGGACGAATATTAAGGAAGCACGTCAAATGGTGTCTAAAGACTGAAATAAGCAGAATGTACCTTCAGATTTATAATATTTATTTTTGTATTATTTATTTATTTATTTATTTTGTATAGGATATAGT
The DNA here is from genome assembly GCA_018150735.1 of Drosophila sp. 14030-0761.01. NCBI lineage: Eukaryota > Metazoa > Arthropoda > Insecta > Diptera > Drosophilidae > Drosophila > Drosophila sp. 14030-0761.01. The sequence continues at coordinate 6,042,435 of JAECWO010000099.1, forward strand.
TGTAAACTATCAACCTAACAATTTTTACAAGCACTAGCAACTAGGGCCATCGGCTTTAAAATATTTATTTAATATTTATATAATGAAGAATAAATGATAAAAACACTTTGGCAAATGATTTTCAAAATAGTGGATTATTTTAAAGGATATACTAAAAATATTATTTGCTTAGAATTTTGCTCATAATTTATTATTAACTGAACAAACACATACAATAAATACATATTCAGCTTCAATATATATTCAGCTTAGTCCCACATTTTAATTTAGATAATAGAAATAAATAAATAAATAAAATTTTTACTAATTTACAGATTTCTTTTAAAGATTCCATTAGATTTTAATCCTATTTCCTCGTATTTTTTCGCGCTATAATTTACAGAAAATGTGGTAAAAACATCCAAAATAAGACACAGCCAGACTAAAAATATATATTTAGCTGATTAAGAATATACTTATTATTTGTTTTGATGACAGTTCCCTCCTCTCTGCATTGCAGAGTTTATGTCATATTTAATTTACCCTTTAGAAAGAGCATTTCGAAAAGTGAACAACAAACGATGTGTCCCACCAACTGTCAACGGAGGCAGTTACTGGGCAGAGCTCTCTCGGTGCAGTAATGTAATACTATCTAGACACGTGAAATGAGTTATCAACAAAGGCAGAGTGTGAAAAGAACCTTGTCAAGTTACAGTGGTGCAAAATTAATCGCCAAATATAGGAGATGTGTGAGCTTTTAGGCTTTCAAAGTAAACAAATATACAGTTGAACCCCGATTATCCGGGAGCCATTACGTATAACCGAAAGTCCCCGTAAATCTAGAGGGAAATGTTAACGTATTTCTTATTTTAAATTTTATAAATGTCATTAAATCAATCCACAAACTAATGTTTCTTAGTTCCACAAATGTTTATTGGGGGCTTTATATTCCCTTGTTTGCTTTATCTATTTAACTTTAAAATTTTCTTTCCTAAGTTTCGGTTCCTACCCCGGATAATAGAGCTAATCACAGTTGACTGAGACAAGGGAACAATTTTATTTTCATGCCGGATCGGGTATCCGGTCAATGGGAGCCCGGATAATCGGGGTTCAACTGCAATTCTTACGGAGAAGGCAACCGAATTTGTCATAATATGATAAAGTATGCGATTGTGTAAATTGGAGAAGATTTTAATGAAAAGAATCCTATCTGGTTCGATAGTTTTTATAACTCGTAACGCTTAAAGGTAAGAATATATTTTTTTAAGGTGAAAACTACATTTATATGTAATAGAATTGATTTTGAATTGATATAAAATTCATAAATCTACATATATTATAAATATATGGTTTGTCTATGAGGGCCATATGTATTCTTAATGAATTTTCTTTGTTCTTAATAGTCGTTTGCGAACATAATGTAATAATATGTTAAAAATATGACGAAAAAAATGTTCAACATTTTTAAAGAGCTTTTTCAACAAATATATTTACGGAATTGAAAGCATCTTTAGAACTTTTGTGAGATTAAGCCACTGTGCAAGGGAATCGTGAATATGCTTGGAATATGCTTATAGGTAAAACTGATTACCCTGACGCAGATCACAAAAATGTTTTGTTGTTGCCATTTCCAATGGACTTTAACGGAAAACGACTTGGAAGCGTCGTTAGTGATTTGTGCCGGGGAACGAGATGGAGCAGCTAGCGATGGAGGCAATGGGGACAAGGGAGAACATTGTCAACCAGTCAGTTAGTCAGTCAGTCAGTCCAATTACCGCACAGATGAATGCTGTGGTCAGTCATCCTCCGCTCCCTTTCCCACTCCCACTCACTCACTCGCCCACTGTTTGCCGTTTTGCCCTCTATGGCTCATAACTTTTTCAGTTAATGAAGACATAAAACTCAGAACGCTCTCTGAGGCAGCTCTACGGCAGCTGAGGGCCATAAAAGCAAAAAAAAAAAACACAGAACGGGAGAACAGGCAGACTGAGGCAGCAGCAGATTGTTGTTGTTGTTTATGAAAGGAATCGGACAGAGTCGGTGTTTATTTTTTCAGGCAACAAGAAAGTTGCAGAAAACCTCTAAAAAAACAGATACATATCTGAAAGATAAAATGTGTGAGAGAGAGAAAGAGTGGGTAAGGGAGAGGAAGAGGAATGGAGGTGCTGCTCATTTTATGTACTGGGAAGACGCCATTTTGCAAAAAGTACCGACTATCGCTGTCTCTGCCTCTGCCGCTGTCGCTGCTTCTGTCGCAGTCGCTGCCAACTGTCGCTATCAGCGCACATCAATGGACCAACGACAGTGGCGACATTTTGGCGCACATTGGTCAAAGCGAAAGAGCAACAACACACACACACACACGCACACACATACGCTCAGACACAGATGGAGATGAGCGAGTGAGCAAGCGAGATAGCCGTATTTGGAGAGATAGAGAGCGCAAAATGAGCAGCCCAGCAGAGAGATATGATAACGGGGCAGCAGCAGCAAACAGCCGTACGAGCAGCAGCAGCAGCAGCAACGAAACGTTGTCTATGCCACGCCTACGCATTGTCTGACCAAACCAATGCCACTTTAGGCTTAACCTCCAGCCAAGGACCTCTTCAGGCATTGTCCTTGCTCAAACGTGACTGTGTCTGTGTGTGTGTGTCTGATGTGGCCTCTTAACACACTTCATTAATCAAATGCCAAAAGGCAGCAAAAAGTACAAGACAAATCTCTCTCTCTATCTCTTACTATCTCTTTCTCTCTCTCTCTCACACACACACACACACACTCACTCTCTGTCACTCTCTGTGTTTGTGTGTGAGCGCAAAGCTCCACCCCAAAACTTTCAAAGCGCAGACGCATAAAATCTACAAGAGAGAAAGAGCTAAAAGCTGACTGTTGCTTTTACGAGAAATTGTGGGTGAGGTGACGTGAGGTGGGGGAGTTGAAACGATGACAAACGAATGACAGACACGCTCATCGTTGTCGTTGGCCGCGTCGTCGGCGTCGTAGTCGTTGTTGTTGTTGTTGGGGGAGAGAGATAATGACAAAGAGATAAGGAGACGACGGACTGGCAACAGCGACAGCAGAAGCAGCAGCAGCAGCGATGGCGCAGCAACAACAACAATATTTCCATCCAATGCCCGCCAGTCAGAAGCGTTCGTTGTTTTTTCTTGTTGCTTCTTTCTTTCTATTTTTTTTTTTTTTGCTTTTTGTGCGCGTGTGTGAGAGCTTCGGTATCTGTGTATTTGTGCAGAGTCACAATCATAGTCAGTGGGAGAATCACATGGGGAGAGGGGGGCAATTTCTGGAGCGCTGCAATTTACGATTACCTCATACTGGAAATTGCATCTTTCGCTATATAACATAAATGTCCGTCTATATATGTGTAAACAGATGTGTGTGTGTATGTGTAATATTTCCTGATTATTAAATGTACGCTAAGTTATTTCATTTCTCTCTCACAGTTGGGATGTCTGGCTACCCGGCCTGCGAATCACTAATGAGGAACTCACAAGTCGGTTAATGAAAAAGGCCTTCAGAATAATTTCAAATGTGGCTTATTTCTGTTTTTAGCTTCACAATTAAGGCAAGCGAATTTCTGCAATTCAGGTCAATACGATATGTGTTTGTGAGGGAAAGGGAAGGGCAAGGAATGGGCGTTTGGTCAGCCAAATAAATGAAAGAAATTCCCAAGCAAAAAATGTACTTAACAATCTGATAAATGTAAATGGAATCTCCTATACATTTTGGTTGAAGTAACTTTAATAAGGGATACCAATATTTCCACAGATTTTTTTTAATTTAGTCGAAATAAAAGACATAATTGCTTTAATACGAATCTATCTACATATATTGTACATATTCCTCATACATGGAGATGATATGACTTACTTTTCTAACGATAAATAAATTAACAGAATTAACCAAGTAATTCTATAAATAAATAAATATAATTAAAGAGATTAAAATTCAAGTTTTTTTACTCATGCACTATTTAGTAATTTTTTAATGAACCCTTGAATTTTTTTAAATTTTACATTTAATGCATTTTTACATAATATACTCCGCCTATCCTGATGATACTGTATAATGAATAAAATTTAAAATAATCAGTTTGATCTTCGAACATTTAGTTCTATCTTTAATGGATTCTACGAATTTTGTAGATTGCCATTTTATGACCAATATTAGAATTTAAAAAATATTAAGATATACTAAGAAAAATGATGATATAATATTTTGTTTTTAGATATTCATTTGTGTGTTCTCGAAAAATCATGTATTTTTAAATCAATCTACATATATAACTATATCACATATAGCAAATTTGTAGTGAATAATTTCAATCACAAGATCAAGTTCATTTAAAATTAGAACAATGGACTTTTGTACTACCAGAAAATGAGGTCCCAGCCACCTCTTCACTCCTCTCTCCTCTCTTTCACTCTTTGTAGGCTAAATGAAATGTATGTGGCGCCCAAATTACATACAGAAACTTTAGATAAACAATAAGAAAATAAAACGGGCAAAAATTGTGATTATTAATAAGGCAAATCGCACTCTTTGGATACACTTTTGTGCCATTCGAGCAATTATACGATTCATAAAGCTGCCAAAACTGCTGCAGCATCGACAGAGAGTGAGGCGTGGAGAAAGGGCGGGGGGTGGGGTGTTCTGACCGGGCCAAGTCTTTGCACATTTTACGACATGGAAAAAAAACAAATGTTTTTCACTCGGCTGACTTACTTTTATTATGAGTTTTCCCACTCGTAATAAAGAAAAAATGTGAGCAATGCGCTGGAATTGGAACGGAGCAGCAAAACAAAAGGCAGAAAAAAAAGAAGGAAAAACTGAAATTGAAAATTGAAAGAAAATCTAAAATCTAAAGCCGACCAGACTTACCACAGAACAGGTGGGTAATAGGGTGGTCAGGGGGGGTGTGCAGATTCTAGCATGAATAATTAATGTTAGCAAAATATTGATTGCCATGTACTTGAACTGAGTGAAACCCCAGACGAATACGAAGACGACGAGGACGTCAGTCGGGCGGCCCTATGACAAACGACTGACACGCGGCCTGAGCAGGCGACAAATGCAAAAAAACAGTCAGTATCCCACCCCCACTGCTTGGCCACTTTGCTGCCCAACGGTCGAGTGGGTGGCCACTTGACTGTCCCCTGCCCATTGGCCAGAGGGTGGTCCTTTCTCTCTACACTTCTCTGGGGCTTACAGGACAAGCCATAAATTTTATTCCACGCTCTGAGTGAGGGGGATTGCTTGGTGGCGGTGGGGGCGGGGAAGGATTTCTGTTGGCATGTGCATGGGTTGTTGGGCTTTAATAACTGCCATATAGATAGATGGCATAGATAGCAAGGTTAGGCGACCAACTTTGCTTCACGTTTCAATTGGAGTCGCCGTCGACCACAATGTTGCAAGTACAGTAAATAAATTCAACTGAAAAGTCAAAAACCCAGCAATTCGTCGAGTGATGAAAGCAAATTAAATCATTTAAATGGTAAGGGAAGTGGGTCTTAGCCACCTTAGGCTATTCACCTTGGGAAATAAGGAACGAATCCCATAAAAAAACCTCCACTTGATCATCATGCACTTGTTATTCGATCAGTGATCGATAGCCAATATTCGATTTAACTAAATTCTAACCAAATTCTAGACCAAATCTTGATCTACTATGTTAAACGATTTAAAAAGAGTTTCGCCATAATTAAAAAAATTAGTTATTAGTGAATAGAAACTTATAGTAATATTTAATACTCAGTCGTCACGAAACATGTGAATGGAATTCGAAATATTCGAGCTTTTATAATGATTTCAAAAGATCTTTCACAATTCTTCAAAAGAAAAGAAAAGTTTTTCTACATTTGCACCATCTTAATGATCACGATAGCCTGAATGTCTTTGTTGCTCTGGCATTGTAAATAAACATTGTAAAGTAGAATTAATTCTTCACTACAATTAAATAAATAAATAAATAATGATCACGATGTTCAAATGATCGTCAAGTAATTCTCCATTTATTAGCATAATTTTCCAAATGTGAGCCAATGGATCTAAGTTTCCGGATAACCAATTCAGAGATTGAGAAAAAGTTTCGCTAATAGCAACAAAAAGGAAACTTCATCTATCTTCTTGGTCCATTTTCTTCTCCACGATGCCGGAGATAATTTGGTCAGAGCCCTACCGATAGCACAGAGAGAAACTTTAAATATTATGATGTAAAAGAAATGACCATAGAGTCAGAAAAGTAATAAAAACGATGATGATCTATCGATCCTGCCTTGCACATTGCATAGGAGCTCAAGTCACAGTTAATTCTCCAATACTAAGGGACAAATTCGAATCGAAACTAGGGACGGATGCAGAGGGACATTTTTGGAGCGGAATTGGACAATATATTTGTATTGTATTTGTAATAATACGTCGAGAGACTAGATATTTAATAATTAATATTGTATTTGTATTAATAAATCGAGAAAATAAATATTTATATTTTATTGTTTTGTTTATAAATGAGAGAATAAATATTTAATAATTAATATTGTATTTGTATTAATAAATCGAGAGAATAAATATTTATCCGAGTGTAGACATCAACATAAATTTTACACATTAAAAGTCATGCGATATATGCCCATTTTAGAATATTTTTCTACGTTTAAAAAATTGAATAGTATTAGATATAGGATAATCACGCATAAAGTGAGCCATTTCTTTTTATTCTGGCAACCTTTGGTGGTCCGCTCTTGGATTCGGAACTGAATGGATAGGAACTATAAGGATCAGTATGTTGGAGCCATGATTTACTGAACTTATGAAGAAGTTTCTAATGATGATATTAAATTCATCGTTGAGCAACTCTGATTATTTAAACAGAAGTTAAGATATAGATCACAACACTTAAGTTTGTGTAATGAAATGAATCTCTATTGAACAATGATCTAGTTAGAAAGTCAATGATCATCTGATTTGTTTCCTCCTTAATTATGATCTATTCAGAAAGTAGAAATTGCTCGATCCATGAAACTTCTTTTGGTTATGCAAGTAACGACGATCTCTTGCGATATTTGAGGTTAAAAGTCACTTTCCCTGGACATTTTGTTGGACTCTGTGGAAAAAAAAGAGCAACAGTTCTTCCGTTTGGCAGTGTCTAGAAGGTCCCCCCGACTCCATTTCATTGAACGACTGCTCCACCCCGCCTGGTCAATGCCTATTGGGTGGGCAGTTGCTGTTGGGTCCCTGTCTCTCAGTCACACACACAAACACACACACACACTCGGATGTGTGTGTTGTAAACTTGCGTGACTTCATTTGCATGAATTACGTTGCTTTTTCCCCGTTTTGAGAGCCTCAAGAACTATGTCGTCGTCGTCGTCGTTAGTGTCCTTTGGCTACACACACACACACACACACACATACACAGTTAGGTGCACGTGCCTGGAGGCCTCTAGCCGAATGTGGTTGGTGGTTGGCGGGTTTTGGCGGTTGCTCCACCCGCTTATAATTGCCACCGCCACCGCGCCGCGTAGTCAGTCTCTGTTCTTGTGTGTGTGTTTTTTTTTACCTTTCTTTCACCGACTAAAAGTTTTTTGAATACGGGAAAAAAAAGAAAATAGCAAATAGAAAAGAAAGGAGGAGGTAAAAAATAAAAACCGACTGAAAGAACTATAACACACAGAAGCAGCGGCAAACACCGCATAGACGAAATAGTCGTCGAAATAGTAGTCTCGGTGGTCGTCGTCGTCGTCGTCAGTCGCCGTTGTCGTTGTCGTTGTCGTCGTCAGTCGCGTCTGAGGAGCTTCGATGGGCAGGTGTGTGCGCCAGTAAAAGTCGCTCCAGTTGTTCCCCACACACACACACACACACACACACACACAGTTGTTGTTGTTGTGCTCTATCCAATGCTTTCGGGCAAACCGTAGAGCTAGACGTTAGTCCGTAGTGTCGTAGTATCCGTGGTAGTACGACGTAGTTCGAGTCCATAGACCTAGAGTGCCTTAAACGTTATTCCTGCTGCAAGCAACATACAACTTCATTTGCCAATCTGCCGTCGGTTCTCATCTCGTCTTCGTTGTTGCTCTCGATGTTGTTTTTCTTGTTAAAATTGTTGTTGCCGTTGTTTGTTTTGGGTGCGTTTGGTCCCAATATATTTTTCCCAATCGCCATCTCGACCGAGAGACGCGTGTACATAGCAAAATAGAACGCAAAAAAAACATACATAAATAAAAAAAACATTGCCAAGATTTAAACAAAAACACTGCCCCCCACTCTAGCCCCACCCCCCTCTCACCAGCTCATATGTACACACATATATGCAAATGAAATTGTGTCGGTTGTCCACCCTCTCGGACTCGGTTTGTGTATTTTGATTAAAGGAAGAAGAAAAACCAACAAGCAGCAAGCAAAAAGTGATTTCTAATTGTTTTCGGGCTACCCGTGTACACATGTGTGTGTGTGAGTGAGTTGAGTGGGGCACCAGGCCCAAGGCTCACCCAAGACTCACCTAGGCTCACCTGTCAAAGTCAATGTCAATGGCCCTGTGGATGTGGCTTGAACTCTTAAAGGGCTTCCAGTGCTCGACTTTATCTTCTTTGGATACACGTGAATCATTGTAGATTAATGACGTCACTACTCGAGATTATCATGCGATCGAAAGCGATTGCTAGAAAATTCAATAATCAAGGTGAGTCTCTCGATTGGCCCTATATCGAAATAACATCGCGATAATATCAATGGAAAAGAAAAGATTTATGAAATGAATATTGTCAATGGCCTTACAACAAAGAGAAAAGAACTTTATAGGATCATTGACTTTCAGATGTTATAAACAAAGGTTTTAAAACAATTAATTTCATATACAATACGAAGATTTATAATTGTGCCTTAGATTACCTTCGTTTTAATATCTAATTAGATTTGCAGCTACGAATTTTAACTATAATAAAATCTGCAAATTTTCACTGAATATTCCCATTAATTTGTAGTACTTTTTAGCTAATCAGTTGCGAAACCCATTAGAATAGGAAAATCTGAATGTAATTACAAAAGTTTGTATACCCTTTCTTTAAATTTATGACATGTTAGAGAAACCGGACAATATGATATGATGCAATCAACTTGAGTTAAAATAAATTTTAAAAAAAAGTTTGTAAAATACAAATGAAATAAGTAAAAGAATAATTTATACCCTGCGGGTATTATAAAATTTTTTAGCGGGAACAAAGTATGATATATTCTTGTTCAGCAAAAGAAAAGACGTTTATATAAATTTTGATGCGCGATCTAGTCTTTTAAATCTAGTATTAATATTTTCTATACAGCACAAATCTGCTTTTGAATAAGATCGACAATTTTATAATATCGCATTTAGATTACACAACGTTAAAAGTTTTGTCAACTAAAATAGAATATGGGAATATGAATATCAATCGCTAAATAGTATTTGCGAGTCCATGTATTAAAATATTAAAAGAACTATAGGAATAATTTGTTTTATTTTATATAGAATAATATTCTGTCCATAAAAAGTAGTTATTAGAAAAGTTCTTGGAAACTTTTTGGTAATGTTTTATGATATAAGATTTAGATCTCAACCGCTTAAAAACTTTTAATTTATGTTAAATCGCTAGATCAGCTCCAATAAAATCAATTTTTCTGATTCTGATTTTACATATTTGTTAAGGAAAGCCTATTTTGGGGCTTGAAAAGTAGTCTCAATAAATTACTTAGATTGCTTGACTCTGTATATGAATTAAGTTATATAAACTATTATGAATTAATGTCAGCTTCTTTTAATCCTAGTCAACAAAAAAATTATGACCAATTTTTAAACATCCTAAAACCTCTTTAAACATATATTCCGCTGATTGATATCGATCTAGCTAAAGACTGTTAGACTGTTTATATAATAAAAGAAATCATGATCATTACAAGATTTATTGTCCAGCGAATTGTTTAGGTAATATTAATGAATGGTTCTTTGAAAATCATAAGTTTTAAGACTTAACTATTTATTTTTAAAAAATGTTTAACAGGTAAAAAAAAGATATTATTATTTGGGTTTGACCAATTTGAATGTACAGTAGAAATCCGGACTTCACTTAAACAAATCTAAGCGATAGCCGAGCTGTGCGTTCGGATAATACGGAAAAGTTAGGGTAAAAAAGCTGAGACTTCGAAGTATATAATAAATATTGGATACTTTATAGGGTCGGAAATGAAAAATTAACGAACAGGGCGTTATATAAAGTATTAATATATTTTTTTTGTTCAGCAGGAGAGGTTTCTGTCGATCTGTCCGTCCTTAAGAGACCAGAAAGGAACTTAATATAAAAAATATTAATATAAAAAAAAAATTAAAGTAGTTTTTTAACTTGGTGCATGTTATATCCAAGTCGGCTTAACGAATTACTTTCTATATTTTATTTATTGTGTGTTATCCGCAATCTCGCTTATTAGAGTTCCCGACTTTACCCTATCAAATTAATAATTTCAATTTAATTTTCTTCCAAAAAATATGAAATAATGTTAAACATTTGATATAATTCAATTCAATTCAATTTATTTCACTCTTTGTTATAATTCCAAATTTTTTGTGACAAGTATCTTATAAATGATTTAAGAGTTTAGACTAAGAACTAGGCCTTTTCTACTTAGATATTTATATAAGGACATAACATATGGCGTATAAATGACATAAAAATTTAAGGGAAAAACCAAAGAAATAGAAAACCCCAACATTT
>JAECWO010000100.1:0-14576 GCA_018150735.1 Drosophila sp. 14030-0761.01
TAATGTTGGCCGATACCCTTGCCTGGGAAGCAGTTAGCGCTTTCGCGGCGCATGTCATGAAGGAGCTCAGGATACTTGAACGCCTGAGGAATGAGTGTTAAGCTACACAGGGCCGTGCGAAGCAATACCGACCAATAGTCCCGCTCGTCCTTGCACCAGTTACCCCCCTCTCTCCCTTTTAAGTTGTAAATATTATTGTCAGATAAATAAATGGAATTAAAAAACAAAAAAATAAATAAATAAATAAAAAAAACACACACACACACATGTTGCATGGGGACAGTAGTTTTGCTGAGAGAGACGCCGGTTCGTCGCTCTCTATTGTGCCGAGTTTTTAGCCCGTTTTAGCCTGTTCTATAGGCCTTGTTCGCTCTGAAAAGTAAAGCATATCGGTATAGCCGCTGTTGCTAGTGTACTCCTACTCACCAGAGGGGAGCGGGACGCCTCACTTGACCCGGTCACTTGGTCTTGCGTGTGTTAGTGGGGTGATCGTGGCACCCAAGAGTGGGAAACAAACACACATTTTCTCCACCAGAAAAACAATAGTGTGGTGTGGATATCAGCTGTCTTTCAGCTGTAACACAGAGCTGGCAACTCAGCAAAAAATAAAAACAATTAAAACGTTGCATATTTTTAGGCTGGCAGCTGCTTTGGCCTACTTCAGTATTTATAGTATACTTGAGTTTCAGCCCAATTGCTGGCAACACGGTCTGTGGTCCTCAGGGTAGAGAGTCTGCCTTGGAGGCCTGGTTCGACCCCGCTGAGTGGTTAAAAATTGCAAGTTTGTGTAAATTGCAAATTTTTAGCAGATATTTTTTCGTTGGCGATGAACGTTGCTTCGCATGCGGGGCATGCTGCGGGAATCGGGCGTGAGTCCCTTCTCCGCACGCCTCCTCCGCCGCAAGTTCAGCTGCTCCACCGGTCATTTATAGCCCACCATGTTGCACGGACTTCATGGACTCGGTGTTCGGTGACGACGCAGAGAGGGAAGTTCAAAGGTGGTCATCTGCATTGGAGGATGCTGCTCCTAAGAGGGCAAGAGATGCTTCGCTGAGTCCGTCTAGCGAAGTGGCAAGCGGAAGTGGCACCGCATCTCCATCCAAGAAGAGGTCTAAGTTGCAAGCAAATCCTTTTTTGCTGCAACCTCGCAGGGAAATGGCCGAAATGGGATCGCTGCTAGATGAGATAGCAGATAGGATCAAGCCGGAGAAGGAAGGAGGCAAGCGTGCAATTACAAATTCACTCAGGGAGAAGGTAGAGAGATTGAGGGAACTCCACCTTGTGGTCAGCTTCCGACTTAAGGGCAATGGACCAGATCAACAGTTGGCGCAACAGGGCACTGCTGATCCGACCAGCGGGTTTTGTCCCAGATGCAAAACCGGTGCAGAGATGACCAAGAGAGCAAGTCGTGCACAGCCAACAGATTTGGTGCCCACAAGAAGCACCCAAACGCAAGCCTCGGAATCGCCAATGCCGGCACATTGCTGGAAGAGAGACGGTGCATGCAGCAGCTGGGCAAGCAAATGAAGCCACTAACTCCGCCAGCGCCTAATGCATGGAAGAGGGTGCGAAGAGTGGAGGAGCCGCAGCATAGAAATCCAGAGCATGTCTTGGAAAAGCAGGATTGGCAACTTGTTGGCCCGAAGAAGGCAAAAAACGGGTCGATATACCCCAGCGCGTTAAACCAGGCGCTCTGCTAATACAGTCTGAAGGTGGCACACTCAAATACAGCGAGGTCCTTGCTTTAGTGACGCGCCGCAACGACGGAAAACTGCAGCAAGTCCGCGAAAAGGTCAGCAAGGTACGCAGAACCGCCAAGGATGGGCTGCTGCTGGAGCTGGGAGGCGATCCAGGGGATATGCAAAGTCTGAAGGATGAAATCTCACAGGTTCTGGGAGATGCGGCGGCCGTAAGAGTCCTCACTTAAACCAAGTCGGTGATTATAAGGGACCTCGACGAATTGACGGAGAGAGGCGATATCGTGGCAGCCCTAGCAGACAAGACGAAGTTGGATGCTACTACCTTCACGGTGAGAAGCCTGCGACCAGACTACAGAGGCTCACAAGTTGCCATAGTATCAGCACCAGAGCAAGCGATGCAAAAACTTTAAATGTTTTCAAAATTGGTAATAGCCTGGAACGTGTGCAGAATCAGGGCCCTGGAGGACCTGCCATCCCGCTGTTTTCGCTGCCTAGAGCCGGGCCACATAGCTACTAGAGGCATTCGCGAGTCTGGATATTGCTATCCTAAATTCGGGAACGCAAAATACTTTTAGCAGGGCAGGTACTGGATCAGTGATCGATCCCTTGTCCGTCGAGCAAGCTGGAGGATTAGTGGCTGCTACACAGCCAGCGACCACGAGGCTATTCTGTGTACTCTAAGCCAGAGCGCACGCCAGTTCTACCCGACCAATGCCGCCATTAGGAATGCATTCAAGGCAGACACGCTAAGTGTACCCACATTTTGATCGCAGAAGTCTCCACTACGCGACGTCAGACGGGATGGAAACATACAATGGAGTCCCTCAGGGCTCCGTACTGGGGCCACTTCTTTGGAATACAATGTATGATGGGATTCTTCGCCTGGATTTTGAGGATGGCATGGAGGTCATAGGCTTCGCCGATGACATTGCCTTGGTCGCCGTGGCCAAAGAAAAGCCGGATCTGGAGGCAAAATGCCACATGGCCATTGCAGCGATAAACCAGTGGCTTGCAGTGGCGCACCCAAGCAGCAGAGAAGGCTCCTCCTCACGTCCGTGACAAAGTCGGTCGCGCTCTACGGTGCACCTGTATGGAAAAACGCACTTCAAGTGAAGTCATATCGGCGAGGGATGAAATCTGCGTTCAGGCTGAGCGCCATGAGGATTTGCTGCGCATTCTGAACCATATCGGATGACGCAGCGCATGTTATAGCTGGCCTGATCCCAGTTGTTGACCTGGCAGCGGAATCGGAGGCCCTCTACAAAGCGTCGAGACCAACCCCACTGGACGGCCATGCTAAGGCACTCCTTAAAAGCGCATCACGAGCAGACAGCATCCGCAGATGGCAGGCCCGTTGGAATGTATCACCAAAGGGAAGATGGACCCACAGGCTCATCCCCGATATAGGACTGTGGATGGGCAGGCGACACGGAGGGGTGAACTTCCACCTCACCCAATTATTAAGTGGCCACGGCTGTTTTCGTAGCTACCTTAGGCGCTTTGGTCACGAAACAAGCGAGGAGTGCACATGGTGCGGTGCTGGCATAAGGGAAGACGCAGAACACATTGTGTTTCACTGCCCCCGGTATGACCATCAGAGAAGCAATCTGAAGGGAAGGATTGGGCATCATATTGCGATAAGTACGCTGACAACATTAATGATAGCAGAAAAAAATGCATGGGAGGCCGTATGCGACTTCGCGGCAGAAGTGATGATCGAGCAGCGCCGGCTCGAGAGACTCAGAAGAGGACAGCCGTAAAAAAAGACGTTTAAACACTAATTAACACCAGCCCTGGCGAAGTAATAATTCCAGGCAGTTCCGCTTGGGCTAATGTACATCACTGTTCTTTCTTTTCTAACTAATATTTTATCCTTTACCTTCTGCTATTGTATTTTCTCAATAAATATAAAAAAACACACACACACACTGGCACACACGCGTACACCTCTTTCCCCATTTCCGTTGCCCACTTACGGTAACCAATTGCGAATCATTTCTCTATTGCTCCTGTTACAGCTCTTCCTCGGTGGTCTTCTTTGCATGCCTCAGTGACCCAATTTTCCTAGTTTGGCTTTCGTGGAAATGGGTATGTGGTGTGCGTGTCGCTGCCGATCCCCCCGATGCCCCCATCACCCATTCATGTTACCCATCGAGTGCAGTGTGCCTTTTCCTTCCTTCCTTCCTGTGTGCCTGTGGCCTGTGTTACATTTAACGACTTTCGAGTTCAAATTGTACAAAATTTCCGATTCCTAGCATTTTCACACTCCACACTTGCACTTCAAAAATTGCATTTTGTCGATTGGTCGGCCTGTGGGCCGTTGTTGTTTCTCTTTGCCTTTGGTCTCTTTTCAAATCGTGGCTCGGGGATTGGCCTCCGTCCTGTCTCTTTTTCTGGCACTGGGACTCTTTGGGTTTCGTTAATTGAAGCGCAAAATGTACGACAAACGGTGAGGCATTTTGTCTGCCGGCGTTTAATTAGATTGCCATTTGAAAATATATAATTCATTTTTGTTTCTACAACAATAATAATTATTTTAATTAATAAATGCGCTTTATTGCTCTTTGATAATACAATGTTCTTAAAGCTATATGTGATAGAGAGATTTTACAGAGTTATAGCAATTGCTTTTCAGCTGAGAAATTTGTATATACATAGTTATACATTTTCAATAATAAAACATGAAGGGAAAGAGAGTTTGCTGATATTTCAATTGTAAGTAGCAATTATATTATGTTTCGGGTGTAAATATAAGTATGTCAAAATATAGTTATTTAGCTACTTGAACAGAGACTTAAATACAATGTGAACTTTTACAACTTTAGCCACTTTAAAAACTTATTTTACAACTTTCAGTCCTCGTTTGTTCAAGTGTTCATAAAGGCAACTAAACAAGGAGAATCCAAGTTCGAATCCAAGGATAGTATATGGTTGTGACGATATATAAATCCATCGACACAACACCTATCGATAGCGATAACGCTCAATGAAGAGCAGTGCTTATTAATATTATTATTAGTATTAAGCTCATATGATTATTAGTATTAAGTTCATGAACTGGCTCTGACCCGATAGGTAGAACTAGTTCTTCTTTTCTTTACAGCGCCACTTGGCCTATCCCACCACTCGCCGCTCACTCGTTTCGCCGTTCAACCATTTCGCCACTCACGATCATGCTCTTCGCTTTCGCCACTCATGCTCTTCGCTTTCGCCGCTTTTGCTCTTCGCTGTCGACGATTAAGACACCACGATCAGGACTAAGAGGGCGACGGACAAACGAGTCAGCGGAGGGAAACGGCCAGGTGAGTCGGCGTGAGCGCCACGGTTAGAGAGTGTCTCCGCGGTTAGAGTGTGGCAAAAATAAATATTTATATCGAGTACCTAATTGAAAAGAAAAAAAATAAAAGAAAATATGAAGGAATCCTGTGTGATCGAATTTGTTTGTTGGCCCCTCGGTGAGGCCTAAGGACTTGCGGGTCACTGTAGGCTAGTGTTCGGACGGACTGAATAGTGTGCTAGGGCTTCGGAAAGGAAGCGATTAGTCGGCCATGCCGGCTCGCCAATCCGAATCAGGACCTTTAGCTGTTCGGCTCGGCCGAACATAGGTACACTCGCGCCACTCTCATACATCCTTGGTAGCTAGATTGTTTAGTATTTGTATGTACTCCTTTGGTGTTGTGTGTCCATGTGATGTCCTCATTAACCTAGATCTAAGTCTGTAGCTCATCCATGTATGGCTGGATGTTGGGTCGATCCCCATCTCAGCCTGCTGGATTCCCCTCTTCCCCTCTCTTTCCCCTCTTTGCCTCAGCTATATACTAAGTAGTCTCCCGGTTCTCTCTAGTCACCAGGTCAATCCTCGGCTAGAGATCGAGCCCGTAGAACAAACTGACCCTTAGAATAAGCCGACCAGTATTTAGGACGCGTCGTGTCTCTGTCCGGGTCAATCCCGCTGAGATACGATCGTCATCACCCTCCTCAGACCTCAGATCCCCCCCCTCATCTCAGCTTAAACTAATCTATATGTATTGTATTGATGTCGTCCTGCATGTACCCTTCCTCTTTTCCCCATTTTCCAGTGTAGTGGTCCGATCTATAATAAATAATCCTCCATTAATCTCGAGTCTCGGCATCTTTACAAATATTTTTGTAAGGAGCTGAAAAAACTTCCTTACATGGTTATAGTTATCGCAGAAGTCGATGGCCATAGTACTTGTAGAAATTGTTAGGTTGATAGTTTCCAACTATATCCAAAACTATGTAAGTAAATATATAAATAATAATGATAAGAAGTGTGTCTGTCTAACTTCATTTCTTATAATCTCATTTAAGAAAATTAGAAGATAACGCTGGTGATCCATAAGCAAGACCCTTCTAATGTTTAATCCTGCAATAAATAGAATAACTAAATTATCATTGCATCTCTGGTTTTTATTTATTTATTAGTCAAAAAAAATTTTCACAAAATGACTTTTTTAGGGTAATTAGCACACAAGGAATCCAAATCTGTGGTTAAAAAAAATCTAGGTAGAATTTTTTTTTTTTTTTATCCAGAATCGACTGTTCGAAAAGTCGAACAATGGCCGTTTTCCACTATACAATTTTCAGAATTGCTGCTAATTTGATTTTCGAAAAGTTGTTAAAATTTATCAAATAAAAGGCGGTTCTTAGTAGGTTGAGCATTCTATGCTATGGTTAATTATTTATCTTTATGGTACACAGCAAAACAGTTATTTATATGCAAATGCACTTGACACTTTGCAACGACGTGCTTTTTTGTTGGGCTCCGTAGCCAGCAAGTGTTTTCCAGAGACTCTTGCAATATTTGAAATGGGGACATATTCATCTTCATCTTCAGATTCCACTGGAACGTCTCCCTTATCGACGTTATCTTCGGTAAGTAGCAAATTTGTTGCAAGCTCAACCCGAAATTCCAATTGAGGCATATTTTGCCGTGCGAGATTTTATCTGTAAGACATTGGAGCTTCCAAGCATTGACAACGGCAGACTCCAAAATGCCCAACCAAAGTGGCCACCACCATTTTTTCGATCTAATCGAAATGCGGTAGTTAGACACTGCATTGTCATGCAAATCTACTCCACCCATATAGGCATTGTAGTTTTTAATAAGATTAGGTTGCTGGACAACATATTGGCTGGGTTGTCCATCATGCTGATGTTTCCTGCGCGATGTAGAAATTAGCGGGTATACATTAGAGAAATTGGAAAGCAACGTGACCTCCCGTTTGTCCTGCCAGCGACAACAGACAATATTATTGACATTATCAAATTTTGCATCCATGTCACCTAAAGTTATGATAGAAATATTTGTAAATAATTGTTACAATTGTCATCTGGGCATGGTTTTCCCAAACGATTAGAGCGTACAGTACCAGTTGCGCAGATTGCTTGATCGCTTAATAGGCACATTAGGTAGTGCGATGTAAAAAAATTATCAAAATATATTTGGTGACGTTGAGGGAACTCTAGTTTTTCTAACATATCCATTATTACAGAAGCTCCTAATCCCAGCTTCTTATCATACTCATCTCGAGCTCCACCGTAAGGCATCATTTGGAACAAGTAGCCAGTTGAAGATGCCATGCACCAAGTTTTAAATCCAAATTTAATTGGCTTATTCTTCATATACATCTTACAGCTGTGACGACCGAAATATGGATGCATTTGCTCATCGATGGATAAATGGTCCTCAAATACTCCGAATCGGAGAAATTTTTCATTCATTAGCTGAAAAAGAGGTTGTACTTTGCTGAATCTATTGTCCTTGTTTAGATTATTATTATCTGCAAAGTGTAGGTTTTGTTTTATTTTTTTAAACATCGTTCGCGACATGGTCTGCTTTACGAGCGGGGATCCTAGTGTTATATTTGTGGACCAGTAGTTGTTTATGTGTGGGAACTTATTACATCCAGACAATATTTGAATGCCAATAAATCGTTTCAAAAGAACCGTTTCAAAGGATTGTGCAAATTGGATATCATTGTGTTGCGTAGCGTATAATTTTGTTTGAGTGACAATGAGATCGCACATCTCACTATCAAAAATATCAAAGAAGCTAAGCTAATACCCTTGCAGCCCTTGACCATTACATTTTATTTCCTAAAAAATTTTTTGTTTGTTAATCCAATAAAGAAATATTTTAAATACACTAAAAAATTTGTCATCGACTTTGGTGGGATTCGAACTCCCGTCTATTCGTTTAATAAACAAAAAAAAAACCAATCGCCAAATAGTAAGCGTGCCAAAACAATGTAGCGATTGATATTCATATTCACACACACAATCGCAATTTTGACACATATATGTGCTTCACTGCTTAATAAGCAGTGCTTATGCGTGTGTGTATATATAGGCAAATTTTATATCGTCGAAATCAGGCGTTGTGTTTATCCGATTGTTTTGAAATTCACGCATATGATGTAATCCCTTTTTATTTATGTACGTAATCAGTTTGGATAAGATTGTTCAAAAAATAGAGAAGTTATTCGCATTTAACGTTTGTATTTGTATGGCAGCTTTATGATATAGTTGTCCGATCTTATTCAAAATCGCAGATGTGCATGTGGCTGTATAAAAAAGCTTATATACGAACTTTGAATAACATACCTCTAAAACTGTGGGACTAGTTCGCGCGGCACCAGACAGACAGCACCTATACAGCCACATGCCGAAGTTAGCTTCTTTGATATTTTTCATATACGTTTCTCCATTTTGGAGCATCAAATTCAATTGGCAACTTATATTTTGAGTTACCGACAAAATCCCACTCTCCCTAATTACCAGAATTGTCACCACTAATCAACATTGCTTTAAAAATCTGAAACAAAAATAGGGCATATGCGACGATAAAAATACCCTAAAAACTAAAATGATTAAAATCCATTTAACTAACTTGACAATTTTTCCCTATTTAAAAAATAATAATAACAATTTATATTTTAAAAAATCATTTTAATAATTTATGTTAATTAAGTTAAAATATGTATAATCTGTTTAATTTTGTAAATATCTATTAAGTGTATTTATGTTTTTTTTTTGTAGGACTCAATCTGAGCTCCTTTCTTAATTCAAAAATTTGTAAAGACCTAACTTAAGGTAAAAACAAATAGAAATGCCTTGCAACGATCAGCTGCTTGGCTATGGGCGATGGTCCCTACTATCCCTACTTACCAGTATTGTCACCACTAATCAACACTGCTTTAAAAATTGAAATCAAAAATAGGGCATATGCGACCTTTGAATATCCTACCTAAAAGAAAATTAATAAGGGAAAAATAATATATTAACGTTGTAAATACTTCTAAAAACTAGCATTAATCAATCAAAGACTGTACATCTATTCAAATCTGTATTAGTTTATTAAGTATATTTATATCACTGGACTCATAACGAGTTGCATAATTACTATAAAAAATTTGTAAAAACCTTCGCGCGAGTCCCAGGCGTTCCGGCCACCTCCCGCCCAACCAACTGAGGGGCGCGGTCGCATAACGTACGACACGTTATCGCGTGGACGAAGACAAGAAACATAAAATCGAATAACTAAGGCTAATTACGAGCTAAGTAACATAAAATAGACGTTTTTAGTAAAGGAAGAAAGGACTCTGTGCTGATCGCTCGGTACAACCGATTGTAGTCAGCACAAAGGACACGAAAGGGTTCATGCAAAGCATAGTTAGTAGTACAGCGAGTCAAAGATAAAGAAATAATGTTTCTGGTAGGTCTACATGGAACAGATAGATTAACCTGAGATAATAACTCAAACGAATCTATATCACCATTAAAAAGCTTGTGCATAAAGATTACACCAAGCATAATTCTACGGTTAATGAGAGAAGGAAGGAATCAAAAGAAGTCTACGAAGGCAAATTGGCATTGCGATTCCAGTTTAAGCCGCAAAGAGCGAAAAGCAGAAATTGTTTCTGTACAGATTCTATTCTAGTTTGGTGCGTCTCATACTGAGGCGACCATACACAAGAACCGTACTCTAGAATAGGTTGTACAAGTGATGTGAAGAGAATCTTGGTTATGTATGGGTTGGTGAATTCCTTAGACCACCGCTTTATAAAACCAAGAACACCCATTGCTTTACCGACCATGTTGGAAATGTGGGTATTAAAAGTTAGTTTGCTGTCCATAAGCACACCTAAATCGTTCATCTCAGTTAGACGTTCCAATGGACTATGATTAAGAAAATAGGTTACCAGTTGAGGAGAAGTTCTATGAAAAGTCATTACTTTACACTTAGTAGTATTGAGGTTTAACAAGTTGAGCCGGCACCAAGACTCGAAACTGTTAAGATCGGCTTGTAAGCAAGCAGGCGAAATCATATCTTTATAACTAAAACAAAGCTTAACGTCATCAGCATACATAAGCACACGCGAATGTATCATAGCTGAGGGAAGATCATTAATAAACAGTGTAAAAAGCAGAGGGCCCAGATGACTACCCTGAGGCACCCCAGACGTCACATGAATGGAACTGGAAAAGGAAGACTTAAAAAGTACCTTCTGTGTTCTGTTTGTTAGATACTCGCGAATCCAACAGAGAAAAATTGGCGGAAAGCCAATGTCGATCAACTTAATAAGCAAAAGCGTATGATTAACAGAATCAAAAGCCTTACTGAAATCAGTATAGATAACATCAGTTTGTTTTGTATTTCGAAATCCATCGATTTTTAAAGAAGTGAATTCTAAAAGGTTAGTGGTAGTGGATCTACGTTTCACAAACCCATGCTGGGATGTCGAAATAATAGACCTACAGAAGTGTTGCAATTGAGAAGTAATTATCTTTTCAAAAGCTTTAGGAATAGCAGACAATTTGGAAATACCCCTATAGTTTGAAGCTTCGGACTTTTTAGCATTTTTATGGAGAGGAATAATATATGATTCCTTCCATATAGCTGGGCAGGAGGACGAGTCAACAGACAATAAAAATAACTTTAAAATTGGCTTACATAAAGCATTTGCACAAAACCTGAGTACGCAACCAGGTATACCATCAAGTCCTGGTGAATACACAGGTTTCACTAAATTAAGCACGCTGAGAAGCGAACTTTCATCAATCACTGGATTAAAAATGCAGTTCGACTTTTTTAACTGATAAGGTTACGGAAGTCTTGAATGATATTCCGTTGAGGAGTAGGAAGTCTTGAAAAAACCCGCAAACATATCGGCCTAATTTAAGGTATACACAAATAAAAGTGCCTTGCAACAGTTAGTTGCTCGGCCATAGGCGATGCGTCGACATGCCAGACTGAAAACATTTTTTTCAGAAGGCTCACCTGCCAATACACTGCTCCATAGTACAATACACGAAGAAGAGGACGAAAAAAAAAACTGTGCCACTTCCTTGGACTTTTCACAAATTTTTCTCTACTACACGTTTGGCGGCCACAAAACCATTGCTAGATGTCTCAGGACATCCTAGTCCTTTTTCGTCCTGGCCGTTCAATTTAGTCCCAATTGGCCAAATCTTCTCCTTAGTACCTGCAAATTAATAAGCCGAAGATGACTACTCTACTCACCTGATCCGGCCTCTAGTCCTTCCATCCACAATGCGTACCTAAACAAAGAAGAAAACAATTAATAATAAAGCTCTGGAAATTACTCACCTGTGACGTCACGACAATATACACATACTTACCGACAATGCGATTGCTGTTCCAATACTCACCTGCTACTCCATCCCGACGACCGATCCAAATCGCAACATTGATGTCCACACTCCAGATAACCTGCAAATAGATAATAAGCATATTATTAATTATTTTGTTAAATATTGTTCGTAAAATAATCATTGTTTACATTTTTGCTATTAGTGATGGAACAAAATACCACTATCCCTACTTACCAGTATTGAAACCACTAATCAACACTGCTTTAAAAATTTAAACCAAAAATAGAGCATATGCGACCTATAAACACGCCACCTAAAAAGAAAAAGAAAATTAATAAGGGAAAAATCAAAATACTATATATTAAGACTGCAAATATTTTTAATAACTAATTTTAATTATCCAAAATACACAAATAAAAGTGCCTTGCAACGATCAGTTGCATCCACATGCCAAACTGAAAAAAATTGTAATAGTGTTATATTGGAAGTCAATAGGAAGAGAGAGTATAGTTAGTAACTATACTGAAGAATGTCACATATATATACTACGCTGTACTTCATATAGAAAAACAAAAAGTAAAGCAGCGAAAGATTCAGCCAAAGATGTCGTTCTTTGGTGTCTACATTCCGCCATCTAAGGATGGCTTCGAGCGATTCAATATCAGAACTTCTCCAGATGCGATGACAGCAGCAGCAACATCTACGACGTCTGCTGGCACGAATGATATGATGACAAACGACTACAAATACGAAGATCCAGAATATCGCCGCTTTTTCTTATCTTCATGGAAAAATCCAAGGCCCTGGATGTGCTGCGTATCTACAAAGAGGGAAGACTGCGAGAATTTCCGAATCGTGAGCAATTCGTATAGTATAGACCCTGAGCGTCAAGCATTCCGCGCACCCACCAAGCAGGAACTAGTCGAATTCCGCAAACAAGGAAAAAATATTATTAATTATTTTGTTAAAAATTTTTGTAAAACTATCAATGCTGCTGAGGCTGCTGCGGAGGCTGCTCCTGCTGCTGCTGCTGCTGCTGTTGAGCTAATCCTGCCTCATTCGACATACCCACCTGCTCGCTGGTGCTGCTCTCTGCCATCGGAAGATCTTTGCCACTGCCAGGCTCCAGGGTCACATTGCGTCGTTTGAATAATTCCTCTTCCCGTTTGCTTTTTCGCAATTCTACGCTTACCTCTGCACGTCTTCTTCGCATTTGGGTCGAGTCCATGGTGACATTTTTATACAGCTCTTTATGGTTTCCAGATATGTTTTCGTCGTCGTCGAATCCAATTGGATATACATAAAACTAAATTCATATGTTAAATTTCTCCCGCATGCTATGATTTCTAACACTACTATCTCGCTCACTCTTAATTAAGAAGAACAATTAATAATCACTTAATAAAATCACTTAATATCATTAACTGCAAATTTTGTTTACTTTTCAATTGTGGAGAAGCCTTCAACTAAATTAAAGTCGCAATATTTTGTTGTATTAATTAGTTGCCAAATTTAATTTTTTAATTTTTTTTTTTGATAACACTTTGATACCATTGAAATAATTGAAGTGTGCAAAAGTTGCCAGTAACCAAAATGAAATTTTTTCCTTTTTCACGTTGAGGAAAATGAAAAGAAACCACATCATACTTCGATACTCATTAGACAACATATTAATTTCAGTGCCGTTGCACATCAATTTCTTAAACTTAAAAAAGTTCATTTAAAACAATTAGAGATTGCCGCTTGCCACAACACTGAATGGATAGATGGAAGGATGGATGGACCGAAACTCTGGGGAAATTATGGCAAAGTTTGACCAATTACATTTTATTTCCTAAAAAATTTTTTGTTTCTTAATCCAATAAAGAAGTATTTTAGAAGTATTTTAAATACACTAAAAAATTTGAAATCGACTTTCGTTTTCAGTCTGGCATGTCGATGCATCGCCTATGGCCGAGCAACTGATCGTTGCAAGCCACTTTTATTTGTGTATACCTTGTGTCGACGTTGTAGACCCAACACCTATCTTTAGCGATAAGGTTCCTCAACGGAGGACCCCAACGTTTGTTTCTTTATTATACCATGCATTCTTAGAATAAAATGGTATATTAAAGTCGCCAAAATGTATGTAACAGGAAAAAGGAAGTTTTTCCGACCCTATAAAGTATATATATTCTTGATCAGTATCAATAGCCAAGTCGATTGAGACATGTCCGTCTGTCTGTCCGTCTGTCCGTCTGTAGGATCATCGAGATCTCGGAGACTATAAGAGCTAGAGCTACCAAACTTGGCATGTAGACCCGTTTGCTCTGCAGGCAGATCGAGTTTATTTTTTTTTTTTTTTCGCCCCGCCCCCGCTATTTGAAAAACAAATTTAATATATATCCAAGTCGGCCCGGCGACTTACTTACTTTATTTTTCCATAAGTCATGTATATCATTAGTAGAATTAAGTTTCTTAGAACCCTATGAAAGGGCAAATATATTAGTCCTAAGTTCAAAGGACTTTGCACCATTAGGTAGAACTAGTTCATTTCTTTACAGCGCCACCTGGCCTATCCCTCCACTCGCCGCTCACTCGTTTCGCTCCTTTCGCCGTTCAACCATTTCGCCGCTCAAGATCATGCTCTTCGCTTTCGCTCCTCATGCTCTTCGCTACCGCCGCTCTTGCTCTTCGCTTTCGCCGCTCAAGCTGTTCGCCGGCCCTTTCTAGAAAAGCCCGAAAAGTAACGGTGATCGGGCCGACGCCACGCGCCGGCGCCACATACATGCGATGAGTCAAGTAGGCCAATGGGCATATGCGGCTACGCGTAAGAGAGGGACAGAAATAGGAAGCTTAGAATGGCTGATGCAATGGCGCAGCTGTACCTGGCATCGACGCGTCCAAAGCTTCACGGCGAAAAACAGGCCGCAGTGGAGTGGAAAATTTTGGCCGGCTGTCATTCAAGTTTAGACCAGTGCCAGTGAAGAAGAGAAACCATATAAAACATAAAGGTCAAGGATCAAGGAGGAGGACCCAGTATAACACAAGGACTAAGGACCAAGAATAACACTAAGGACAACACGATCAGGACCAAGGACATGCAGGACGAAACGAGTCAGCGGAAAGAAACGGCCAGGTGAGTCATCGCGAGAGCCACGTGTGGAGAATATCTCCAGTGCTAGACGTTAGCGGGTCAGAGTGTGGCAGAAATATATATATGTCTATGAAAAGAAAAAAAGGAAAGGAAGTGAATTT
>JAECWO010000102.1:0-11244 GCA_018150735.1 Drosophila sp. 14030-0761.01
TTGAAACATTTTATTTATGTATATATTTAAATATGTAAGTTTATGGTTTTTTTTTATTATTTACGCATAATATTAGCTCTATATCTGCAACTATCGAATTTATGACGATGTGTTTACATCAAATTTATATCTTAAATTTTTCACAAATAATAATAATAAAGTAAGTAAGTCGCCGGGCCGACTTGGATATACCATGCATCAGGTGAAAAGATATATATCAAATTTCTTTTAAATGCTATCTCGCTCACTCTTATATGGACACGAGTACTTTAGAGCCCCCCGACAGTTGAAATTTCCATGTTTCCATATTTCGTTCCATTTAAAAGATGCCTTAAGGAACCTATTTCATGTTCTCCACATATGGTTAAATCTTCTAGGACTAGTAGCATCGATTCCAGGTTTCTTAATAAAATCCATTATGGCAAACATTGAAATTTCAATATTTCCACTATAGTTGAAATTTCAATAATTCACTATAGTTGAAATTTCAATATTTCCAACTATAGTTGAAATTTCAATATTTCCACTATAGTTGAAATTTCAATAATTCCACTATAGTTGAAATTTTCCTATTTTATAGTTGAAATTTCAATAATTCCACTATGTTAATTTTCAATATTTCCATTATAGTTGAAATTTCAATATTTCCACTATAGTTGAAATTTCCATATTTCCCACTATAGTTGAAATTTTCATATTTCCACTATAGTTGAAATTTCCCATATTTCCACTATAGTTGAAATTTCAAAATTTCCACTATAGTTGAAATTTCAATATTCCACTATAGTTGAAATTTTCATATTTCCACTATAGTTGAAATTTCAATAATTCCACTATAGTTGAAATTTCAATAATTCCACTATAGTTGAAATTTCCATATTTCCACTATAGTTGAAATTTTCATATTTCCAATTATAGTTGAAATTTCCCTATTTCCACTATAGTTGAAATTTCAATATTTCCACTCCAGTTGAAATTTCAGCCAATTCCACTATAGTTGAAATTTCCAATATTTCCACTATAGTTGAAATTTCAATAATTCCCTATAGTTGAAATTTTCATATTTCCACTATAGTTGAAATTTCTTAATTTCCCTATAGTTGAAATTTCAATAATTCCACTATAGTTGAAATTTCCATATTTCCACTATAGTTGAAATTTTCATATTTCCACTATAGTTGAAATTTCCATATTTCCACTATAGTTGAATTTCAATATTTCCCACTATAGTTGAAATTTCAATATTTCCACTATAGTTGAAATTTCCATATTTCCACTATAGTTGAAATTTCAACATTTCCGCTATAGTTGAAATTCAAGGTATTTCCTATAGTTGAAATTTCAACATTTCCACTATAGTTGAAATTTCAACATTTCCGCTATAGTTGAAATTTCAATATTTCCACTATAGTTGAAATTTCAATATTTCCACTATAGTTGAAATTTCAAAATTTCCACTATAGTTGAAATTTCAATATTTCCACTATAGTTGAAATTTCAATATTTCCACTCATAGTTGAAATTTCAATATTTCCACTATAGTTGAAATTTCAATATTTCCACTATAGTTGAAATTTCAATATTTCCACTATAGTTGAAATTTCCATATTTCCACTATAGTTGAAATTTCAACATTTCCGCTATAGTTGAAATTTCAATATTTCCACTATAGTTGAAATTTCAATATTTCCACTATAGTTGAAATTTTAATATTTCCACTATAGTTGAAATTTCATATTTCCACTATAGTTGAAATTTTCATATTTCCACTATAGTTAAATTTCTCTTATTTCCACTATAGTTGAAATTTCAATATTTCCACTATAGTTGAAATTTCAATATTTCCACTATAGTTGAAATTTCAATATTTCCACTATAGTTGAAATTTCCATATTTCCACTATAGTTGAAATTTCAATATTTCCACTATAGTTGAAATTTCAATATTTCCACTATAGTTGAAATTTCAATATTTCCACTATAGTTGAAATTTCCATCTTCCACTATAGTTGAAATTTCAACATTTCCGCTATAGTTGAAATTTCAATATTTCCACTATAGTTGAAATTTCAATATTTCCACTATAGTTGAAATTTCAATATTTCCACTATAGTTGAAATTTCAAAATTTCCACTATAGTTGAAATTTCAATATTTCCACTATAGTTGAAATTTCAAAATTTCCCACTATAGTTAATTTCAATATTTCACTATATAGTTGAAATTTCAAAATTTCCACTATAGTTGAAATTTCCATATTTCCACTATAGTTGAAATTTCAACATTTCCGCTATATAGTTGAAATTTCCCATATTTTTCACTATAGTTGAAATTTCCATATTTCCACTAGAGTTGAAATTTCAATATTTCCACTATAGTTGAAATTTCAATAATTCACCCTATAGTTGAAATTTCAATATTTCCACTATAGTTGGAAATTTCAATATTTCCACTATAGTTGAAATTTCAATATTTCCACTATAGTTGAAATTTCCAATATTTCCACTATAGTTGAAATTACTACATTTCCACTATAGTTGAAATTTCAATAATTCCACTATAGTAGAAATTTCCATATTTCCACTATAGTTGAAATTTCCAATATTTCCACTATAGTTGAAATTTAACAATTCCACTATAGTTGAAATTTCAATATTTCCACTATAGTTGAAATTTCCATATTTCCACTATAGTTGAAATTTCAATATTTCCACTATAGTTGAAATTTCAATATTTCCACTATAGTTGAAATTACCACATTTCCAACTATAGTTGAAATTTCAATAATCCCACTATAGTAGAAATTTCATATTTCCACTATAGTTGAAATTTTCATATTTCCACTATAGTTGAAATTTCAATATTTCCACTATAGTTGAAATTTCCATATTTCCACTTAGTTGAAATTTCCATATTTCCACTATAGTTGAAATTTCAAATTCGCCTTGCACCGCTTTGAGTGTAAAACATTTCCACATATAACTCGGCCATTTTTATTCCGATTTTTATGAAACTTGGTGGAATTATAGATGTCCATAACATGTACAGGTGTGCCAAATTAAATTCCGAAACGATATATATTGCGGGAGAAAATCACTTTTTATTAAATTCCGGAGGCGGAAGGGCAAAAAGAAATAAAGTAAGTAAGTCGCCGGGCCGACTTGGATATACCATGCATCAGGGGAAAACAAATTTCCTTGAGTTTATAAAACTTATTTCATATATTAAATTTCTTTCGTATGTGCGATTTCTAACATATTTTCACTCGCTCCTTATGTGTGTCTTTACCTTACGGCCAAATTCCCTTGCACCGCTTTGAATGCAAACGGTTTCGATCGCGTTATACCTTTTTTATTTCCGATTTTTATGGAAATTTGGTGAAATGATAGATGTCCATACATATATAAGTGTGCCGAATTAAATTCCTATACAATAAATATTGCGGAAAGAAAATCACTTTCATTGAATTCCGGAGGCGGAAGGGGCATGGCAAAAAAATTTGGTGGAATGATAGATGTTCATAAGATCTATGAGTGTGCCAAATTAAATTATGATACGATAAATATTACGGGAGAAAATCACTTTTTATTAAATTCCGGAGGCGGAAGGGGGCGTGGCAAAAAAAAAAAAACATAAACTTGGTCTGCGCCAAGACTACACGAGTCTACATTCTAAATTTGGTAGCTCTATCATTTATAGTTGCTGAGATCTCTGCACTCTTACGGACGGACAGACGGACAGACGGACATGGCTCTATCAATTTCTCTTCTCATGCTGATCAAGAATATATATACTTTTTAGGGTCGGAAAAGCTTCCTTCTCCCTGTTACATACATTTTGGCGACTTTAATATACCATTTCATCCTATGGATGCATGGTATAATAAAATAAGTAAGTCGCCGGGCCGACTTGGATATACCATGCATTAGGTGAAGAGATATATATTAAATTTCTTTCAAATGTTATCTCTCTTATGTGAAATGAGCACTTTAGCGCCCCCGACCAAATCGGTGATTTGCAGCATATGCTATTTCGCTCTTTTCGCGTGCATCTGCCTTGCACCGCCATGAGTGAAAAACGTTTCTATGTATAACTCGGCCATTTTATTCCGATTCTTGTGATATTTGGTGGAATGATAGATATACGTGACATGTATTAGTGTGCCAAATTAAATTACGATACGATAAATATTTCGGCTGAAAATCGAATTTTTCGAATTTCGGGGGCGGAGGGGGCGTGGCAAAAATTTGAAACAAACTTGGTCTGGCACGTACTGCACGCATCTAATGTCCAAATCCGAAAGCTCTATCTTTTATAGTTCCCGAGATATGGAGGCTCAAAATATTGTTTTTCAAATAGCGGGGGCGGAAGGGGGCGGGGCAGAAAAAAAATAAACTTGATCTGCCTGCAGAGCAAACGGGTCTACATGCCAAGTTTGGTAGCTCCTAGCTCTTATAGTCTCCTGAGATCTCTGCATTCTTTCAGACGGACAGACAGACAGACAGACGGACATGTCTCAATCGACTCGGCTATTGATACTGATCAAGAATATATACTTTATAGGGTCGGAAAAGCTTCCTTCTCCCTGTTACATACATTTTGGCGACTTTAATATACCATTTCATTCTACGAATGCATGGTATAAAAATAGGACTAAATATTTCTTCTCTCAAAATACTTTGATATTAATCTTAATAATGTGTCTTCGTCTCTCTATGCTGAATTTAAAGATTCATTTCCATTAAATTGAAATTATATACCTTAAGTGATTCACCCTTAAACCATTTCATATCACTCAGACATCTTTCGACTCGTTTCAAATTATGTTTATTAATAGTTTACGGATAAAGCAATATCCACAAATATTGTCACAGCCCGTTTCACTTGGCAACGCTGTTTTCTTTGACTTCATTTGCCAGGTTTGAGTTCATTTAACTTTTCTGGATAGCTTGAGGCGAGGGCAACTCGTTCCCAAGTTGATGACAAGAGCTAATTCGGGCGCAGGAATCACCTGTGCGTGTATGAGGCTTATATGTCAGTTATGCTGCTGACGAACTGCCATCAAAGTAGCAAGTCATTACTCTATTTAAATGGCAAATGGAGAACGAAGCCGAGGGGAGACAAAGACCGACACAAAAATTCCCAAATTTGAGAGCCATAACCCGAAGCAGAAAGTTTTCATGGGCCAAAAACTTGGTAATTGAATCTGATTTGCAATGGCAACGTAGGAGAGAGTGAGACTTATTGATTTCCATTGTTTTTGTCAACCAGACAATAGAAGCAACCTTAAAGACGACATCGTTTGATTTAAATAAATAAATGGCCTTTAAAATTCCCCTCTGTTAAGTAAACAAGAATTCGCAACTAATTGCCAAACATTTAAGCTGCAAAATGTGCCACAAACAAGTCTTCGGGGGGATGGATGCAGTGGGGTGTGATGGGGTCAGTGCTAATCGGGAATGTCATCCTGCTACTTCTCTCTCTCTGGTGGCTGCTGATGTTGCTGTTGTTTGGGATTAAACGCACAACTAATTGCGGATTGTGGCCAACTGCATAAGCCGGAGCACACGCACAACTTGTGGCCCCGACAGATTGTCCCAGAGATATGTATACAAAAGTTTTCTCCTCCTCCTCTCCCTCACTCTTCCCACCAATTGGCCGAGCGGAAAATTTAATTTTTTCCCGTCTCTCTGCCATTATTCTTATATAATTTCTTAATTTGCCACTTACACAAAAAAAATGAACTGCTCCGAACAGCCAGCGCGAGGGAGCTCCGACAGAAATAATTAAAAACGGAAATGGAAATAAGCAGGAGTCGAGTGGGCGGAGGACAGCAACTGAAGCAGCCAACTTGTCCCATCTTGCAACAAATAATTAACACAAATAATTGCCTGTTTTTTTCCTACTGTGTTTTAAGTTGTATCCCCAATGCATATTATGCAAATTGTTTAAAATTAAAAAATGTGTAATTTAATAAAATGTTAATAATGTGGAGTGAATAAGCCTACACAAAGCACAGATTTTCCACTTCTGATTCTTAAATCAGTGGTGAAAATGTTTTTTGTCAGCCATCCTAAAGCTGAACTAGATTGAAGCATTAATCTATATTTCAATCCGATCATAAGCAAACATTTCGTTTAGTTTAGATTGCTTTTACTTCAAAAAATTATCTATCAGTTTGTAGTTTAAAAAAAATATCAAAGAAGCTAAGCTCTTTTTTATATCCTCAGTTCAGTCCTTCAATATTTTTCCTTTAACTTATTTTTTCGTCTTTCTATATTCACGACACCAAGAGTTATATTTATCTAAATTGATCAAACTGGCGAATTTGATGCATAATTTAAAAAATTATCTTAATATCAAATTTAGTAAAAGTTTTTCTTAAAATACTTTTTCTTGATGTTCAAATCGAAACTTTATTAACCATATTTGCAAGAGTAACAATATTTGAAAAGTTGCAGAAAAAGTAAAATAAATTAGTGGCGAGTTAAATTTCAATAGCTTAAGAAAACAAGAGATTTTTCCAGTCCATCTATCGTTCCTATGGCAGCTATATGATATAATGATGCGATTCCTCTGCTTTAAAAACTTATACACACAGCAAAAAAAAAATGCTTAAATACTAAGTTTCACCTAAATAGCTGATTGAAAGAGACAGACATTTGAACAAAAAAATATAAGTAGAAAAAATTATTTTTCCATAATACATACTTACTGTCGCTTTCGGTCGAGATTTGGATAAATAAATGGCTATATGAATTTGTACCTCAAAAATATTCTGAAATGGTCAAATATATGACTAAAACACATAGTTTCTTAAACCAACTGCAAAGGAAAATTTTACTCTGTTTTAAAACCAACAAAGAACTACCAGAAATAATTCTGGCTCATTTTCAAGATGCCCAACTTGAGCTTTTCCAAAGTCTCTGTTGCACCTCAAACCTCTCTGAATCTCTGACTACATACATGGAATTACCAGAAATAATTCTAGCTCTTTTTCAATATGTCCATATTGAGCTTTTCATCTGAATATACTCGGAGTTTTCCAAAGTCTCCGTTGCATTTCTGGGAATTCAATAATCGTCCATCAATACAATACAGCACAGTTCTAGGAAACACTTTGAAACGTAACCAAATTCTGTTCGTTGAAGCTGTGTGCAATCGAGACACCCTTCAGGTAATAAATTTCTTTTTATTCGTATTTCCATAAGGCATTCATGACCTTTTCCTGGAAATTCATCAATTAACTGAAGAGTAATAAATGTTACCTATTGAATCCAGTCACACAGTTTAAAGAATTCTCAAAATATTACTCTATAGCCTACCCTGGGGGGCAACAATTTACTTGCAATGTTTCAATTGATTGCTAAATATAATTTCCATAATGCTTTCCAATTAAAATAATTATATTTAACACTTTGGCTTTGGCTTCAACAATAAACAGTGGAAATTGCGTAACTTTTGGGACACCGAGTGATACTTTTAGCCTTAAACAAAAGTTAAAAAGGTCAACAAGTTTTTTTTTTTTGCGTTCTTTTAGTTTACAACATGAATTGCTGCGACATGGAAGAATATTTTCCACACAATAAAATTACAGCATAGTTTTTCGCCTCGCCATGAGGCCAGGCAAACCTAGAGCCTGGTGGTTTCCGCCTTGACGCAGCCAAACAAAAGAGGCGCCCAGGCCCAGGACGACCGGCCTCCAAACTGGCGCAGAGAATGCCAAGAGGCGCTGCTAAAATAAACTCACATACGTTCTCATGTGTGTGTGTGTGTGCCTGTGTGTGTTAGTTATTTGTGTTGGTATTTGTATTTAGATTTGTATGTCGTTAGACGCGTGAAAATTTGCGCCTTCCGGCTTGCCACATTTGCGGGCGACGAGACGCCATCATGCAATTTCATTAATTTCATTTGCCAAATGCGACTTGAGTGAAGGCAGCGAAAAAAACACACAACACACAAAACTAACAGAAAAACATTTTAAGTTTCTTTGCCGCACATTTCCAGTTAGAGATGGAAAGAATTTATTGTTAGAGCAAAGTGAATTTTTATTACATTTCTTTACGTTTTACATTCTAAGGACTTAGCCATAGTCCCTTAAGTCAGTGTGACACTTTCAAAGAAGCAAACTTTAAAGCAAATATTTCAGAATTTCTGTATCTTTTATATTTATTTAATAATATCCTTTTAAGGAGCGACCGTTCTTAGGTATAAACTGCTTAGTTATATAAGTTTTCCCAATACAAATTTGATCAAATTTGTTGTTTCTTCTAATGCAATATTTTTACATTTATTTATTTTTGGGATTTTTTGTTTGATTGCAAATTTACGATATCTCACTGGAAAAAATACAATTTTATTGAGGTATTTCTTAATACCTACGCCATTCTTTTAAAGTTTCGATTTTTTGGAAATATTTTCTAGTCTATGG
The DNA here is from genome assembly GCA_018150735.1 of Drosophila sp. 14030-0761.01. Lineage (NCBI taxonomy): Eukaryota > Metazoa > Arthropoda > Insecta > Diptera > Drosophilidae > Drosophila > Drosophila sp. 14030-0761.01. Next base: position 8,430 of record JAECWO010000102.1, read on the forward strand.
CATAGGAAATGTCTCTAGTTTAAGGACAGGGAATTGTGCTTCAAAAGGCAGCGTAAACCTCGCTCATTTTTCAAAATTTTTCTCTCAACATATTATGTTATGTACATTAAGTGTAACTTAATAAGTACTAAATTTATTAAAAAATTTCTTGCAGTACTTTTTTTTACAAATTTTAAATATCATCCAAATTTACACTACACATTGAACAGCAGCTTAAACTAAACTCGGAGTTACCACTCATAATTTAAAGCCTGCCTAAATTCAACTTTAAATAAAAACTGTTCTTTCTATGGTTTTTCAGAACAATTGTTTTCAAAAAGATCAAAAAACTTTTATTTATTAATTAATAATGGGATCATCAATTAATCGTTACAATTTCAAAGGCCTTTAAATATTAGTTATTTTAGAACAAAATATGGAAACAAACTACTAATACATCAATTTCTTTGACCAACAGGTCGTATGAGCTACATTATACATAAAAATAAATTCCTTTGACCAACATGTCGTATGAGTTATATAATAAATAAATTTATTTGACCACCATGTCGTATGAGTTACATTATATATAAATTTATTTGACCAACATGTCGTATGAGTTACATTATATATAAATTATTTTTGACCAATATGTCGTATGAGTTATATTGTAAAGACATTCTTACAGTTATCTATATATCTGGCTGCTTGTTTCTAACGAAAGTAGACCTAACTGTCATTAATTTTAATTTAAAGTCACTGAAAAGCTAGTTAAGAAACTCGAAATCGATTATGTCATCTCTGTGGCCTTTATGATTGTGAGTTTTGCTCAAATGCAATCAACTGCCAAGCTCAAGGGGCCAATTTTGTCAAGAGGAGCGTCAAAAGGCAAAAGCGGCGTAACCCTTTGACATTCATTTGAAAATGCCTTTCTGCTGGCAACATTGTAACCATGCCACGCCTTCACGGTTTCGCCTTTTGTTTAATTTGCTTTTAATTGTACCATAATTGTGGCATACTTAGAAAGAGCGAAAGAGATGGAGAGAGAGAGGATAGGGAGAGGGCGAGAGAGAGATGGAGAAAGTGTTGAGCCAAGTCAGGCTAATTGTTTGTCAGATTTCTCCAACCATCCGCCCAACAACCACTCTGGGTAAAGCTCTATGTGGAGAGTTGAAAACCAAAGTCATAAATTTTCATTTGCCAAGTCGAAAACAATTTCAACCTTCCCCAAATTCTCACACTGCCACTCCCACTTCTTGCACTTTGTAGGAAAGCAATTAAACTTTAGACAAAATGTTTAATTGATTTTCTAGATCTGGAGTAGCGTTGCCGTTATAATTGAGATTTCTATAGATAGAGAATTTTGTGGTTTTATGTCTACGAAATGTGCGAAAATTGAGGAAATTTATTTTATTGCTAAAGAGCTTTAAAATGTTGTTGTCAGTTAGCCTGATTGATATAAAGTTTATAAACACATTCGTTTACCTAAATTTTAAGTAGTTAGTTCATTAAGGAGAGTTTGGCTACTACTAATAATGCGACACACCGCGTTTTGTATACTCTTTAATTGATTACATCTCGCCCAAAGAATCCGCTTAATCGATTTCTCAAGACCTCTAATGGTAGTATGTATGTATGTAGACCGATCAGAATGAAATTTAGTCATAATAATAAGAAAATTTTAATTGATTTGGACACATGATTTATTCCAATGCACATTGGGCCAAATTCCCTTTTTTTTGGCATAAAGTCCAAAAATTGAGTAATGCATATTTAAAATTTAACTCAATATTTTGAAAGGTAATACATTGAGACATCGAATCGATAAAAGAAAAATTTTAGTGGCAGCGTTGCATTTGACGCTAGCTTCCAAAGTTGCATGTTTGATCAACTGTTTGTTTCGACAAATTGGCTGGAATTTTAACTCAACTTTGCGCTTGTCTTGTGGCAGCACCGTTTATCTAAATCTTTGCCGGCAAAATTGTAAATAAAGGTCAAGGCATGTCGAATATATTGTTATTACATGATTTCGGAATCGTTCCTTCGGTGTTGCAGTTGTGGTTTGTCTTTGTGATGTCTTATTTTAGAAAAAATCTAACCGAAGTGTTTAGGTATTGTAGAGTGAAAAAGCAATTTCTGCTGTTGTGCCAAAAAGTAATTACGCAAATGATTACTCTAGATGGTGCTTTTAAACATGTTATTAACAGCTTTTTGCCCAATTTTGCCCATTCTCTTCATATTTTGTAGTCTAAGGCAAGCTTTTAAAGTAAGGCATTCTGTCGTAATAGATGCTTAAATTAATAAGATTAGAAGTCAAGACGACCTATTTGAATTGATAATTGATGGATTGCATTTAAATGCTGTATAAATTAACTTAAAAACTAAAATCAACAAGAAAATAAGGAATTTATACCTTAAAAGTGCAAGAAATCTACATAGATGTAATCCGCACAACTAAGATTTTTAAAAGGATGCTACTTTTTCATGTATGATTTTTTGTCGCGGGGAGTAACAAGGATGAACATCTACAGGAATTCTTTAAATAATCAGAATTATTATCACTGCGATTATCTTGGGGATCAAAATAGTTCTCGAACTACTAGATACAAAGCCTAAAAGTATGCGAAATGGTCAAATTCTATAGTTTTGACTGAATTGTAGTAAAAACATGATCCAATAGCAAAAACAAAAAATACGAATTCTTATTTTAGTCCTTCTAAAGTTCCTGCAGTAAATTTCAGTTCTCTAGCAGCAAAACTATAGTTTATGCCGGAAAAAAGTGATTCTGGCCCATAGTGCAATGTAATATAATGAAAGTCTTATAAATGTATATAAG
>JAECWO010000105.1:0-67500 GCA_018150735.1 Drosophila sp. 14030-0761.01
ACTAGACTTGTTTTGTATGCGGAATTGAGGAATGATGTTGTTACTAATGATATTGTTGAAGAGTTTAACAATTCGTTGTTTCACTCGGATTGAGGTGTTTTTAAACATAGGGTAAGCCATTCTATTAAGGCCAGGGGTTGTTCCTTTGAGGGAGTGTAATGCGGAGTAGTTCTATCTAAGTGATATCTGATTCTATTGTCTGTGCTGATGGGTGGGTTATGTAGTTGGTCAGTTTGTTCGCGTACTTGTTAGCAACGAATTCTTGGCTAAAGTTTATATCATTAGATTGATCGGACCAGTAAAGTGCAAATAGTTGTGATATAGCCTTTGTATCAGTTGTAAAAGAGTTGTTAGATGTGTCTGTGATGCAGTGTATGGTTTTAGGTGGATTGAGTCCGCATAGTCGTCGAATATTTGCCCAAATTTTGTCAGGGGGAGTGTTAGGGTTAATTGTGGTAGTAAAGTCTGTCATGGCTTTGACTTTTAACATTTTTAATTCTCTCTTGAAAAGTGCATTAGCTCTTTTGTATTTGAGTAGGTTGTCTGTGTTATTATTTTGTTTGAAATTATTTTAGGTTTTGAATTTGTTTGCTCTTAGTTCAGTGAGGACTTTGTTCCACCAAGGAGTCTTTTTCCTGCGCTGGTGGGGGGACGTTAGTGGGATACTGTTGTGGGCGGCTTGCAGTATTATTTTATTGATCGCTGCGGCTTCTTTATTGATATTTGTGCTGGTAGGTGTATGATCGTTTGCTCTTCAGTTTTTTTGGTAAATAATGCCCAGATGGCTTCTTTGATTTTGAAGCGGCGGGTTAGTTGGTTGTTGGTTGATGGTGGATACATGGAGATTAAGATTGGGAAGTGGTCACTTCAGTGGAGGTCTGCGATGGTTTTCCAGGTGGTGTAAGGGGTAAGTTGGGGGAAGCATAGAGATAGGTCAATGTGGGTAAATGTGTTGTGGGTGGAGAGGTGGGTTGGGCAAATCGGTTGTTGGCTTTGTTGGTATACATTTGGTAATTTATTGGGACAGATATGGGAAATGGTATATTGTAAATGTGAGTTTCTTGGAGGCAAATAACTTGTGGTGAGTGTTTGTGGATTATAATTAGAAGTTCGTTGTAGTTGTTTATGTATCCTTTTATGTTCCATTTTATAATATTTAGCATTGTTATTTTAATTTGTTTTGACTTTGAGTTAAGGTTAAGTAGTTAAGTTAAGTTTGTTTCTTTTTGTTTTAGATAGATTCGTTGTCGCTGTTGTATGTTTGGTTTTGTTTGCTTGGTTGGGTAGCTTGGTTTTTGTTTTTGATTTCGTAGGTTTTAAACCTAGAAAGTTAGTAGAAAGTTGATTACCTTTGTCTTTGGTAAAGAATCTAATTTTTAGATCGCCGGTTTGATTTGTTGTATAAGATCTGTTTTCTGTGTTTGGGTTATCGTCAATATCCATGTTAGCCAATGCTGGTGATGTGTGATCTTGTTATTGGTGTGGAAGTTTTTCGTTTGGTTGTGGTGCGCTTGGTGAATTCTTTCTTGAGGGGTTGGCGTAGAGAAGGCTTCTTGTTGTTGTAGTGCAGTGGTTTGTGAGTGTGGGCGTTGAATTTGAGTGAGTGGGGTTGATTGTGCGAGTGTACGAGTGTAGGTGTTTCTCAATTGTTGACCTTGTCGGTTGCAGTATATGCCGAGTGCAGTTTTGTGGTCGACTTTTTCCATGGTTTTTATGGCGGTTAGTTCTTGCTGCTTGAGGAATGTGGGGCACTTACGATCGATTGGTCTATGTTGGTGACTGATTTCAGGATTGTTGCTGCAGTTCATACAATTAGGTGGGTTATGGCAAAGTTCTCCTTCGATGGTATGCTTATGTCCTGAGCAGTTTTTGCATGTTTCGTTGATGTTCTTGCAAGTGGTTCTCGGGTGTCCAAAGCGAAGGCATTTTTTGCATCGTAGCGGCAGTGAGATATATGGTCGAACGCGAACAATTTCGTAGCCAATTTTAATTGACTCTGGTAGTTTGTGCGTTGCAAAAGTTAGTATGATAAGACCAGTTTCTATTAATGTTTGGGTGTTGTAAACGTTGCTTGTGCTATTTGGTTGTCGTTTCAAAATTTTCCTTACTTCGCTTTCGTTCTGTGCTTTTAGTTCTTGTTGGATTTCGGCTTCGCTTATGTTACGTAGTTCATTGCAGTATATGACTCCTTTGGTAAAGTTAAGTGTTTTGTGTTCTCTTGCAATAACTTCCATGTTTGCCATTTGAGTAAGCTTGAGTAGTTTTAATGGTTGTAGTTTATTTTTGGTCTTGATGAGAAGGCATCCATCCCTTGTTTTTTTATATGATTCGACTTCTCCTCCGCACGTATAGTCTATTGTTTTTATACCCTTGCAAAAAGGGTATATTAATTTTGGTCAGAAGTGTGCAACGCATAGAAGGAGGCATCTCCGACCATATAAAGTATATATATTCTTGATCAGCATGACAAGATGAGTTCAAATCCGTTTGTCCGTCTGTCTGTCCGTCTGTCCGTCCGTCCGTCCGTCTGTCTGGATCAACAGCTTCTCCTCCGAAACCACTAAAGCTACAGAGCTGCAATTTTGCACGAAGTCTTGTATATACTGCAGGCATTGTATATCTCGGATTCATCTGGATCGGACGACTATATCATATAGCTCCAATAGGAAGCATCGGTCGAAAAATGAGTTTAAGATCAATAACTTCTTTCTTTTTCACCCGATTATCATAAAACTTAACATTTGACAGTTTATTATACATTCAAGCATCCATGCCAAATTTGATCAAGATCGGATTACTATATCATATAGCTCCCATATGAACGATCGGACCAAAAACAGTTTTTCTTCTAGAAACTTTTTTGTTTCTTGAGCGATCATCGTCAAACTTGGGAAATAACATTTTCACATAGAAAGTTATAATTCTGGCAAATTTGATCAAAATCGGATGACTATATCATATAGCTGTCATACAAACATATGAAAAAATTGCATGCTGCATGTCTACAAACATGCATATGTTTGCGTGCCGTGCTATGGTGTGTAAAAACGAATTTTTACACCAGGGTCTTTACATTTAGATATCTCTTTTTAGGGATCTAGTAACACAAGAGCTTGCAAGGGTATACAAACTTCGGCATGGCCGAAGTTATCCCGGCCTTCTGGTTTTGATAATAAATGGTGAAATGTTTTCGAATGAGTTGTTGTCGTTTCGTTTTAAGACAATATATTTCGGTTCGCCTAGTTTTATGTTGCTGTATATTGAGTTCGATGAACTTCGATCGGGTGGTTCTTGCATGGTTGTTGTTATTGGGCTAGAGCCCAGTGCACCGGGTAATGCTTATTGGTTTTGTTTGTTGTTGTTTTTTTTTATATTTTTATTTTGTTCGTTTTGGTTTGATGTTCGTTGCGTTTCCGTAGCAGCACAATTATAGCACGTCTTGACACCAGAGAGGTTGAAGTGGTACTGTGTGTTATTTATGATCCTCACATGCTATTAGGTTTATATCCCAATAACTTAAACATATGTTAGACTCCATGGTCCGTGTTTCAAGAATCTTTCGCATTGTAATAATACAAGTTTGTACCCTTGCAAAAAGGGTATATTCATGTTGGTCAGAAGTGTGGAACGCATAGAAGGAGGCATCTCCGACCATATAAAATATATATATTCTTGATCAGCATGACAAGGCGAGTTCAAATCCGTTTGTCCGTCTGTCTGTCCGTCCGTCCGTCCGTCCGCAGGCATTGTATATCTCGGATTCATCCGGATCGGACGACTATATCATATAGTTCCCATAGGAACCATCGGTCGAAAAATGAGTTATAGATCAATAACTTCGTTCTTTTTTATCTGATCATTATAAAACTTAACATTTGGCAGTTTATCATACATCCAAACATCTATGCCAAATTTGATCAAGATCAGATTACTATATTATATAGCTCCCATATAAACGATCGGACCAAAAATAGTTTTTCTTCTAGAAACGTCGGATATTTCACCAACTACAGTATCTTGCAATTTTTCTATGTTTGCAACGATTGTCATTTCATTTTGGACTTTGTACAGTGTTGATCCAATAATTTTTGATTTTATAACTGCAACAGCTATCTCTTTAAATTCGCCTTTTGCCAAATTTACTAACTTTAAGGCCCTTATGAATCTTTGAAGATGTAATTTTTGTCCATTAAATTCTGGAATGGCGTTCGAAATATCCTTTATGTATTAAATTATTTTTCTTCTGAAAACTTTTTTGTTTCTTGAGCGATCATCGTCAAACTTGGTAAATAACATTTCCACAAGTTATAATTCTGGTAAATTTGATCAAAATCGGATGACTATATCACATAGCTGTCATACAAACATATGAAAAAATTGCATGCTGCATGTCTACATACATGCATATGTATGCGTACCGTGCTATGGCGTGTAAAAATGGATTTTTACACCAGGGTCCTTACATTTAGATAACTCTTTTTAGGGACACGGTACTTGTTTATTATCGGTCTCATGGTTATATTTAGTTTTAGATGGAGTTTACCACCCACTTAGTGCTGGACTATCAAGAACACGACTCTTTGGAAACACCATCTAGTAATCATAAACGTTGTACGGGCCTGGCACCCGCTATGGCTAATTGACCGCGATTGTTGAGATTGATTTCCCCTTGTGTGGACTCGCTCATTATACCATGCATCCATAGGATGAAATTGTATATTAAAGTCGCCAAAATGTATGTAACAGGGAGAAGGAAGCTTTTCCGACCCTATAAAGTATACATAGCCATATCCGTTTGTCCGTCCGTAAGAGTGCAGAGATCTCAGCAACTTTAGAATGTAGACTCGTGTAGTATTGGCGCAGACCAGGTTTTTTTTAACCACGCCCCTTTCCGCCTCCGGAATTTAATAAGAAGTGATTTTCTCCCGTAATATTTATCGTATCGTAATTTAATATGACACACTCATAGATCCTTTGAACATCTATTATTCCACCGAATTTTTTTTGCCACGACCCCTTCCGCCTCTGGAATTCAATGAAAATCGATTTTTTCCAGCAACATTTATCGTATCAGAATTTAATGGCACACTCATACATGTTATGGACATCTATCATTCCCCCAAGTTTCATAAAAATCGGAATAAAAATGGCCGAGTTATACATTGAAACGTTTTGCACTCAAAGCGGTGCAAGGGCGAATTTGGCCGGTGGAGCGCCAAAGTGCACACACATAAGAGTGAGCGAGATAGCATTTGTTCGGAGGGGGGGCGGAAAACTTCCTTTAATTATATATTTGGCGGTTGGAATTAAAAACGCACGGATTCTCGTTTTGATAATATAACTTTATTGCAGCACTCGCGTATGCACAAAAACTGGGGGCTTTCGAGTTGAAAGTATACTTGGGTTTTATTTCGGGGTCGAACGCTTCCGAATATAATGGCGGTTTTCATGAATACTGCCGGTCATTCCTTTTAGTGTGACCGCCCTCGCCTTTGGACCGAAATCCCCCTCTCCGCTCCTTGCTGGTCACGATCTGGCCGCCCCCCTTGCAACAAGTTGCAATTGCCACTCTGGGCATACATGTAAGGATGGGGAGCAGCCCCGTTCGAGATCGCCTAGATGCCGCAGGAGCCGGATGGATCCAACCGAAGACAGTACTTTGGGCTGCTGGGGTGCCGCTCTGCCCCGGCACACAACCTGGCTGGATGACCTCAGAATAGATGTCAGCACCAAGCATCCGGAGACGGACGAGGGCTGGCGGGTCTGCCAGCACCAGGTGTCTAAATTTTCCACGCCCCGAGTCGGATACCTCCCGAATGGGGGTCCGAACCTGAAGATCGGGCTCCACCTTGAACACGACCTCCTTTTGGAAGTCTGGGTCGGTCTTTGACCCGAGCACGGCTGTGCACGCGCGGTCCTTTCCAACTGGATCGATGGCTAGACCCAGAGCCTTTGCGAACGAAGCGTTGATACATCGCGCTGCACGCGTCTGGGAGGACCCGGGTGTCAAACTGCTTGACTCCGTTGCCTAGTCGAACCACGGCAGTGGGCATCACCACAGTCGTCCTGGACTGCAGGAGGGAGTTCAGCGTGGGCGCTTGGGACGGATCGCGCGCGGAGGGGGACTTCTCGGATCGCCGCTGGAGCCGAGGAGCGATGCCGTGAAGGTTGGTCATCGGACCGCCTGGGAGACCGAGGTCTTGGAGTCTGGTCGGCCATGTGGAGGAGCGGGTGGTGGCTCTGCCCACACCGTCGGCATCCGTCGGCACTGCGACAAGACTCGCCCGAATGCTCGTGGGCCAGGCAGTTGGGGCAGTACTTGTTCACGAGTACTGCTCGCAGGCGCTTCTCCGCGCGTAGGTTGAGGAACCGCCGGCACTGGCGGAGGGCGTGGACTCCTCGACAAACCCGGCACCTATAGGAGTCGATTCCGCGGATGCGGTGGGTCTCCTCACGGGTGCGGGTGGAACGCCTTGGGGCCATTGCTGTTGGATGGTAGCGAGAGTCTGGAATGGGAGCAAACTGGATTAGTTATTGTCGCGGAGACGGACACAGGACACTGAGACGATGACACGCAAAGGAACACAGGATAGGTAGGAGGAAGTCACGGCTTGGAGATGTCCGGGATGAGCTCGCTACGCAAAAGGATGAGCTTCGCGACCGGTCGTCGGATGGACACACGCGAAGTCCTAACTTCGACAACCCGAACCAGCCCGTCGGTACCGGAGTGCAGGCCTTCCACTCAGCCTAGACGCCACTCGGTTGGTGGCAGATTGTCTTCCGAGACGATAACGAGATCGCCAATCTGCAAGTTGCGATCCAGGGACTTCCATTTATGCCGTTTTGGAGCTCGCGCAAGTACTCCTCCTTCCATTGACGATAAAAGTTCTGGTGGAGTGCCTTCAGACGTTGCCACCGGTTAATCACGGACATGGGAGCGACGTGAATCTCCGGCTCCCGCAATGGATATGAGGGGCCCCTACTAGGAAGTGTCGGGGGTTAAAGCCAACAAGTCTGACGGATCCTCACTCATGGGGGAGATGGGACGCGAGTTCAAACATGCCTCGATCCGACACAGGAGTGTGGACAACTCTTCCATTGTGTACTTCATCGTCGATGACCCCTTGTAGAACAAGGCCTTGAAGCTCTTCACACCCGATTCCTACAATCCGCCCATGTGGGGTGCGCTGGGTGGAATGAAATGACAGAAGAGGATGTGTTGAATGAAGGAGTTCAGTATGCATCCTTTGGTGGCGTCCAGGAAGTCCTTTTCTAAGGCTTTGGAGGCTCCAACGAAGGTCTTGCCATTATCGGAATAAATGCGCTGGGGGTACTGGCGACGGGCTACGAATCGGGAGAATGCAGCCAGGAATTTTTCTGTGGTGAGATCCGACGTGGCTTCTAGGTGGATTGCCCTTGTACTGAAGCACACAAAGACTTGATTTCGAATGGACCTGCGAAATCGATACCGGTATGGGTGAAGGGTCTGGTTAATGTGCTACGCTCACGAGGGAGGTCTCCCATCATCTGAGTCAGCTGCCGCCGCCTGTGGAGGATGCAGGGTTTGCAGCCTCGGATGTGGGCCTTGATAAGGTTCGCAATCCTTGGAATCCAGAATTTTGAACGAAGATACCGTATCATCAGCTGGTTGCCTCCATGCAGGGTGATGCGATGCGCGAAATCGACGAGCAGGCGCGTTAGATGACAGGATGACGCTCATCGTACGTTAAGGACTCGGACGCCCGAAGCCGCTTACCGTACCGGAGAACCCCATGCCGATCCAGGAATGGGTAAAGATTGAGCAGCTTGCTCGAAGACGGAAGTGGAAGCTTCTCAGTGAGACGTCCGACTTCCGCGGAGTACTCATCGCGCTGGGTGATCCTAATAAGCGCTCTTTCCGCTGTCAGCATCTCTTCCTTGCTGAGCTGGGTTGTGGGAGGAAGAGAGGCCCTCGGCCGCATGAATCGCTGGACGTATGCGATCACCCTCAGTGCTCTGCCGTAATTGGAGAAGCGCTCCATGACGCCCCCGTTGTTGGCGTCGCGGATATGTGACACTGGATTCGTTGCTCGAGGTCTGTGTCAGGGACGTCGGATATGGATGTAGGCCAGCGATCGGGGGTTTGCAGCAGCCAGTGTGGTCCATGCCACAATAGCTTGCTGGCAGCTAGGTCGTCAGCGGAGACTCCACGGCTAGCGAGATCCGCCGGGTTGTCTTCGGACCGCACACGAGACCAATTCCGGATGTTGGTGCTTCTTGAAATGGAGGAAACTCGGTTGGCAACTAATGTGGACCAGCTACAGGGGGCTTGTTTAGCCAAGCCAACACGATGGTAGAGTCAGTCCAGAAATGGACGTTGGAAGGCGAAATGGGGAGATTGGGGTATACCGCTGCGCACAAGTCTGCCAGGAGGACCGCACCGCACAACTCCAGTTGTGGCAGGGAGACCGTTTTAACTGGAGCCACGCGGGTCTTGGTTATCAGTAGATGGACGCTTGCCTCATCCTGGTGCTGGACCCGCACATATAGGGGCTGCTCCGTACGCCTTTTGAGACGAGTCACAAAAGCCGTGTAGGTCTCACTTCAATTCGGTGCCGATTCCTAACTACCGAGGGATGTGTAATCGGCCAAGACCTGGATAGTCTTGGAGGAACTTATGCCACTGCATCAGAAGGGCCGGAGGGATCGGGTCGTCCAATCCGAGCTCGGTTAACCAGATCTGCTGCATGAAGATTTTTGCTCGGATTACGAAAGGTGCCAGCCAACCGTCCGGATCGAACAGCTTGGCAATGTGGGACAGAACTTCGCGTTTGGACACAGTGTCCTGGAGCTGGGGGTCCGTTACGGCGAATAAGAAGCAGTCGCTGGTGGCTCGCCAGCGGATGCCCAATGTCTTGGCCGTGCTTGCATCTTCCAGCTCGAGGAAGTCGGCATTGAGCAGGTGCTCCCTCGGAATGGCGTGGAGCACTTCCTTCTTGTTTGATGTCCATTTTCGCAGCGGGAACCCCGCTGAGCTGAGTGCTGTCTGGAGTTCCAGGATGATGGCGCGTGCTTCCGCCATCGTGTGAGCGCCAGCGAGGACGTCATCTACATACAGTGGTGGCCAATTATTTGGCACATATTTTTTTCGTTGTTCAATGCAGATTGCATTGCATTTGCATTGTGTTTGTCCATATTTTGAGATGATGCACCGTAAATTTTGTTAAGTTAGGTTTAGCCGTTTTTTTTCCATGTACATTTGATTGGAAAAACCCCCTTTTTTTTGTGCACAAATATTTGGCACACTTTTCCAGAATCGTTAATATTGAAGATACACCTTTGGACCCTAAGAAGAAGTTAAAGAACTAGTAAAACTAAGAAAAACTGCAAACCAGAAATTTAAGTTTTGGAGCCAGTTGAAGTTGCGATTTTGCTCCTAAATTTGGGTCTTTTCACTTGGAGCCGTTTTACGGCACTAATTAATGATAAAATACTATTTCCTTTAAAGAATGGATTAGAGGAGATACCAATGAGGTATTTTGCATTAAAATCGGATGACGAATTAATAAATGACTCGCCTCGCAATAAGTGTATTTTTATGCGAAATGCCTTATTCCTTATAACCCAATCTTCCATCTCTTTCTTTTTCGGAGACGCTACTTAGGCAATAAAAAACAATGCCCGCAGGTACCTGGGTGTCATAGCCAAATAATGCGCCCTCAAGCCGTCAAAATTATTGCAACGTTTTTTCCAAATCAAGCAACCTAAATATATTATGGGATGAAATCCAAAGAGCAGATGCTTGGTTGTATTAAAAAATAGAGGATATCCGAATAACTATTAAATACTTTTTTAATAATATTAATCAATTAATACAACAATTTCTAAACAGTTATTTTATTTAAACTATTATAAGTGTTTAATATTTAGTCGGATACCAAAGCGACGCATCTTTCCTTTATCGTGACTTAAACGGACTATTCCATTAGCGAAAACAATGCTATTGTGGCCGAATCCAAAATAGAGCTTCCATGACAAAATTACTTAGCGCAAACAATGTTTTGTGGCCGACTCTAAAATAGAGCTCCCATACACGAGATAAGAAAACAGGACTATTCCATTAGATAGCACAAACAATGTTATTGTGGCCGACTCCAAAATGGAGCTTCTATAACAAAATTACGTAGCGCAAACAATATTATTGTGGCCGACTCCAAAATGGAGCTTCCGTAACAAAATAAAGTAAGTAAGTCGCCGGGCCGACTTGGATATACCATGCATCAGGGGAAAACAAATTACCTTGAGTTAATAAAACTTATTTCATATATTAAATTTCTTTCGTATGCGCGATTTCTAACATATGCTATCTCGCTCACTCTTATGTGTGTGCACTTTAGCGCCCCACCGGCCAAATTCGCCCTTGCACCGCTTTGAGTGCAAAACGTTTCAATGCATAACTCGGCCATTTTTATTCCGATTTTTATGAATGATAGATGTCCATAACATATATAAGTGTGCCGAATTAAATTTCGATACGATAAAAATTGCGGGAGAAAATCACTTTTTATTAAATTCCGGAGGCGGAAGGGGGCGTGGCAAAAAAAATTTGATGGAATGATAGATGTTCATAAGATCTATGAGTGTGCCAAATTAAATTACGATACGATAAATATTACGGGAGAAAATCACTTTTTATTAAATTCCGGTGGCGGAAGGGGGCGTGGCAAAAAAAAAACATAAACTTGGTCTGCGCCAAGACTACACAAGTCTACATTCTAAATTTGGTATCTCTAACATTTGTAGTTGCTGAGATCTCTGCACTCTTACGGACGGACAGACGGACATTGCTATATCAATTTCTCTTCTCATGCTGATCAAGAATATATATACTTTATCGGGTCGGAAAAGCTTCCGTCTCCCTGTTACATACATTTTGGCGACTTTAATATACCATTTCATCCTATGGATGCATGGTATAAAAATGATTCTTTGTAGTTTGAGTTTCGAACATAAAGTTTCCTTATAAGGATATATAAGGAAATGAGAGATATTCTTATTATACAAAAAAAATTCAAATATCGCTGAAAGGGATGTCGATTGGATCGTAAAGGACGCACGAATGAGCGGTTTGCAATGGGTTTGAGCCGGTGGGAGTGTGGCGTGTGCGAGGATCGGATTAAATCTGGTTTTTTGGCTCTTTGACCTCAGACGTTATTTTTTTCTCTTTATGTTGTTTTTTTTTCTTTTGGCGATTTTGGCCGGAAAAAGATAGGACTAAGGTTGCTAGGATATGGCACGTCCTCGTGATAATTGCCGATGAATTTTTTTATAACAAAAAAAATGGAATTATTTAATTCGGACTTAACTGAAGCACCAAAAAAACCAAATATTAAATTCTCGCACTTTTGTTCGCCGTTCACACTGGAACCCACTATTCGAATAATTGTATTTTTATTTATTTTACTCAATGTGGCCAATAATATTTTTTTGCGATAATATAAATAACCTTGAAGTTCATTTAATTATTTCTGAGTCACTAAATGTGACTTTAGCGGAAAAAAGGCTAAAATCGTGACTCAGTCACGACTTGGACTCGCAGGCCACCACTAACAGCGAATCAGGTGGTAGGCCTTTGTTTTGATTTTAATGTGCACCAAAAATTTTAATTTTATCGCGTTGTGAATGATTATCGTTGTGTTGCGTGGAATTCAATTGCGAAAAACCAAAAACGAAGTGGCTGCAATGATCGTAGTGCGAGTGACGGAGCAAGGAAAAGACACTGGTGCACATATCACAAGTATGTCTGCCGGTGTTGCGAATTTGCGGCCACAATTTTGTTGGACTTTAATTTGGAAAATCTCGGAGCGCACACGGCTTATGCCCACAAGGACGCACAACACAATTATCCCACGGTAAGTGGCTTGGGATATAAACAACGCGATATTAATTTTTTCACACTTTGCAGATGGCGGCTGCTGGACATGTGTATGTAATGATGTAGGGATGTACATACATACATATATATGTGAATGGAATGGATAATCAACGCGCACTTTATCACAATGGACAGACACAGGATAGTTCGGAGGATACCATGAAACCTGTGGAGAGGTCAGGTATGTACATACAAGCACTGGAAGATGGAAAAGTCGCTATAATGGAGTGAAAATTCTCACCTTTAAGTGTTTTTTTTTATATTCTTTATTAATTTTTTTAAATTAATAAATGCGCTTTATTGCTCTTTGATAATACAGTGTTCTTAAAGCTATATGTGATGGAGAGATTTTACAGAGTTGTAGCAAATTGCTTTTCAGCTGAGAAATTTTTATATACATAGTTATACAAATAGTTTGATGGATGACAATATGATATGGCAAGGAAAAATGAGCGAAAACCTTTAATATATGCCTTAAATACGAACTTAAACTAGGTGACTGGGACTAAGGTGACTAAACTAAGATTTAGCGGCTTAGTGCCAGTGGCTACCCTTAGGAAATATGAGTATTTGTTTGAGAAAATATGCTCCTAAACTGACTAATAGTAGTTTAAGAGTAGTGATTTCACTAAGAGTTGTCGGATTGATCAATAATCTGTTTAATGGTTTTGACGCCAGCCGTATGATATAAGGTGGATGTTTTGGTAAAAAAAGGAAGATTCAGTAGGAGCTTTAATATTTTGTTTTCGCATACTTGCAATTTCTTGATGTGAGATGCAGCACATCTCTTCCAGGTACTTGAACCTTATGTTAGTATAGGGAGAAAAATGGTTTTGAATATGATCATTTTGTTAACTGTAGAAAGTTTAGATTTTCGGTTAATAATTGGGTAAAGGGTGCAAATAATTTTGTTAATCTTGTTGATTGTGGATCCAACATGAGTGCTAAACGTAAGCTTTTTATCGAAGTGGATACCTAAGTATCGCACTGTATCTACCCAGTTAACTGGAGAATTGCAGATCAGAGGCCCGTCAGGGAGAAAGCAAGCCTTTCTTTTCTTGGAAAAAAAGATGGCATTAGTTTTGGTGGCATTAACTTTTATTTTCCACTTATGATAGTAGGCTTCGAGTTCGTTTAGCCCGCTTTGAAGGGTTTGTTTTATGTCTACACGCCTCTACAATAGATGGCTGTGTCATCCGCAAACATAGTTAGCTTACATTGGGGATGTTACGGAATGTCGTATATGAAGACGTTAAAAAGCACTGGCGCTAGAACTGAACCCTGTGGGACACCAGCTAGTAGATCCTTTGTTGTTGACCTATTTCCATCTATTTCAATATAGAAAGTACGATCTAGCAAAAAACTTTTTAGAATATTCACCAGATAGGTGGGTGTTTTAATGTTTATTAGTTTGTAAATGAGTGCTTCGTGCCAGACTGTATCAAAAGCAGCTTCAATATCAAGAGTGACGAGTCCAGCAGACTGTTTGTTGGAGAAACTATTTTGAACGTAGATTCTTAGTTCCTTGGTTGGGAACGAGCAGTTTAGGCCAGCTCTGAAGCCGTATTGGACGGGTGGTAAAATATTGTGTGTTTCTAGATGGACTAGGAGTCTACTTTTAATTATTTTTTCAAATATTTTGGAGAGACTGCTTAATAGACTAATAGGCCTGTAGCTTTGTGGCTTGTCCGGAGGTTTTCCAGCTTTGACAATTAAGATAACTTTAGCTATTTTCCAAGGTTTTGCGAAGTATCCTATTTGTAGGCTGCAATTGTATAAGATAGCGAGAAAACTAATAGCATTTGCTGGAAGATTTTTTAAACAAATATTCCTTATGTTATCTGGACCGCTGGACTTTTTAGTTTTCAGGCTTTTTAGGATAGAATCTATTTCGCTGGTTGTAATTTTATTGATCTGAATCTGATCTGAAATAATGGTTTGGACAGTACTAGTTACCAAGTCTATTGTAACCGGATTTGAGTACGAGGATGTCAAGCTATGTTTAGAGGCAAAGGAACTGCTTAATAGATTAGCCTTTTCGATTCCCATTATATAAGCTACGTCAGCCTCATATAAGGTGGGAATATACTGTTTCCTTCTTTTGATTGCTTTAGTGGTGTTCCCAAACGGCTTACTACATTTGTTCAGTTTGCTTAGCTTTTTATTCCATTGTTGGTTGTTAAAGATAAATATCTCTCTGCGGATTATATAGTTTAGATGATTACATCTTGCTTTAATAATAGGCTGTCGAGACCGTATCCATTGTCTGTTGAGGGTATTCCTGGATTTGAGAAGCTTAGAAATGTGCTCTGGAAGCTTGATGTGGGTACCTCGGATGTGTTTGTGAGGAGTCGATCTCATAAAGGCACAATTAATTGTTTTTGAAAATGACTCGACTAGCGACTCTATATGAGAAGATGATATTGGAAGAATACCAAAGCTTACTTCATTTGGCATGAGCATATTGTCGACTACACGCTTGAACATTTTCCAGTTAGCTTTTTTGAAGATTGGATACGTTTTCTCGATGAGAGTTATGTTTTTGGAGTACTTGATGACTACTGGAAGGTGGTCCGAAGAAAGATCTTTAATAGCTATCGGGTTGCTAATACGATTTGTTATATTTGTTAGACAAAGATCGATAGTGGAGGGTTTAGACGTTGCACATGCTGGGATATAAGTAGGATCTTTTGGAAATAATATATTAAGTTTGCCCAGTACGGCGAGGTCATGAAGAATATTTCCCCAACTATTCGCTCGAGTGCAGTTCCAGTTACGGTGCCTCGAGTTTAGGTCACCAAGGACAAGGAAATCCCCGCTTAATTGGGGAAATTTGATCAAGTCTGACTTGTAGATATTTTTCATATGAATCATATCACCGGCTAAATTACAAGGCATTTTGCAGTGTTGCCCGCATAGTAAACGGCAAATATACTCAGGTAGCTATTCAGGTTAGTCTTAATTTGGATTCCTACGTTTTCTATGAGGTGCGTTTTGACACCGGAGATTTGTTTGTGATCGAGTTTATTGCTAATAGCTATAGCAACCCCACCACCTCTGCTTGAGGTTCTGTCGCATCAATATAGGCTATAGTTGGGAATACTAATGCGATCATTAGGGGTAAGCCATGTTTCATTTATCAGGGCAATATGAATAAAATTATCATTTAGAAACTTAACTAATTCTATTCTTTTTGGTTTGGATTGCACGCGCATTCCATGCCATGATATTAATCGCGTCGATTGAGTTATTTGTTTGCATAGACATGTTTAATAGCAAGTTCTGTAATAACTTTAAATTGTTCGCCCTTGTTAGAGCAGTAGCTTAATTTGGAAATCATCTCGGTTAGGATAGTGTTAATTTCTTCGAAAGAGAAGAGATCTGTTGCTTGCGTTTGGATGTTGGGCGAAGAGATGCTGCTAGTAAGAGCAGATTTGTAGCTTACGAACTTCGTTGGTTGGGCACTCGTGTGTGGAGAAGAAGCGAAGATAGCCCTTCTGTCTGCAAATGCTCTATTTGGTGGTCTCTTGCTGTGTTGCGACGATCGTTTCAATAGTAAACTCTGATAGGAGAGACGGTACGGGCAGGCGGGGTCCCTAGACGGGTGATTGCCTCGACAGTTCGCACATTGGATTTTGGTTTTTGGGCAGTTTACCGTTTGGTGGGGCTCGCCGCAGTGGGCACAAGCAGTGTTGACTGAACAGTTTTTGGAGCCGTGTCCGAACAGTTGACATTGATAGCATTGCGTTAGCTTACCGGGTACTTTTTCTTTGTATTCTCAACGAACCCTAGTATGATTGACATACATAAAGTCTTTGCGCAGTTGCTGCATTGTTATGCTGTTGGTGGCAAAATATATGATGTACAGCAGCAGTGTATGATTCGATTTTGTTTTCTTTTCAACAATCTTAACGTCAAGGCATTGTAGTCCAAGATTGACTAACATGCTTTTAACATCTTCACCGGTGTGTTTATCCAGTCCTGATAGTACCGCTTTGAATGGTTGAGTGGTCTTGGGGGCATGGGTAAAGAACTGACATTTGCTTTGCCTTAGTTGCATCCCATCTCCTCTGCCAAGTTATTAGGCTGCAGCTTCTAGCGCCAGCGCGGGCCAGTTTTCGCGAACCTTGTGCCTGTGGGGCGTTAAAGACAGCTGTATCTTCCACCGCTTGGATGTCCAGTGGCAGCATCCCAGCTATCACAAGCGCCGCGTCGTCGGACACCGTGCGAAAAGCGCTGCAGACTCGCAGTGCGCACAGCCTGTGGGTTGCTCGTATGCCTCTACTATAGCGCAAACAATGTTTTGTAGCCGACTCTAAAATAGAGCTTCCATAACAAATTAACTGACGCAGGACTTTACCATTACTTAGCGCAAACAGTGATATCAAGGCCAAATCCAACATAGATCTCCCATACACGAGATAACCTAACAGGACTATTCCATTAGATAGCGCAAACAATGTTATTGTGGCCGAATCCAAAAAGGAGCTTCCATAACAAATTTACTTAGCGCAAACAGTGTTATTGTGGCCGACTCCGAAATGGAGCTTCCATAACAAAGTAACTGACGCAGGACTTTACCATTACTTAGCGCAAACAGTGATATCAAGGCCAAATCCAAAATAGATCTGCCATACACGAGATAACCTAACAGGACTATTCCATTAGATAGCGCAAACAATGTTATTGTGGCCGAATCCAAAATGGAGCTTCCATAAAAAATTTACTTAGCGCAAACAATGTGATTGTGGCCGACTCCAAAATGGAGCTTCCATAACAAAGTAACTGACGCAGGACTTTACCATTACTTAGCGCAAACAGTGATATCAAGGCCAAATCCAAAATAGATCTCCCATACACGAGATAACCTAACAGGACTATTCCATTAGATAGCGCAAACAATGTTATTGTGGCCCAATCAAAAATGGAGCTTCCATAACAAATTTACTTAGCGCAAACAATGTTATTGTGGCGGACTCCAAAATGGAGCTTCCATAACAAAGTAACTGACGCAGGACTTTACCATTACTTAGCGCAAACAGTGATATCAAGGCCAAATCCAAAATAGATCTGCCATACACGAGATAACCTAACAGGACTATTCCATTAGATAGCGCAAACAATGTTATTGTGGCCGAATCCAAAATGGAGCTTCCATAACAAATTTACTTAGCGCAAACAATGTTTTGTAGCCGACTCTAAAATAGAGCTTCCATAACAAATTAACTGACGCAGGACTTTACCATTACTTAGCGCAAACAGTGATATCAAGGCCAAATCCAAAATAGATCTCCCATACACGAGATAACCAAACAGGACTATTCCATTAGATAGCGCAAACAATGTTATTGTGGCCGAATCCAAAATGGAGCTGCCATAAAAAATTTACTTAGCGCAAACAATGTGATTGTGGCCGACTCCAAAATGGAGCTTCCATAACAAATTAACTGACGCAGGACTTTACCATTACTTAGCGCAAACAGTGATATCAAGGCCAAATCCAAAATAGATCTCCCATACACGAGATAACCTAACAGGACTATTCCATTAGATAGCGCAAACAATGTTATTGTGGCCGAATCCAAAATGGAGCTTCCATAACAAATTTACTTAGCGCAAACAATGTTTTGTAGCCGACTCTAAAATAGAGCTTCCATAACAAATTAACTGACGCAGGACTTTACCATTACTTAGCGCAAACAGTGATATCAAGGCCAAATCCAAAATAGATCTCCCATACACGAGATAACCAAACAGGACTATTCCATTAGATAGCGCAAACAATGTTATTGTGGCCGAATCCAAAATGGAGCTGCCATAAAAAATTTACTTAGCGCAAACAATGTTTTGTAGCCGACTCTAAAATAGAGCTTCCATAACAAATTAACTGACGCAGGACTTTACCATTACTTAGCGCAAACAGTGATATCAAGGCCAAATCCAAAATAGATCTGCCATACACGAGATAACCTAACAGGACTATTCCATTAGATAGCGCAAACAATGTTATTGTGGCCGAATCCAAAAAGGAGCTTCCATAACAAATTTACTTAGCGCAAACAATGTTATTGTGGCCGACTCCGAAATGGAGCTTCCATAACAAAGTAACTGACGCAGGACTTTACCATTACTTAGCGCAAACAGTGATATCAAGGCCAAATCCAAAATAGATCTGCCATACACGAGATAACCTAACAGGACTATTCCATTAGATAGCGCAAACAATGTTATTGTGGCCGAATCCAAAATGGAGCTTCCATAAAAAATTTACTAAGCGCAAACAATGTGATTGTGGCCGACTCCAAAATGGAGCTTCCATAACAAAGTAACTGACGCAGGACTTTACCATTACTTAGCGCAAACAGTGATATCAAGGCCAAATCCAAAATAGATCTCCCATACACGAGATAACCTAACAGGACTATTCCATTAGATAGCGCAAACAATGTTATTGTGGCCCAATCCAAAATGGAGCTTCCATAACAAATTTACTTAGCGCAAACAATGTTATTGTGGCGGACTCCAAAATGGAGCTTCCATAACAAAGTAACTGACGCAGGACTTTACCATTACTTAGCGCAAACAGTGATATCAAGGCCAAATCCAAAATAGATCTCCCATACACGAGATAACCAAACAGGACTATTCCATTAGATAGCGCAAACAATGTTATTGTGGCCGAATCCAAAATGGAGCTGCCATAAAAAATTTACTTAGCGCAAACAATGTTTTGTAGCCGACTCTAAAATAGAGCTTCCATAACAAATTAACTGACGCAGGACTTTACCATTACTTAGCGCAAACAGTGATATCAAGGCCAAATCCAAAATAGATCTCCCATACACGAGATAACCTAACAGGACTATTCCATTAGATAGCGCAAACAATGTTATTGTGGCCGAATCCAAAAAGGAGCTTCCATAACAAATTTACTTAGCGCAAACAATGTTATTGTGGCCGACTCCAAAATGGAGCTTCCATAACAAAGTAACTGACGCAGGACTTTACCATTACTTAGCGCAAACAGTGATATCAAGGCCAACTCCAAAATAGATCTCCCATACACGAGATAACCAAACAGGACTATTCCATTAGATAGCGCAAACAATGTTATTGTGGCCGAATCCAAAATGGAGCTTCCATAACAAATTTACCTAGCGCAAACAATGTTATTGTCGCCGACTCCAAAATGGAGCATCTATAACAAAATAACTGACGCAGGACTTTACCATTACTTAGCGCAAACAGTGATATCAAGGCCAAATCCAAAATAGATCTCCCATACACGGGATAACCAAACAGGACTATTCCATTAGATAGCGCAAACAATGTTATTGTGGCCGAATCCAAAATGGAGCTTCCATAACAAATTTACTTAGCGCAAACAATGTTATTGTGGCCGACTCCAAAATGGAGCTTCCATAACAAAGTAACTGACGCAGGACTTTACCATTACTTAGCGCAAACAGTGATATCAAGGCCAAATCCAAAATAGATCTCCCATACACGAGATAACCAAACAGGACTATTCCATTAGCGCAAACAATGTTATTGTGGCCGAATCCAAAATGGAGCTTCCATAAAAAATTTATTTAGCGCAAACAATGTGATTGTGGCCGACTCCAAAATGGAGCTTCCATAACAAAGTAACTGACGCAGGACTTTACCATTACTTAGCGCAAACAGTGATATCAAGGCCAAATCCAAAATAGATCTGCCATACACGGGATAACCAAACAGGACTATTCCATTAGATAGCGCAAACAATGTTATTGTGGCCGAATCCAAAATGGAGCTTCCATAAAAAATTTATTTAGCGCAAACAATGTGATTGTGGCCGACTCCAAAATGGAGCTTCCATAACAAAGTAACTGACGCAGGACTTTACCATTACTTAGCGCAAACAGTGATATCAAGGCCAAATCCAAAATAGATCTCCCATACACGAGATAACCTAACAGGACTATTCCATTAGATAGCGCAAACAATGTTATTGTGGCCGAATCCAAAATGGAGCTTCCATAAAAAATTTATTTAGCGCAAACAATGTGATTGTGGCCGACTCCAAAATGGAGCTTCCATAACAAAGTAACTGACGCAGGACTTTACCATTACTTAGCGCAAACAGTGATATCAAGGCCAAATCCAAAATAGATCTCCCATACACGTGATAACCAAACAGGACTATTCCATTAGATAGCGCAAACAATGTTATTGTGGCCGAATCCAAAATGGAGCTTCCATAACAAATTTACTTAGCGCAAACAATGTTATTGTGGCCGACTCCAAAATGGAGCTTCCATAACAAAGTAACTGACGCAGGACTTTACCATTACTTAGCGCAAACAGTGATATCAAGGCCAAATCCAAAATAGATCTCCCATACACGAGATAACCAAACAGGACTATTCCATTAGCGCAAACAATGTTATTGTGGCCGAATCCAAAATGGAGCTTCCATAAAAAATTTATTTAGCGCAAACAATGTGATTGTGGCCGACTCCAAAATGGAGCTTCCATAACAAAGTAACTGACGCAGGACTTTACCATTACTTAGCGCAAACAGTGATATCAAGGCCAAATCCAAAATAGATCTCCCATACACGAGATAACCAAACAGGACTATTCCATTAGCGCAAACAATGTTATTGTGGCCGAATCCAAAATGGAGCTTCCATAACAAATTTACTTAGCGCAAACAATGTTATTGTGGCCGACTCCAAAATGGAGCTTCCATAACAAAGTAACTGACGCAGGACTTTACCATTACTTAGCGCAAACAGTGATATCAAGGCCAAATCCAAAATAGATCTCCCATACACGAGATAACCAAACAGGACTATTCCATTAGAATAAATGGAATAATAAAACAAATTTACTTAGCGCAAACAATGTTTTGTAGCCGACTCTAAAATAGAGCTTCCATAACAAATTAACTGACGCAGGACTTTACCATTACTTAGCGCAAACAGTGATATCAAGGCCAAATCCAAAATAGATCTCCCATACACGAGATAACCTAACAGGACTATTCCATTAGATAGCGCAAACAATGTTATTGTGGCCGAATCCAAAAAGGAGCTTCCATAACAAATTTACTTAGCGCAAACAATGTTATTGTGGCCGACTCCGAAATGGAGCTTCCATAACAAAGTAACTGACGCAGGACTTTACCATTACTTAGCGCAAACAGTGATATCAAGGCCAAATCCAAAATAGATCTGCCATACACGAGATAACCTAACAGGACTATTCCATTAGATAGCGCAAACAATGTTATTGTGGCCGACTCCAAAATGGAGCTTCCATAACAAAGTAACTGACGCAGGACTTTACCATTACTTAGCGCAAACAGTGATATCAAGGCCAAATCCAAAATAGATCTGCCATACACGAGATAACCTAACAGGACTATTCCATTAGATAGCGCAAACAATGTTATTGTGGCCGACTCCAAAATGGAGCTTCCATAACAAAGTAACTGACGCAGGACTTTACCATTACTTAGCGCAAACAGTGATATCAAGGCCAAATCCAAAATAGATCTGCCATACACGAGATAACCTAACAGGACTATTCCATTAGATAGCGCAAACAATGTTATTGTGGCCGAATCCAAAATGGAGCTTCCATAAAAAATTTATTTAGCGCAAACAATGTTAATGTGGCCGACTCCAAAATGGAGCTTCCATAACAAATTAACTGACGCAGGACTTTACCACTACTTAGCGCAAACAGTGATATCAAGGCCAAATCCAAAATAGATCTCCCATACACGAGATAACCAAACAGGACTATTCCATTAGATAGCGCAAACAATGTTATTGTGGCCGAATCCAAAATGGAGCTTCCATAAAAAAATTTACTTAGCGCAAACAATGTTTTGTAGCCGACTCTAAAATAGAGCTTCCATAACAAATTAACTGACGCAGGACTTTACCATTACTTAGCGCAAACAGTGATATCAAGGCCAAATCCAAAATAGATCTCCCATACACGAGATAACCTAACAGGACTATTCCATTAGATAGCGCAAACAATGTTATTGTGGCCGAATCGAAAAAGGAGCTTCCATAACAAATTTACTTAGCGCAAACAATGTTATTGTGGCCGACTCCGAAATGGAGCTTCCATAACAAAGTAACTGACACAGGACTTTACCATTACTTAGCGCAAACAGTGATATCAAGGCCAAATCCAAAATAGATCTGCCATACACGAGATAACCTAACAGGACTATTCCATTAGATAGCGCAAACAATGTTATTGTGGCCGAATCCAAAAAGGAGCTTCCATAAAAAATTTACTTAGCGCAAACAATGTTTTGTAGCCGACTCTAAAATAGAGCTTCCATAACAAATTAACTGACGCAGGACTTTACCATTACTTAGCGCAAACAGTGATATCAAGGCCAAATCCAAAATAGATCTCCCATACACGAGATAACCTAACAGGACTATTCCATTAGATAGCGCAAACAATGTTATTGTGGCCGAATCCAAAAAGGAGCTTCCATAACAAATTTACTTAGCGCAAACAATGTTATTGTGGCCGACTCCGAAATGGAGCTTCCATAACAAAGTAACTGACACAGGACTTTACCATTACTTAGCGCAAACAGTGATATCAAGGCCAAATCCAAAATAGATCTGCCATACACGAGATAACCTAACAGGACTATTCCATTAGATAGCGCAAACAATGTTATTGTGGCCGAATCCAAAATGGAGCTTCCATAAAAAATTTATTTAGCGCAAACAATGTGATTGTGGCCGACTCCAAAATGGAGCTTCCATAACAAATTAACTGACGCAGGACTTTACCATTACTTAGCGCAAACAGTGATATCAAGGCCAAATCCAAAATAGATCTCCCATACACGAGATAACCAAACAGGACTATTCCATTAGATAGCGCAAACAATGTTATTGTGGCCGAATCCAAAATGGAGCTTCCATAAAAAAATTTACTTAGCGCAAACAATGTGATTGTGGCCGACTCCAAAATGGAGCTTCCATAACAAAGTAACTGACGCAGGACTTTACCATTACTTAGCGCAAACAGTGATATCAAGGCCAAGTCCAAAATAGATCTGCCATACACGAGATAACCAAACAGGACTATTCCATTAGATAGCGCAAACAATGTTATTGTGGCCGAATCCAAAAAGGAGCTTCCATTAAAAATTTACTTAGCGCAAACAATGTTATTGTGGCCGACTCCAAAATGGAGCTTCCATAACAAAGTAGCTGACGCAGGACTTTACCATTACTTAGCGCAAACAGTGATATCAAGGCCAAATCCAAAATAGATCTGCCATACACGAGATAACCTAACAGGACTATTCCATTAGATAGCGCAAACAATGTTATTGTGGCCGAATCCAAAAAGGAGCTTCCATTAAAAATTTACTTCGCGCAAACAATGTTATTGTGGCCGACTCCAAAATGGAGCTTCCATAACAAAGTAACTGACGCAGGACTTTACCATTACTTAGCGCAAACAGTGATATCAAGGCCAAATCCAAAATAGATCTGCCATACACGAGATAACCTAACAGGACTATTCCATTAGATAGCGCAAACAATGTTATTGTGGCCGAATCCAAAATGGAGCTTCCATAAAAAATTTATTTAGCGCAAACAATGTGATTGTGGCCGACTCCAAAATGGAGCTTCCATAACAAATAAACTGACGCAGGACTTTACCATTACTTAGCGCAAACAGTGATATCAAGGCCAAATCCAAAATAGATCTCCCATACACGAGATAACCAAACAGGACTATTCCATTAGATAGCGCAAACAATGTTATTGTGGCCGAATCCAAAATGGAGCTTCCATAAAAAATTTATTTAGCGCAAACAATGTTTTGTAGCCGACTCTAAAATAGAGCTTCCATAACAAATTAACTGACGCAGGACTTTACCATTACTTAGCGCAAACAGTGATATCAAGGCCAAATCCAAAATAGATCTCCCATACACGAGATAACCAAACAGGACTATTCCATTAGATAGCGCAAACAATGTTATTGTGGCCGAATCCAAAATGGAGCTTCCATAAAAAAATTTACTTAGCGCAAACAATGTTTTGTAGCCGACTCTAAAATAGAGCTTCCATAACAAATTAACTGACGCAGGACTTTACCATTACTTAGCGCAAACAGTGATATCAAGGCCAAATCCAAAATAGATCTCCCATACACGAGATAACCAAACAGGACTATTCCATTAGATAGCGATAGCGACTCTAAAATAGAGCTTCCATAACAAATTAACTGACGCAGGACTTTACCATTACTTAGCGCAAACAGTGATATCAAGGCCAAATCCAAAATAGATCTCCCATACACGAGATAACCAAACAGGACTATTCCATTAGATAGCGCAAACAATGTGATTGTGGCCGACTCCAAAATGGAGCTTCCATAACAAATAAACTGACGCAGGACTTTACCATTACTTAGCGCAAACAGTGATATCAAGGCCAAATCCAAAACAGATCTCCCATACACGAGATAACCAAACAGGACTATTCCATTAGATAGCGCAAACAATGTTATTGTGGCCGAATCCAAAAAGGAGCTTCCATTAAAAATTTACTTCGCGCAAACAATGTTATTGTGGCCGACTCCAAAATGGAGCTTCCATAACAAAGTAACTGACGCAGGACTTTACCATTACTTAGCGCAAACAGTGATATCAAGGCCAAATCCAAAATAGATCTGCCATACACGAGATAACCTAACAGGACTATTCCATTAGATAGCGCAAACAATGTTATTGTGGCCGAATCCAAAATGGAGCTTCCATAAAAAATTTATTTAGCGCAAACAATGTGATTGTGGCCGACTCCAAAATGGAGCTTCCATAACAAATAAACTGACGCAGGACTTTACCATTACTTAGCGCAAACAGTGATATCAAGGCCAAATCCAAAATAGATCTCCCATACACGAGATAACCAAACAGGACTATTCCATTAGATAGCGCAAACAATGTTATTGTGGCCGAATCCAAAATGGAGCTTCCATAAAAAATTTATTTAGCGCAAACAATGTTTTGTAGCCGACTCTAAAATAGAGCTTCCATAACAAATTAACTGACGCAGGACTTTACCATTACTTAGCGCAAACAGTGATATCAAGGCCAAATCCAAAATAGATCTCCCATACACGAGATAACCAAACAGGACTATTCCATTAGATAGCGCAAACAATGTTATTGTGGCCGAATCCAAAATGGAGCTTCCATAAAAAATTTACTTAGCGCAAACAATGTTTTGTAGCCGACTCTAAAATAGAGCTTCCATAACAAATTAACTGACGCAGGACTTTACCATTACTTAGCGCAAACAGTGATATCAAGGCCAAATCCAAAATAGATCTCCCATACACGAGATAACCAAACAGGACTATTCCATTAGATAGCGATAGCGACTCTAAAATAGAGCTTCCATAACAAATTAACTGACGCAGGACTTTACCATTACTTAGCGCAAACAGTGATATCAAGGCCAAATCCAAAATAGATCTCCCATACACGAGATAACCAAACAGGACTATTCCATTAGATAGCGCAAACAATGTGATTGTGGCCGACTCCAAAATGGAGCTTCCATAACAAATTTACTTAGCGCAAACAATGTTTTGTAGCCGACTCCAAAATAAAGCTTCCATAACAAATTAACTGACGCAGGACTTTACCATTACTTAGCGCAAACAGTGATATCAAGGCCAAATCCAAAATAGATCTGCCATACACGAGATAACCAAACAGGACTATTCCATTAGATAGCCCAAACAATGTTATCGTGTCAGAATCCAAAATAGAGCTTACATACCAACATAAATGACGCAGGACTTTATCATTACTTAGCGCAAACAGTGATATCAAGGCCAAATCCAAAATAGATCTCCCATACACGAGATAACCTAACAGGACTATTCCATTAGATAGCGCAAACAATGTTATTGTGGCCGAATCCAAAATGGAGCTTCCATAACAAATTTACTTAGCGCAAACAATGTTATTGTGGCCGACTCCAAAATGGAGCTTCCATAACAAAATAACTGACGCAGGACTTTACCATCACTTAGCGCAAACCGTGATATCATGGCCAAATCCAAAATGGGGCTCCCATACACGAGATAACCAAACAGGACTATTCCATTAGATAGCCCAAACAATGTTATCGTGTCAGAATCCAAAATAGAGCTTACATACCAACATAAATGACGCAGGACTTTATCATTACTTAGCGCAAACAGTGATATCAAGGCCAAATCCAAAATAGATCTCCCATACACGAGATAACCTAACAGGACTATTCCATTAGATAGCGCAAACAATGTTATTGTGGCCGAATCCAAAATGGAGCTTCCATAACAAATTTACTTAGCGCAAACAATGTTATTGTGGCCGACTCCAAAATGGAGCTTCCATAACAAACTAACTGACGCAGGACTTTACCATCACTTAGCGCAAACCGTGATATCATGGCCAAATCCAAAATGGAGCTCCCATACACGAGATAACCAAACAGGACTATTTCATTAGATAGCCCAAACAATGTTATCGTGTCAGAATCCAAAATAGAGCTTCCATAGCAACATAAATGACGCAGGACTTTACCTTTCCTTAGCGCAAACAGTGATATCATGGCCAAATCCAAAATGGAGCTCCCATACACGAGATAACCAAACAGGACTATTCCATTAGATAGCGCAAACAATGATATCGTGGCAGAATCCAAAATGGAGCTTCCATACACAAAATAACTGACGCAGGAATTTACCATTACTTAGCGCAAACAGTGACATCATGGCCAAATCCAAAATGGAGCTTCCATAACAAAATTACTTAGCGCAAACAAAGTAATTGTGGCCGACTCCAAAATGGAGCTTCCATAACAAAATAACTGACGCAGGACTTTACCATTACTTAGCGCAAACAGTGATATCATGGCCAAATCCAAAATGGAGCTCCCATACACGAGATAACCAAACAGGACTATTTCATTAGATAGCCCAAACAATGTTATCGTGTCAGAATCCAAAATAGAGCTTCCATAGCAACATAAATGACGCAGGACTTTACCTTTCCTTAGCGCAAACAGTGATATCATGGCCAAATCCAAAATGGAGCTCCCATACACGAGATAACCAAACAGGACTATTCCATTAGATAGCGCAAACAATGATATCGTGGCAGAATCCAAAATGGAGCTTCCATACACAAAATAACTGACGCAGGAATTTACCATTACTTAGCGCAAACAGTGACATCATGGCCAAATCCAAAATGGAGCTTCCATAACAAAATTACTTAGCGCAAACAAAGTAATTGTGGCCGACTCCAAAATGGAGCTTCCATAACAAAATAACTGACGCAGGACTTTACCATTACTTAGCGCAAACAGTGATATCAAGGCCAAATCCAAAATAGATCTCCCATACACGAGATAACCTAACAGGACTATTCCATTAGTTAGCGCAAACAATGTTATTGTGGCCGAATCCAAAATGGAGCTTCCATAACAAATTTACTTAGCGCAAACAATGTTATTGTGGCCGACTCCCAAATGGAGCTTCCATAACAAAATAACTGACGCAGGACTTTACTATCACTTAGCGCAAACCGTGATATCATGGCCAAATCCAAAATGGAGCTCCCATACACGAGATAACCAAACAGGACTATTCCATTAGATAGCGCAAACAATGATATCGTGGCAGAATCCAAAATGGAGCTTCCATACACAAAATAACTGACGCAGGAATTTACCATTACTTAGCGCAAACAGTGACATCATGGCCAAATCCAAAATGGAGCTTCCATAACAAAATTACTTAGCGCAAACAAAGTAATTGTGGCCGACTCCAAAATGGAGCTTCCATAACAAAATAACTGACGCAGGACTTTACCATTACTTAGCGCAAACAGTGATATCAAGGCCAAATCCAAAATAGATCTCCCATACACGAGATAACCTAACAGGACTATTCCATTAGTTAGCGCAAACAATGTTATTGTGGCCGAATCCAAAATGGAGCTTCCATAACAAATTTACTTAGCGCAAACAATGTTATTGTGGCCGACTCCCAAATGGAGCTTCCATACACAAAATAACTGACGCAGGAATTTACCATTACTTAGCGCAAACAGTGACATCATGGCCAAATCCAAAATGGAGCTTCCATAACAAAATTACTTAGCGCAAACAATGTTATTGTGGCCGACTCCCAAATGGAGCTTCCATAACAAAATAACTGACGCAGGACTTTACTATCACTTAGCGCAAACCGTGATATCATGGCCAAATCCAAAATGGAGCTCCCATACACGAGATAACCAAACAGGACTATTCCATTAGATAGCGCAAACAATGATATCGTGGCAGAATCCAAAATGGAGCTTCCATACACAAAATAACTGACGCAGGAATTTACCATTACTTAGCGCAAACAGTGACATCATGGCCAAATCCAAAACGGAGCTTTCATAACAAAATTAATTAGCGCAAACAATGTTATTGTGGCCGACTCCAAAGTGGAGCTTTCATAACAAACTAACTGACGCATGACTTTACACTTACTTAGCGCAAACAGTGATATCATGGCCAAAATGGAGCTCCCATACACGAGATAACCTAACAGGACTATTCCATTAGATAGCGCAAACAATGTTATTGTGGCCGAATCCAAAATGGAGCTTCCATAACAAATTTACTTAGCGCAAACAATGTTATTGTGGCCGACTCCAAAATGGAGCTTCCATAACAAAATACCTGACGCAGGACTTTACCATCACTTAGCGCAAACCGTGATATCATGGCCAAATCCAAAATGGGGCTCCCATACACGAGATAACCAAACAGGACTATTCCATTAGATAGAGCAAACAATGTTATTGTGGCAGAATCAAAATAGAGCTTCCATAGCAACATAAATGACGCCGGACTTTACCTTTCCTTAGCGCAAACAGTGATATCATGGCCAAATCCAAAATGGAGCTCCCATACACGAGATAACCAAACAGGACTATTCCATTAGATAGCGCAAACAATGATATCGTGGCAGAATCCAAAATGGAGCTTCCATACACAAAATAACTGACGCAGGAATTTACCATTACTTAGCGCAAACAGTGACATCATGGCCAAATCCAAAATGGAGCTTCCATAACAAAATTACTTAGCGCAAACAAAGTAATTGTGGCCGACTCCAAAATGGAGCTTCCATAACAAAATAACTGACGCAGGACTTTACCATTACTTAGCGCAAACAGTGATATCATGGCCAAATCCAAAATGGAGATCCTATACACGCAATAACCAAACAGGACTATTCCATTAGATAGCGCAAACAATGTTATTGTGGCCGACTCCAAATGGAGCTTCCATAACAAAATAACTGACGAAGGACTTTACCATCAATTAGCGCAAACCGTGATATCATGGCCAAATCCAAAATGGAGCTTTCATAACAAAATTAATTAGCGCAAACAATGTTATTGTGGCCGACTCCAAAATGGAGCTTCTATAACAAAGTAACTGACGCAGGACTTTGTCATTACTTAGCGCAAACAGTGATATAAAGGCCCAATCCAAAATAGATCTCCCATACACGAGATAACCTAACAGGACTATTCCATTAGTTAGCGCAAACAATGTTATTGTGGCCGAATCCAAAATGGAGCTTCCATAATAAATTTACTTAGCGCAAACAATGTTATTGTGGCCGACTCCAAAATGGAGCTTCTATAACAAAGTAACTGACGCAGGACTTTATCATTACTTAGCGCAAACTGTGATATCAAGGCCAAATCCAAAATAGATCTCCCATACACGAGATAACCTAACAGGACTATTCCATTAGTTAGCGCAAACAATGTTATTGTGGCCGAATCCAAAATGGAGCTTCCATAACAAATTTACTTAGCGCAAACAATGTTATTGTGGCCGACTCCAAAATGGAGCTTCCATAACAAAATAACTGACGCAGGACTTTACCATCACTTAGCGCAAACCGTGATATCATGGCCAAATCCAAAACGGAGCTTTCATAACAAATTTACTTAGCGCAAACAATGTTATTGTGGCCGACTCCAAAATGGAGCTTCCATAACAAAATAACTGACGCAGGACTTTACCATCACTTAGCGCAAACCGTGATATCAAGGCCGAATCCAAAATAGATCTCCCATACACGAGATAACCTAACAGGTCTATTCCATTAATTAGCGCAAACAATGTTATTGTGGCCGAATCCAAAATGGAGCTTCCATAACAAATTTACTTAGCGCAAACAATGTTATTGTGGCCGACTCCAAAATGGAGCTTCCATAACAAAATAACTGACGCAGGACTTTACCATCACTTAGCGCAAACCGTGATATCATGGCCAAATCCAAAATGGAGCTCCCATACACGACATAACCTAACAGGACTATTCCATTAGAAAGCGTAAACAATGTTATTGTGGCCGAATCCAAAATGGAGCTTCCATAACAAATTTACTTAGCGCAAACAATGTTTTTGTGGCCGACTCCAAAATGGAGATTCCATAACAAAATAACTGACGCAGGACTTTACCATCACTTAGCGCAAACCGTGTTATCATGGCCAAATCCAAAATGGGGCTCCCATACCAAACAGGACTTTTCCATTAGATAGCGTAAACAATGTTATTGTGGCCGAATCCATAATGGAGCTTCCATAACAAAATTACTCAGCGCAAACAAAGTATTTGTGGACGACTCCAAAATGGAGCTTCCATAACAAAATAACTGACGCAGGACTTTACCATCACTTAGCGCAAACCGTGATATCATGGCCAAATCCAAAATGGGGCTCCCATACACGAGATAACCAAACAGGACTATTCCATTAGATAGAGCAAACAATGTTATTGTGGTCGACT
Source organism: Drosophila sp. 14030-0761.01 (assembly GCA_018150735.1). Taxonomy (NCBI): domain Eukaryota; kingdom Metazoa; phylum Arthropoda; class Insecta; order Diptera; family Drosophilidae; genus Drosophila; species Drosophila sp. 14030-0761.01. The sequence continues at coordinate 30,839 of JAECWO010000105.1, forward strand.
CCAAAATGAAGCTTCCATAACAAAATAACTGACGCAGGACTTTACCATCACTTAGCGCAAACCGTGAAATCATGGCCAAATCCAAAATGGAGCTCCCATACACGAGATAACCTAACAGGACTATTCCATTAGATAGCGTAAACAATGTTATTGTGGCCGAATCCAAAATGGAGCTTCCAAAACAAATTTACTTAGCGCAAACAATGGTATTGTGGCCGACTCCAAAGTGGAGCTTCCATAACAAAATAACTGACGCAGGACTTTACCAAAATGGAGCTCCCATACACGAGATAACCTAACAGGACTTTTTCATTAGATAGCGTAAACAATGTTATTGTGGCCGAATCCAAAATGGAGCTTCCATAACAAAATTACTTAGCACAAACAAAGTAATTGTGGCCGACTCCAAAATGGAGCTTCCATAACAAAATAACTGACGCAGGACTTTACCATTACTTAGCGCAAACAGTGATATCATGGCCAAATCCAAAATGGAGCTTCCATACACGAGATAACCAAACAGGACTATTCCATTAGATAGCCCAAACAATGTTATCGTGTCAGAATCCAAAATAGAGCTTCCATAGCAACATAAATGACGCCGGACTTTACCTTTCCTTAGCGAAAACAGTGATATCATGGCCAAATCCAAAATGGAGCTCCTATACACGAGATAACCAAACAGGACTATTCCATTACATAGCCCAAAAAATGTTATCGTGTCAGAATCCAAAATAGAGCTTTCATACCAACATAAATGACGCTGGACTTTTCCTTTCCTTAGCGCAAACAGTGATATCATGGCCAAATCCAAAATGGAGCTTCCATAACAAAATTACTTAGCGCAAACAAAGTAATTGTGGCCGACTCCAAAATGGAGCTTCTATAACAAAGTAACTGACGCAGGACTTTATCATTACTTAGCGCAAACAGTGATATCAAGGCCAAATCCAAAATAGATCTCCCATACACGAGATAACCTAACAGGACTATTCCATTAGTTAGCGCAAACAATGTTATTGTGGCTGAATCCAAAATGGAGCTTCCATAACAAATTTACTTAGCGCAAACAATGTTATTGTGGCCGACTCCAAAATGGAGCTTCCATAACAAAATAACTGACGCAGGCCTTTACCATCACTTAGCGCAAACAGTGATATCATGGCCAAATCCAAAATAGGGCTCCCATACACGAGATAACCAAACAGGACTATTCCATTAGATAGAGAAAACAATGTTATTGTGGTCGACTCCAAAATGGAGCTTCCATAACAAAATAACTGACGCAGGCCTTTACCATTACTTAGCGCAAACAGTGATATCATGGCCAAATCCAAAATGGAGCTCCCATACACGAGATAACCAAACAGGACTATTTCATTAGATAGCCCAAACAATGTTATCGTGTCAGAATCCAAAATAGAGCTTCCATAGCAACATAAATGATGCAGGACTTTACCTTTCCTTAGCGCAAAAAGTGATATCATGGCCAAATCCAAAATGGAGCTCCTATACACGCAATAACCAAACAGGGCTATTCCATTAGATAGCCCAAACAATGTTATCGTGTCAGAATCCAAAATAGAGCTTCCAAAGCAACATAAATGTAGCCGGACTTTACCTTTACTTAGCGCAAACAGTGATATCAAGGCCAAATCCAAAATAGATCTCCCATACACGAGATAACCAAACAGGACTATTCCATTAGATAGCGCAAACAATGTTATTGTGGCCGAATCCAAAATGGAGCTTCCATAAAAAATTTACTTAGCGCAAACAATGTTTTGTAGCCGACTCTAAAATAGAGCTTCCATAACAAATTAACTGACGCAGGACTTTACCATTACTTAGCGCAAACAGTGATATCAAGGCCAAATCCAAAATAGATCTCCCATGCACGAGATAACCTAACTGGACTATTCCATTAGATAGCGCAAACAATGTTATTGTGGCCGAATCCAAAATGGAGCTTCCAAAACAAATTTACTTAGCGCAAACAATGGTATTGTGGCCGACTCCAAAGTGGAGCTTCCATAACAAAATAACTGACGCAGGACTTTACCAAAATGGAGCTCCCATACACGAGATAACCTAACAGGACTTTTTCATTAGATAGCGTAAACAATGTTATTGTGGCCGAATCCAAAATGGAGCTTCCATAACAAAATTACTTAGCACAAACAAAGTAATTGTGGCCGACTCCAAAATGGAGCTTCCATAACAAAATAACTGACGCAGGACTTTACCATTACTTAGCGCAAACAGTGATATCATGGCCAAATCCAAAATGGAGCTTCCATACACGAGATAACCAAACAGGACTATTCCATTAGATAGCCCAAACAATGTTATCGTGTCAGAATCCAAAATAGAGCTTCCATAGCAACATAAATGACGCCGGACTTTACCTTTCCTTAGCGAAAACAGTGATATCATGGCCAAATCCAAAATGGAGCTCCTATACACGAGATAACCAAACAGGACTATTCCATTAGATAGCCCAAACAATGTTATCGTGTCAGAATCCAAAATAGAGCTTCCATAGCAACATAAATGATGCAGGACTTTACCTTTCCTTAGCGCAAAAAGTGATATCATGGCCAAATCCAAAATGGAGCTCCTATACACGCAATAACCAAACAGGGCTATTCCATTAGATAGCCCAAACAATGTTATCGTGTCAGAATCCAAAATAGAGCTTCCAAAGCAACATAAATGTAGCCGGACTTTACCTTTACTTAGCGCAAACAGTGATATCAAGGCCAAATCCAAAATAGATCTCCCATACACGAGATAACCAAACAGGACTATTCCATTAGATAGCGCAAACAATGTTATTGTGGCCGAATCCAAAATAGATCTCCCATACACGAGATAACCAAACAGGACTATTCCATTAGATAGCGCAAACAATGTTATTGTGGCCGAATCCAAAATAGATCTCCCATACACGAGATAACCAAACAGGACTATTCCATTAGATAGCGCAAACAATGTTATTGTGGCCGAATCCAAAATGGAGCTTCCATAAAAAATTTACTTAGCGCAAACAATGTTTTGTAGCCGACTCTAAAATAGAGCTTCCATAACAAAATAACTGACGCAGGCCTTTACCATCACTTAGCGCAAACAGTGATATCATGGCCAAATCCAAAATAGGGCTCCCATACACGAGATAACCAAACAGGACTATTCCATTAGATAGAGCAAACAATGTTATTGTGGTCGACTCCAAAATGAAGCTTCCATAACAAAATAACTGACGCAGGACTTTACCATCACTTAGCGCAAACCGTGAAATCATGGCCAAATCCAAAATGGAGCTCCCATACACGAGATAACCTAACAGGACTATTCCATTAGATAGCGTAAACAATGTTATTGTGGCCGAATCCAAAATGGAGCTTCCAAAACAAATTTACTTAGCGCAAACAATGGTATTGTGGCCGACTCCAAAGTGGAGCTTCCATAACAAAATAACTGACGCAGGACTTTACCAAAATGGAGCTCCCATACACGAGATAACCTAACAGGACTTTTTCATTAGATAGCGTAAACAATGTTATTGTGGCCGAATCCAAAATGGAGCTTCCATAACAAAATTACTTAGCACAAACAAAGTAATTGTGGCCGACTCCAAAATGGAGCTTCCATAACAAAATAACTGACGCAGGACTTTACCATTACTTAGCGCAAACAGTGATATCATGGCCAAATCCAAAATGGAGCTTCCATACACGAGATAACCAAACAGGACTATTCCATTGGATAGCCCAAACAATGTTATCGTGTCAGAATCCAAAATAGAGCTTCCATAGCAACATAAATGACGCCGGACTTTACCTTTCCTTAGCGAAAACAGTGATATCATGGCCAAATCCAAAATGGAGCTCCTATACACGAGATAACCAAACAGGACTATTCCATTACATAGCCCAAAAAAATGTTATCGTGTCAGAATCTAAAATAGAGCTTTCATACCAACATAAATGACGCTGGACTTTTCCTTTCCTTAGCGCAAACAGTGATATCATGGCCAAATCCAAAATGGAGCTTCCATAACAAAATTACTTAGCGCAAACAAAGTAATTGTGGCCGACTCCAAAATGGAGCTTCTATAACAAAGTAACTGACGCAGGACTTTATCATTACTTAGCGCAAACAGTGATATCAAGGCCAAATCCAAAATAGATCTCCCATACACGAGATAACCAAACAGGACTATTCCATTAGATAGAGAAAACAATGTTATTGTGGTCGACTCCAAAATGGAGCTTCCATAACAAAATAACTGACGCAGGCCTTTACCATTACTTAGCGCAAACAGTGATATCATGGCCAAATCCAAAATGGAGCTCCCATACACGAGATAACCAAACAGGACTATTTCATTAGATAGCCCAAACAATGTTATCGTGTCAGAATCCAAAATAGAGCTTCCATAGCAACATAAATGATGCAGGACTTTACCTTTCCTTAGCGCAAAAAGTGATATCATGGCCAAATCCAAAATGGAGCTCCTATACACGCAATAACCAAACAGGGCTATTCCATTAGATAGCCCAAACAATGTTATCGTGTCAGAATCCAAAATAGAGCTTCCAAAGCAACATAAATGTAGCCGGACTTTACCTTTACTTAGCGCAAACAGTGATATCAAGGCCAAATCCAAAATAGATCTCCCATACACGAGATAACCAAACAGGACTATTCCATTAGATAGCGCAAACAATGTTATTGTGGCCGAATCCAAAATGGAGCTTCCATAAAAAATTTACTTAGCGCAAACAATGTTTTGTAGCCGACTCTAAAATAGAGCTTCCATAACAAATTAACTGACGCAGGACTTTACCATTACTTAGCGCAAACAGTGATATCAAGGCCAAATCCAAAATAGATCTCCCATGCACGAGATAACCTAACTGGACTATTCCATTAGATAGCGCAAACAATGTTATTGTGGCCGAATCCAAAAAGGAGCTTCCATAACAAATTTACTTAGCGCAAACAATGTTATTGTGGCCGACTCCAAAATGGAGCTTCCATAACAAAATAACTGACGCAGGCCTTTACCATCACTTAGCGCAAACAGTGATATCATGGCCAAATCCAAAATAGGGCTCCCATACACGAGATAACCAAACAGGACTATTCCATTAGATAGAGAAAACAATGTTATTGTGGTCGACTCCAAAATGGAGCTTCCATAACAAAATAACTGACGCAGGCCTTTACCATTACTTAGCGCAAACAGTGATATCATGGCCAAATCCAAAATGGAGCTCCCATACACGAGATAACCAAACAGGACTATTTCATTAGATAGCCCAAACAATGTTATCGTGTCAGAATCCAAAATAGAGCTTCCATAGCAACATAAATGATGCAGGACTTTACCTTTCCTTAGCGCAAAAAGTGATATCATGGCCAAATCCAAAATGGAGCTCCTATACACGCAATAACCAAACAGGGCTATTCCATTAGATAGCCCAAACAATGTTATCGTGTCAGAATCCAAAATAGAGCTTCCAAAGCAACATAAATGTAGCCGGACTTTACCTTTACTTAGCGCAAACAGTGATATCAAGGCCAAATCCAAAATAGATCTCCCATACACGAGATAACCAAACAGGACTATTCCATTAGATAGCGCAAACAATGTTATTGTGGCCGAATCCAAAATGGAGCTTCCATAAAAAATTTACTTAGCGCAAACAATGTTTTGTAGCCGACTCTAAAATAGAGCTTCCATAACAAATTAACTGACGCAGGACTTTACCATTACTTAGCGCAAACAGTGATATCAAGGCCAAATCCAAAATAGATCTCCCATGCACGAGATAACCTAACTGGACTATTCCATTAGATAGCGCAAACAATGTTATTGTGGCCGAATCCAAAAAGGAGCTTCCATAACAAATTTACTTAGCGCAAACAATGTTATTGTGGCCGACTCCGAAATGGAGCTTCCATAACAAAGTAACTGACACAGGACTTTACCATTACTTAGCGCAAACAGTGATATCAAGGCCAAATCCAAAATAGATCTCCCATACACGAGATAACCAAACAGGACTATTCCATTAGATAGCGCAAACAATGTTATTGTGGCCGAATCCAAAATGGAGCTTCCATAAAAAATTTACTTAGCGCAAACAATGTTTTGTAGCCGACTCTAAAATAGAGCTTCCATAACAAATTAACTGACGCAGGACTTTACCATTACTTAGCGCAAACAGTGATATCAAGGCCAAATCCAAAATAGATCTCCCATACACGAGATAACCAAACAGGACTATTCCATTAGCGCAAACAATGTTATTGTGGCCGAATCCAAAATGGAGCTTCCATAACAAATTTACTTAGCGCAAACAATGTTATTGTGGCCGACTCCAAAATGGAGCTTCCATAACAAAGTAACTGACGCAGGACTTTACCATTACTTAGCGCAAACAGTGATATCAAGGCCAAATCCAAAATAGATCTCCCATACACGAGATAACCAAACAGGACTATTCCATTAGAATAAATGGAATAATAAAACAAATTTACTTAGCGCAAACAATGTTTTGTAGCCGACTCTAAAATAGAGCTTCCATAACAAATTAACTGACGCAGGACTTTACCATTACTTAGCGCAAACAGTGATATCAAGGCCAAATCCAAAATAGATCTCCCATACACGAGATAACCTAACAGGACTATTCCATTAGATAGCGCAAACAATGTTATTGTGGCCGAATCCAAAAAGGAGCTTCCATAACAAATTTACTTAGCGCAAACAATGTTATTGTGGCCGACTCCGAAATGGAGCTTCCATAACAAAGTAACTGACGCAGGACTTTACCATTACTTAGCGCAAACAGTGATATCAAGGCCAAATCCAAAATAGATCTGCCATACACGAGATAACCTAACAGGACTATTCCATTAGATAGCGCAAACAATGTTATTGTGGCCGACTCCAAAATGGAGCTTCCATAACAAAGTAACTGACGCAGGACTTTACCATTACTTAGCGCAAACAGTGATATCAAGGCCAAATCCAAAATAGATCTGCCATACACGAGATAACCTAACAGGACTATTCCATTAGATAGCGCAAACAATGTTATTGTGGCCGACTCCAAAATGGAGCTTCCATAACAAAGTAACTGACGCAGGACTTTACCATTACTTAGCGCAAACAGTGATATCAAGGCCAAATCCAAAATAGATCTGCCATACACGAGATAACCTAACAGGACTATTCCATTAGATAGCGCAAACAATGTTATTGTGGCCGAATCCAAAATGGAGCTTCCATAAAAAATTTATTTAGCGCAAACAATGTTAATGTGGCCGACTCCAAAATGGAGCTTCCATAACAAATTAACTGACGCAGGACTTTACCATTACTTAGCGCAAACAGTGATATCAAGGCCAAATCCAAAATAGATCTCCCATACACGAGATAACCAAACAGGACTATTCCATTAGATAGCGCAAACAATGTTATTGTGGCCGAATCCAAAATGGAGCTTCCATAAAAAATTTACTTAGCGCAAACAATGTTTTGTAGCCGACTCTAAAATAGAGCTTCCATAACAAATTAACTGACGCAGGACTTTACCATTACTTAGCGCAAACAGTGATATCAAGGCCAAATCCAAAATAGATCTCCCATACACGAGATAACCTAACAGGACTATTCCATTAGATAGCGCAAACAATGTTATTGTGGCCGAATCGAAAAAGGAGCTTCCATAACAAATTTACTTAGCGCAAACAATGTTATTGTGGCCGACTCCGAAATGGAGCTTCCATAACAAAGTAACTGACACAGGACTTTACCATTACTTAGCGCAAACAGTGATATCAAGGCCAAATCCAAAATAGATCTGCCATACACGAGATAACCTAACAGGACTATTCCATTAGATAGCGCAAACAATGTTATTGTGGCCGAATCCAAAAAGGAGCTTCCATAAAAAATTTACTTAGCGCAAACAATGTTTTGTAGCCGACTCTAAAATAGAGCTTCCATAACAAATTAACTGACGCAGGACTTTACCATTACTTAGCGCAAACAGTGATATCAAGGCCAAATCCAAAATAGATCTCCCATACACGAGATAACCTAACAGGACTATTCCATTAGATAGCGCAAACAATGTTATTGTGGCCGAATCCAAAAAGGAGCTTCCATAACAAATTTACTTAGCGCAAACAATGTTATTGTGGCCGACTCCGAAATGGAGCTTCCATAACAAAGTAACTGACACAGGACTTTACCATTACTTAGCGCAAACAGTGATATCAAGGCCAAATCCAAAATAGATCTGCCATACACGAGATAACCTAACAGGACTATTCCATTAGATAGCGCAAACAATGTTATTGTGGCCGAATCCAAAATGGAGCTTCCATAAAAAATTTATTTAGCGCAAACAATGTGATTGTGGCCGACTCCAAAATGGAGCTTCCATAACAAATTAACTGACGCAGGACTTTACCATTACTTAGCGCAAACAGTGATATCAAGGCCAAATCCAAAATAGATCTCCCATACACGAGATAACCAAACAGGACTATTCCATTAGATAGCGCAAACAATGTTATTGTGGCCGAATCCAAAATGGAGCTTCCATAAAAAATTTACTTAGCGCAAACAATGTGATTGTGGCCGACTCCAAAATGGAGCTTCCATAACAAAGTAACTGACGCAGGACTTTACCATTACTTAGCGCAAACAGTGATATCAAGGCCAAGTCCAAAATAGATCTGCCATACACGAGATAACCAAACAGGACTATTCCATTAGATAGCGCAAACAATGTTATTGTGGCCGAATCCAAAAAGGAGCTTCCATTAAAAATTTACTTAGCGCAAACAATGTTATTGTGGCCGACTCCAAAATGGAGCTTCCATAACAAAGTAGCTGACGCAGGACTTTACCATTACTTAGCGCAAACAGTGATATCAAGGCCAAATCCAAAATAGATCTGCCATACACGAGATAACCTAACAGGACTATTCCATTAGATAGCGCAAACAATGTTATTGTGGCCGAATCCAAAATGGAGCTTCCATAAAAAATTTATTTAGCGCAAACAATGTGATTGTGGCCGACTCCAAAATGGAGCTTCCATAACAAATAAACTGACGCAGGACTTTACCATTACTTAGCGCAAACAGTGATATCAAGGCCAAATCCAAAACAGATCTCCCATACACGAGATAACCAAACAGGACTATTCCATTAGATAGCGCAAACAATGTTATTGTGGCCGAATCCAAAAAGGAGCTTCCATTAAAAATTTACTTCGCGCAAACAATGTTATTGTGGCCGACTCCAAAATGGAGCTTCCATAACAAAGTAACTGACGCAGGACTTTACCATTACTTAGCGCAAACAGTGATATCAAGGCCAAATCCAAAATAGATCTGCCATACACGAGATAACCTAACAGGACTATTCCATTAGATAGCGCAAACAATGTTATTGTGGCCGAATCCAAAATGGAGCTTCCATAAAAAATTTATTTAGCGCAAACAATGTTTTGTAGCCGACTCTAAAATAGAGCTTCCATAACAAATTAACTGACGCAGGACTTTACCATTACTTAGCGCAAACAGTGATATCAAGGCCAAATCCAAAATAGATCTCCCATACACGAGATAACCAAACAGGACTATTCCATTAGATAGCGGAAACAATGTTATTGTGGCCGAATCCAAAATGGAGCTTCCATAAAAAATTTACTTAGCGCAAACAATGTTTTGTAGCCGACTCTAAAATAGAGCTTCCATAACAAATTAACTGACGCAGGACTTTACCATTACTTAGCGCAAACAGTGATATCAAGGCCAAATCCAAAATAGATCTCCCATACACGAGATAACCAAACAGGACTATTCCATTAGATAGCGCAAACAATGTTATTGTGGCCGAATCCAAAATGGAGCTTCCATAAAAAATTTACTTAGCGCAAACAATGTTTTGTAGCCGACTCTAAAATAGAGCTTCCATAACAAATTAACTGACGCAGGACTTTACCATTACTTAGCGCAAACAGTGATATCAAGGCAAAATCCAAAATAGATCTCCCATGCACGAGATAACCTAACTGGACTATTCCATTAGATAGCGCAAACAATGTTATTGTGGCCGAATCCAAAAAGGAGCTTCCATAACAAATTTACTTAGCGCAAACAATGTTATTGTGGCCGACTCCGAAATGGAGCTTCCATAACAAAGTAACTGACACAGGACTTTACCATTACTTAGCGCAAACAGTGATATCAAGGCCAAATCCAAAATAGATCTGCCATACACGAGATAACCTAACAGGACTATTCCATTAGATAGCGCAAACAATGTTATTGTGGCCGAATCCAAAATGGAGCTTCCATAAAAAATTTATTTAGCGCAAACAATGTGATTGTGGCCGACTCCAAAATGGAGCTTCCATAACAAATAAACTGACGCAGGACTTTACCATTATCGTATCGAAATTAAATTTGGCACACTAATACATGTCACGTACATCTATCATCCCACCAAATATCACAAGAATCGGAATAAAAATGGCCGAGTTATGCATAGAAACGTTTTTCACCCATTGCGGTGCAAGGCAGATGCACGCGAAAAAGAGCGAGATAGCATATGCTGGAAATCACCGATTTGGTCGGGGGGTGCTATAGTGCTCGTTTCCACATAAGAGTGAGCGAGATAGCATTTAAAAGAAATTTAATATATATCTCTTCACCTAATGCATGGTATATCCAAGTCGGCACGGCGACTTACTTACTTTATTTACATTGGTTTCTTATTCCATAGTGATTATGTATACATTTAAGAATATTAATTTAATCAAGTTCTTCAATCATTTTCTTACGTTTAACAGGGATAGCTAACATGGTTTTACAATTTTGTTTGATGATGCGAGGGATACTTATTACATAGAGTAAATTTTTTCCATCTGATGCTACTGATACTTCGGCAAATTCTATTAATTCTTCTACGTTAATAAAAATATCTGTTTCTGCTTTTATGCCGGTAATTATGTCAATTTCTGTTTCAGCCAAAATTAATGAATTTACTGTGTTTGTCTTTGCCCAATCAATGGCGTAAATCATGTTTGTGATTTCCTCACGGAGGAGGATTAATTTATATTTTAACATTTCTAGTTCTGTATCCTTCTCATAATCGTCTTTTTTATGTGTGTGAATGATTTGATTGGTAATTTTAATTATTTCATTGATTTTATTGCCAACTAATTCATTGATTACTACTTGTTTATTGTTGTTGAAAAGTTGTTGATTAATTTTGTTAACTATAATTTGATAATCATCGTGATCAGGACTACCTGCCAACCATTTCCACGCGGTACCCAAAATATCTAAGGACCTTTTGGTCGTATTTTTCATTGGTTTTAACCTACGCAGTTCATTTTCCACTCTTATGATCTCATAATTTAGAAAAGGGATTAATGAACTCATTTTCGTGGCGTTGCGAACTATTTCTTTTAGAACTGATAATGCTAACTCGTACTTTTCAATCCTTATTTCATGGATGATTTTAAAAGTTCCGTTCTGTCTGACAGCAAATCCCGTATCCAATGTTATTATCCTAGACTTGGAGTAGTCTAGTATTGTAGTCTGCGCGAGGCAGAATGGCAAAAGTGGTATAAAAAATGTGTAGCGAAATTAATATTTTAGATGGTTTTTATGGACAATTCGGCCATGGTACATGGCCATGGACAACGGCATAGCCGAAGTTAGCTTCTTTGATATTTTTAATATTGAACCGTTTTCTAAACACTGTTTTAATACTAAATAGTGAATTGGGGTATTTAATTTTGTTTGTTAAGTCTGCAATCAACTTTTTCTGTTTAGAATTGGGTGCAGTCTTATTCTCAGGACAGAATGGGAGATCATTATGGTAATCATGAATGGTTTGCGGATATTCCAAATCAATTTCATATATTTGACCAATGCTACTATTTGAGTCCAAATTTATGGAAAAATTATTAATGTTAGCATTAATCATTGAAATGGTAGAATCCTCTACCCACTTAAAACCACCCGTTGGAAGGCTTTGCGACATTGCCCAACCATATAAGTTGTTGGCATCCAAATAGGCTATACGAGATGATTCTATCTTAAGTAGACATATATTTATTGTTCACAATTGCAAGTCTTTTTGAACATTGTACCAATCCTTCTCTAATTCCTCTCTCTATAAAATTATATTTATCACCATCGGTTAGAAGTTCTAATTTAATGCCAGTTGCTTTCAACATTGCATCCCAAGACAATCCTGGGATGGTATAGTATTGACATGGATCGAGCGAATAAATTTCCTTACAAATCCCCCTAAAGTTTTGAAAAACATCCGCCAATAGTAAAACATCTGTTTTTAAATATAGTTTGGCATAATATGCCAATGTTTGGCAGTTGAATGTATTCCAAACATTCTTTGCATGTCCATAATCCTCCTCCGTCTGTCCGTCCGTCCGTCTGTCTGGATCAACAGCTTCTCCTCCTAAACCGCTAAAGTTACAGAGCTGCAATTTTGCACGAAGTCTTGTATATACTGCAGGCATTGTATATCGGACGACTATATCATATAGCTCCCATATGAACCGTCGGTCGAAAATAGAGTTTTAGATCAATAACTTCGTTGTTTTTCATCTGATTGTTATAAAACTTAACATTGGCAGTTTACTATACCTCTAAACGTCCTTGCCAAATTTGATCAAGATCGGACTACTATATCATATAGCTCCCATAGGAACAATCGGACCAAATATAGTTTTGCTTCTAAGAACTTTTTTTTCTATTGCGATCATCACCCAACTTAGTACATAACATTTGCACATAATAAATTATAATTCTGCCAAATTTGATCAAAATCGGATTACTATATAGTATAGCTGTCATACAAACAGATGGAAAAATTGCATGCTGCATCTCTACATACATGCGCATGTATCCGTGCCGTGCTATAGCGCGTAGATAAGGGTTTTTATACAAAAACCCTTTCCATTTTGCGATCTCCATTTAGGTAACGCAAGAACTTGCAAGGGTATACAAACTTCGGCATGGTCGAAGTTAACCCGGTCTTCTGGAAGCTCCATTTTGGATTCTGCCACGATATCATTGTTTGCGCTATCTAATGGAATAGTTCTGTTTGGTTATCTCGTGTATAGAAGCCCCATTTTGGATTTGGCCATGATATCACTGTTTGCGCAAAGGAAAGGTAAAGTCCGGCTACATTTATGTTGCTTTGGAAGCTCTATTTTGGATTCTGACACGATAACATTGTTTGGGCTATCTAATGGAATAGCCCTGTTTGGTTATTGCGTGTATAGGAGCTCCATTTTGGATTTGGCCATGATATCACTTTTTGCGCTAAGGAAAGGTAAAGTCCTGCATCATTTATGTTGCTATGGAAGCTCTATTTTGGATTCTGACACGATAACATTGTTTGGGCTATCTAATGAAATAGTCCTGTTTGGTTATCTCGTGTATGGGAGCTCCATTTTGGATTTGGCCATGATATCACTGTTTGCGCTAAGTAATGGTAAAGTCCTGCGTCAGTTATTTTGTTATGGAAGCTCCATTTTGGAGTCGACCACAATAACATTGTTTGCGCTAAGTAATTTTGTTATGGAAGCTCCATTTTGGAGTCGACCACAATAACATTGTTTTCTCTATCTAATGGAATAGTCCTGTTTGGTTATCTCGTGTATGGGAGCCCTATTTTGGATTTGGCCATGATATCACTGTTTGCGCTAAGTGATGGTAAAGGCCTGCGTCAGTTATTTTGTTATGGAAGCTCCATTTTGGAGTCGGCCACAATAACATTGTTTGCGCTAAGTAAATTTGTTATGGAAGCTCCATTTTGGATTCAGCCACAATAACATTGTTTGCGCTAACTAATGGAATAGTCCTGTTAGGTTATCTCGTGTATGGGAGATCTATTTTGGATTTGGCCTTGATATCACTGTTTGCGCTAAGTAATGATAAAGTCCTGCGTCAGTTACTTTGTTATAGAAGCTCCATTTTGGAGTCGGCCACAATTACTTTGTTTGCGCTAAGTAATTTTGTTATGGAAGCTCCATTTTGGATTTGGCCATGATATCACTGTTTGCGCTAAGGAAAGGAAAAGTCCAGCGTCATTTATGTTGGTATGAAAGCTCTATTTTGGATTCTGACACGATAACATTTTTTGGGCTATGTAATGGAATAGTCCTGTTTGGTTATCTCGTGTATAGGAGCTCCATTTTGGATTTGGCCATGATATCACTGTTTTCGCTAAGGAAAGGTAAAGTCCGGCGTCATTTATGTTGCTATGGAAGCTCTATTTTGGATTCTGACACGATAACATTGTTTGGGCTATCTAATGGAATAGTCCTGTTTGGTTATCTCGTGTATGGAAGCTCCATTTTGGATTTGGCCATGATATCACTGTTTGCGCTAAGTAATGGTAAAGTCCTGCGTCAGTTATTTTGTTATGGAAGCTCCATTTTGGATTTGGCCATGATATCACTGTTTGCGCTAAGTAATGATAAAGTCCTGCGTCAGTTACTTTGTTATAGAAGCTCCATTTTGGAGTCGGCCACAATTACTTTGTTTGTGCTAAGTAATTTTGTTATGGAAGCTCCATTTTGGATTCGGCCACAATAACATTGTTTACGCTATCTAATGAAAAAGTCCTGTTAGGTTATCTCGTGTATGGGAGCTCCATTTTGGTAAAGTCCTGCGTCAGTTATTTTGTTATGGAAGCTCCACTTTGGAGTCGGCCACAATACCATTGTTTGCGCTAAGTAAATTTGTTTTGGAAGCTCCATTTTGGATTCGGCCACAATAACATTGTTTACGCTATCTAATGGAATAGTCCTGTTAGGTTATCTCGTGTATGGGAGCTCCATTTTGGATTTGGCCATGATTTCACGGTTTGCGCTAAGTGATGGTAAAGTCCTGCGTCAGTTATTTTGTTATGGAAGCTTCATTTTGGAGTCGACCACAATAACATTGTTTGCTCTATCTAATGGAATAGTCCTGTTTGGTTATCTCGTGTATGGGAGCCCCATTTTGGATTTGGCCATGATATCACGGTTTGCGCTAAGTGATGGTAAAGTCCTGCGTCAGTTATTTTGTTATGGAAGCTCCATTTTGGAGTCGTCCACAAATACTTTGTTTGCGCTGAGTAATTTTGTTATGGAAGCTCCATTATGGATTCGGCCACAATAACATTGTTTACGCTATCTAATGGAAAAGTCCTGTTTGGTATGGGAGCCCCATTTTGGATTTGGCCATGATAACACGGTTTGCGCTAAGTGATGGTAAAGTCCTGCGTCAGTTATTTTGTTATGGAATCTCCATTTTGGAGTCGGCCACAAAAACATTGTTTGCGCTAAGTAAATTTGTTATGGAAGCTCCATTTTGGATTCGGCCACAATAACATTGTTTACGCTTTCTAATGGAATAGTCCTGTTAGGTTATGTCGTGTATGGGAGCTCCATTTTGGATTTGGCCATGATATCACGGTTTGCGCTAAGTGATGGTAAAGTCCTGCGTCAGTTATTTTGTTATGGAAGCTCCATTTTGGAGTCGGCCACAATAACATTGTTTGCGCTAAGTAAATTTGTTATGGAAGCTCCATTTTGGATTCGGCCACAATAACATTGTTTGCGCTAATTAATGGAATAGTCCTGTTAGGTTATCTCGTGTATGGGAGATCTATTTTGGATTCGGCCTTGATATCACGGTTTGCGCTAAGTGATGGTAAAGTCCTGCGTCAGTTATTTTGTTATGGAAGCTCCATTTTGGAGTCGGCCACAATAACATTGTTTGCGCTAAGTAAATTTGTTATGAAAGCTCCGTTTTGGATTTGGCCATGATATCACGGTTTGCGCTAAGTGATGGTAAAGTCCTGCGTCAGTTATTTTGTTATGGAAGCTCCATTTTGGAGTCGGCCACAATAACATTGTTTGCGCTAAGTAAATTTGTTATGGAAGCTCCATTTTGGATTCGGCCACAATAACATTGTTTGCGCTAACTAATGGAATAGTCCTGTTAGGTTATCTCGTGTATGGGAGATCTATTTTGGATTTGGCCTTGATATCACAGTTTGCGCTAAGTAATGATAAAGTCCTGCGTCAGTTACTTTGTTATAGAAGCTCCATTTTGGAGTCGGCCACAATAACATTGTTTGCGCTAAGTAAATTTATTATGGAAGCTCCATTTTGGATTCGGCCACAATAACATTGTTTGCGCTAACTAATGGAATAGTCCTGTTAGGTTATCTCGTGTATGGGAGATCTATTTTGGATTGGGCCTTTATATCACTGTTTGCGCTAAGTAATGACAAAGTCCTGCGTCAGTTACTTTGTTATAGAAGCTCCATTTTGGAGTCGGCCACAATAACATTGTTTGCGCTAATTAATTTTGTTATGAAAGCTCCATTTTGGATTTGGCCATGATATCACGGTTTGCGCTAATTGATGGTAAAGTCCTTCGTCAGTTATTTTGTTATGGAAGCTCCATTTGGAGTCGGCCACAATAACATTGTTTGCGCTATCTAATGGAATAGTCCTGTTTGGTTATTGCGTGTATAGGATCTCCATTTTGGATTTGGCCATGATATCACTGTTTGCGCTAAGTAATGGTAAAGTCCTGCGTCAGTTATTTTGTTATGGAAGCTCCATTTTGGAGTCGGCCACAATTACTTTGTTTGCGCTAAGTAATTTTGTTATGGAAGCTCCATTTTGGATTTGGCCATGATGTCACTGTTTGCGCTAAGTAATGGTAAATTCCTGCGTCAGTTATTTTGTGTATGGAAGCTCCATTTTGGATTCTGCCACGATATCATTGTTTGCGCTATCTAATGGAATAGTCCTGTTTGGTTATCTCGTGTATGGGAGCTCCATTTTGGATTTGGCCATGATATCACTGTTTGCGCTAAGGAAAGGTAAAGTCCGGCGTCATTTATGTTGCTATGGAAGCTCTATTTTGATTCTGCCACAATAACATTGTTTGCTCTATCTAATGGAATAGTCCTGTTTGGTTATCTCGTGTATGGGAGCCCCATTTTGGATTTGGCCATGATATCACGGTTTGCGCTAAGTGATGGTAAAGTCCTGCGTCAGGTATTTTGTTATGGAAGCTCCATTTTGGAGTCGGCCACAATAACATTGTTTGCGCTAAGTAAATTTGTTATGGAAGCTCCATTTTGGATTCGGCCACAATAACATTGTTTGCGCTATCTAATGGAATAGTCCTGTTAGGTTATCTCGTGTATGGGAGCTCCATTTTGGCCATGATATCACTGTTTGCGCTAAGTAAGTGTAAAGTCATGCGTCAGTTAGTTTGTTATGAAAGCTCCACTTTGGAGTCGGCCACAATAACATTGTTTGCGCTAATTAATTTTGTTATGAAAGCTCCGTTTTGGATTTGGCCATGATATCACGGTTTGCGCTAATTGATGGTAAAGTCCTTCGTCAGTTATTTTGTTATGGAAGCTCCATTTTGGAGTCGGCCACAATAACATTGTTTGCGCTATCTAATGGAATAGTCCTGTTTGGTTATTGCGTGTATAGGATCTCCATTTTGGATTTGGCCATGATATCACGGTTTGCGCTAAGTGATAGTAAAGTCCTGCGTCAGTTATTTTGTTATGGAAGCTCCATTTGGGAGTCGGCCACAATAACATTGTTTGCGCTAAGTAAATTTGTTATGGAAGCTCCATTTTGGATTCGGCCACAATAACATTGTTTGCGCTAACTAATGGAATAGTCCTGTTAGGTTATCTCGTGTATGGGAGATCTATTTTGGATTTGGCCTTGATATCACTGTTTGCGCTAAGTAATGGTAAAGTCCTGCGTCAGTTATTTTGTTATGGAAGCTCCATTTTGGAGTCGGCCACAATTACTTTGTTTGCGCTAAGTAATTTTGTTATGGAAGCTCCATTTTGGATTTGGCCATGATGTCACTGTTTGCGCTAAGTAATGGTAAATTCCTGCGTCAGTTATTTTGTGTATGGAAGCTCCATTTTGGATTCTGCCACGATATCATTGTTTGCGCTATCTAATGGAATAGTCCTGTTTGGTTATCTCGTGTATGGGAGCTCCATTTTGGATTTGGCCATGATATCACTGTTTGCGCTAAGGAAAGGTAAAGTCCTGCGTCATTTATGTTGCTATGGAAGCTCTATTTTGGATTCTGACACGATAACATTGTTTGGGCTATCTAATGAAATAGTCCTGTTTGGTTATCTCGTGTATGGGAGCTCCATTTTGGATTTGGCCATGATATCACTGTTTGCGCTAAGTAATGGTAAAGTCCTGCGTCAGTTATTTTGTTATGGAAGCTCCATTTTGGAGTCGGCCACAATTACTTTGTTTGCGCTAAGTAATTTTGTTATGGAAGCTCCATTTTGGATTTGGCCATGATGTCACTGTTTGCGCTAAGTAATGGTAAATTCCTGCGTCAGTTATTTTGTGTATGGAAGCTCCATTTTGGATTCTGCCACGATATCATTGTTTGCGCTATCTAATGGAATAGTCCTGTTTGGTTATCTCGTGTATGGGAGCTCCATTTTGGATTTGGCCATGATATCACGGTTTGCGCTAAGTGATGGTAAAGTCCTGCGTCAGTTAGTTTGTTATGGAAGCTCCATTTTGGAGTCGGCCACAATAACATTGTTTGCGCTAAGTAAATTTGTTATGGAAGCTCCATTTTGGATTCGGCCACAATAACATTGTTTGCGCTATCTAATGGAATAGTCCTGTTAGGTTATCTCGTGTATGGGAGATCTATTTTGGATTTGGCCTTGATATCACTGTTTGCGCTAAGTAATGATAAAGTCCTGCGTCATTTATGTTGGTATGTAAGCTCTATTTTGGATTCTGACACGATAACATTGTTTGGGCTATCTAATGGAATAGTCCTGTTTGGTTATCTCGTGTATGGGAGCCCCATTTTGGATTTGGCCATGATATCACTGTTTGCGCTAAGTGATGGTAAAGTCCTGCGTCAGTTATTTTGTTATGGAAGCTCCATTTTGGAGTCGGCCACAATAACATTGTTTGCGCTAAGTAAATTTGTTATGGAAGCTCCATTTTGGATTCGGCCACAATAACATTGTTTGCGCTATCTAATGGAATAGTCCTGTTAGGTTATCTCGTGTATGGGAGATCTATTTTGGATTTGGCCTTGATATCACTGTTTGCGCTAAGTAATGATAAAGTCCTGCGTCATTTATGTTGGTATGTAAGCTCTATTTTGGATTCTGACACGATAACATTGTTTGGGCTATCTAATGGAATAGTCCTGTTTGGTTATCTCGTGTATGGCAGATCTATTTTGGATTTGGCCTTGATATCACTGTTTGCGCTAAGTAATGGTAAAGTCCTGCGTCAGTTAATTTGTTATGGAAGGTTTATTTTGGAGTCGGCTACAAAACATTGTTTGCGCTAAGTAAATTTGTTATGGAAGCTCCATTTTGGAGTCGGCCACAATCACATTGTTTGCGCTATCTAATGGAATAGTCCTGTTTGGTTATCTCGTGTATGGGAGATCTATTTTGGATTTGGCCTTGATATCACTGTTTGCGCTAAGTAATGGTAAAGTCCTGCGTCAGTTAATTTGTTATGGAAGCTCTATTTTAGAGTCGCTATCGCTATCTAATGGAATAGTCCTGTTTGGTTATCTCGTGTATGGGAGATCTATTTTGGATTTGGCCTTGATATCACTGTTTGCGCTAAGTAATGGTAAAGTCCTGCGTCAGTTAATTTGTTATGGAAGCTCTATTTTAGAGTCGGCTACAAAACATTGTTTGCGCTAAGTAAATTTGTTATGGAAGCTCCATTTTGGATTCGGCCACAATAACATTGTTTGCGCTATCTAATGGAATAGTCCTGTTTGGTTATCTCGTGTATGGCAGATCTATTTTGGATTTGGCCTTGATATCACTGTTTGCGCTAAGTAATGGTAAAGTCCTGCGTCAGTTACTTTGTTATGGAAGCTCCATTTTGGAGTCGGCCACAATCACATTGTTTGCGCTAAGTAAATTTGTTATGGAAGCTCCATTTTGGATTCGGCCACAATAACATTGTTTGCGCTATCTAATGGAATAGTCCTGTTTGGTTATCTCGTGTATGGCAGATCTATTTTGGATTTGGCCTTGATATCACTGTTTGCGCTAAGTAATGGTAAAGTCCTGCGTCAGTTAATTTGTTATGGAAGCTCCATTTTGGAGTCGGCAACAATTACATTGTTTGCGTTAAGTAATTTTGTTATGGAAGCTACATTTTGGATTTGGCCATGATATCACTGTTTGCGCTATCTAAAGGAATAGTCCTGTTTGCGCTACCTAATGGAATAGTACTGTTTGGTTATCTTGTGTATGGGAGCTCCATTTTGGATTTGGCCATGATATCACTGTTTGCGCTAAGTAATGGTAAAGTCCTGCGTCAGATATTTTGTTATGGAAGCTTCATTTTGGAGTCGGCCACAATTACATTGTTTGCGCTAAGTAATTTTGTTATGGAAGCTACATTTTGGATTTGGCCATGATATCACTGTTTGCGCTAAGTAATGGTAAAGTCCTGCGTCAGATATTTTGTTATGGAAGCTTCATTTTGGAGTCGGCCACAATTACATTGTTTGCGCTAAGTAATTTTGTTATGGAAGCTACATTTTGGATTTGGCCATGATATCACTGTTTGCGCTAAGTAATGGTAAAGTCATGCGGAAGCTACATTTTGGATTTGGCCATGATATCACTGTTTGCGCTAAGTAATGGTAAAGTTCTGCGTCAGTTATTTTATTATGGAAGCTCCATTTTGGAGTCGGCCACAAAATCACTGTTTGCGCTAAGTAATTTTGTTATGGAAGCTTCATTTTGGATTCGGCCACAATAACATTGTTTGCGCTAAGTAATTTTGTTATGGAAGCTACATTTTGGATTTGGCCATGATATCACTGTTTGCGCTAAGTAATGGTAAAGTCATGCGGAAGCTACATTTTGGATTTGGCCAAGATATCACTGCTTGCGCTAAGTAATGGTAAAGTCCTGCGTCAGTTATTTTGTTATGAAAGCTCCATTTATATTCTATCTTAAATTGTTGTTATTCATTCTCCATTCTTCATTGAGCATAGTCGTTATAATTTTTAATATTATAAATTATGATTGCTGGCAGCATAATATGGAAAAAACTTTTTCAAATAACTCGAATCTTGTTTATTAAAAAGAAACAAAATACGTATAAAATCATACGTTTCAGAACTACAACATATGAATGTAAATATAAATCATGGATAAATTTGCACGATCTTCTAACTCTGCTAGGGAATCTTCTTATAAAAGTAATCAAACTGATGTTTTTATTAAAATTCAATAAATGAGTTGCGAACTAATGTTAAACAACGCCTGAAGGGTCAAAGAAGGAGATTTGAGAACATGCTTTATGTTTTAACTAGTTAATATGAAAATCTATTGGCAGAACAAGAAGTTCTCTTAAAACTACATTCTGAAAATGAGTTGAAAAATGTTATTGAACAATTTAAGATCATAAATGATGATTTTGAGACAAGACTCCGTAAAAGTGAAACATATCATGAACAAATTAAATATACATTAAATAGTGATAATAAAGTGATTATAAAATATTAAAAATATGGCAAACAATGAGTAACAGGGATATCGTTAATGAGATACATCAACAAGCGCGTAAAAACTTTAGACGACGTCATGTTGTTATGGAAGGTATAGATGATCTATGGCAAGCTGATTTGGTTGAAATGGGGAACCACTCTCAATCAAATAATGGATTTAAATTTTTACTCACAGTCATTGATACATTTTCAAAGTTTGCTTGGGCTGTCGCTATTAAAAACAAGAGTGGGAAAGAAGTAACAGCTGCTATTGACGGAAATTTCAAATTGGGACGTATACCGAAAAACCTACAGACTGATAATGGAAAAGTGTTTTACAATTCACAATTTCAAACCTTGATGAAATTGAACAAAATTAACCATTATTCAACGTACAGTGTATTGAAGGCCTCAATTGTCGAGCGTTTTAATCGAACTCTAAAAAACATGATGTGAAAGAAGTTTAGCATTAATGGTTCTTACAAGTGGATCGAATTATATAGAGAGTTGGTTGACTAATATAATAATTCAATTCATAGAACTATTAAAATGAAACCTCTTCAAGTCAACAAGGCAAATGAGTACAGTCCGTTAAAAACAGTTTATAATAGTAGTAGGAAATTGGGGGTGCAAAAAAAGTGATTGAAGTGATTGGAGCGATTGGGAGCAACGAGCAAAGAGGAGGAGCCAAGTGCGCAGAGCGCGGAGGAGCAAAGTGTAGGAGGAGGAGGAGCTGGAGAAATTGGGTTTTCTCAATTCCTCATTAATACTCTTTTTGATATGCTCATTAACTACCACCACCAATTAACACCCACCTCTTACTCTCTTTTTTTTCCTCTCTCATGATCAACACCCACCTCTTACTCTCTTTTTTTCCCCCTCATGATCAACAACCACCTTTTCCCTACTACCTCCTACTCTCTTACTCTCTTTTTCCCCCTCATGATCAACAACCACCTTTTCCCTACAACCTTACACAATTCCTCTCTAATACTGTCTCTCTTTGATAAGCTCATTAACTACCATCACCAATTAACACCGACCTCTTACTCTCTCTTTTGTTTTCCCCTTATGATCAACCACACCCTTTTCCCTACTACCTTACACAAGATCGCTGACACTACCTGTTTTGGGCTAGGTATGGTCAACGTGTATAACCAACAACATATCAGGTTTAAGGAGCAGTTTTTCTCTTCTTCATTTTCAAACCGTTTTTCTTTTTTGGTATGTAGGTGGATTTTCCTGTTCACCTGGTAAGCCAGATAGGTGGATTTTCCTGTTCAACAGGTAAGCCCGGTAGGTGGATTCTCCTGTTAATCTGATTAGCCCGGTAGGTGGATTTTCCAATTTACTCGGTATACAGTAGCAACATTTTCTTTCACAACAGGTACGTAGATAATTTCTTTTGCCTTTTTTTATACCCTTGCAGAGGGTATTATAAAATTGGTCAGATGTTTGTAACGCAGAGAAGGGATCGTTTCCGACCCTATAAAGTATATATATTCTTGATCAGCAAGAGAAGACGAGTTGATATAGCCATGTCCGTCTGTCTGTCTGGTGCTGCGCGATCTAGTCCCACAGTTTTAGAGCTATGGCATTCAAAGTTCGTATATAAGCTTTTCTACACAGCCACATGCACATCTGCGATTTTGAATAAGATCGGACAACTATATCATATAGCTGCCATACAAATACAATCGTTAAATGCGAATTACTTCTCTATTTTTTGAACAATCTTATCCAAACTGATTATGTACATAAATAAAAAGGGATTACGTCAAAAACAATCGGATAAACAGAACGCCTGATTTCGACGATATAAAATTTGCCTATATAACGCATGGCTGCTGCCATAAGCAGTGCACGCATAAGCAGTGAAGCACATATATGTGTCAAAATTGCGATTGTGGTTGTGTGAATATGAATATCAATCGCTACATTGTCTACTATTTGGCGATTGGCTGCCCCCGGCCAATGTATTTAAAATATTTCTTTATTGGATTAAGAAACAAAAAATTTTTTAGAAAATAAAATGTAATGGTCAAGGGCTGCAAGGGTATACAAACTTTGGCATAGCCGAAGTTAGCTTCTTTGATATTTTTTTATCATGAGAATGAATGCGTCAGATTTATATTGGAAAATAATGGTTTTTTTTTTGTGGGTATGTTTACTCTTTAGATAGCTCATTTTTTTCATTTTCATCAGCTCCCATTAATGTCGTAAATAGCGACGGATATGCACCCTTGCATGTTGGGGCTGGATTTCCCGAAGTAACTCGTCTGCTCAGTGATGGTAAAACCGCTCTTCATGTGGCCATCGAAAGCCGATCTTTGGAATCGGTAGAAATATTATTACAGACGAATATCAATATTAATGATACGGACGATAGCGGAGAGACTCCTCTGATGACAGCTATAGCTTGTAATCTTTTAAATTTAGCAAAAGAATTAATTGAACGAGGAGCTAGGATAAATTTGCAGGTACAAAAAAAAATCTCATTACCAAGAAGATCTACTAGGTCATCCTTTAGTTAGCTAGTAAATTAGTAAAAATATTGTCAATTTAATAAAATAATTAACATATTATCCTTTGCACAGGACAACGTTAACCGCACGGCCTTGCTATATGCCGTGACTGGAGGTCATAAGGACATGGCTCAGTTACTTCTAGAGCGTGGAGCAACTCGACTGGCCTCACAGCATCTACTCCATCTCTGTGTTATCCATAATGATATAGATTTCGTGGAACTGCTACTTCACTATGGCGAGAGCCTTTCAGTGCGAGATGGGGATAATCTAACACCCATTATGGTCGCAATTCACTATCAGCTCCCAAAGATGCTCGACTACTTGCTGAACATAGCCGAGGAACATCGTCGTCTTGGCATCTACATGGAGGCGCAGGACGAGGGATTGCTGTTATTCGCTGTGCAGCAAATTCTGGACGCTGAGAAATTTAAAAGCATTTTGCGTGTTCTACTGGCAAAATTGCCCAGCGTTAACAAGGACTTATATGAATCGTGTTCACCAACAGTTGTCTGTGGCTTAATCTACTGCCAGACTCCATTATCGCGAGCCATCAACTTACACCGGCTGGATCTGATCTGATCTTACAGAAGAAGAATGTTCAATAGAGGATTATGAACATGCAAAGAATGTTTGGAATACATTCAACTGCCAAACATTGGCAGATTATGCCAAACTATATTTAAAAACAGATGTTTTACTATTGGCGGATGTTTTTCAAAACTTTAGGGGGATTTGTAAGGAAATTTATTCGCTCGATCCATGTCAATACTAAACCATCCTAGGATTGTCTTGGGATGCAATGTTGAAAACAACTGGCATTAAATTAGAACTTCTAACCGATGGTGATAAATATAATTTTTTAGAGAGAGGAATTAGAGGAGGATTGGTACAATGTTCAAAAAGACATGCAATTGCGAACAATAAATATATGTCTACTTATGATAGCTCTAAAGAATCATCTCATATAGCCTATTTGGATGCCAACAACTTATATGGTGGTGGTGGTGCCAACAACGGGTGGTTTTAAGTGGGTAGAGGATTCTACCATTTCATTGATTAATGCTAACATTAATAATTTTTCCATAAATTTGGACTCAAATAGTAGCATTGATCAAATATATGAGGTTGATTTGGAATATCCGCGAACCATTCATGATTACCATAATGATCTCCCATTCTGTCCTGAGAATAAGACTGCACCCAATTCTAAACAGAAAAAGTTGATTGCAGACTTAACAAACAAAATTAAATACCCAATTCACTATTTAGTATTAAAACAGTGTTTAGAAAACGGTTTAATATTAAAAACAGTCCATAGAATTTTAGAATTTAATCAATCACCATGGTTAAGAAAGTACATTGATTTAAATACCCAGAAAGGATCCTTAGCAACGAATGTCTTTCAAAAGAATTTTTTTAAACTAATGAACAACTCTGTTTATGGCAAGACAATGGAAAATGTGGATAAACGAGTTGATGTTAGGTTTGTCGACAGCTGGGAGACTAGGAATAAAAATGCTAGAGGTGCTCGAGATTTAATAGCGCGACCTAATTTCCATAGTAGTCTTAGAATAACTGATGATGTCTACATAATTCAAATGACACGCATGAATTGTATATACAATAAGCCAATTTACTTGGGATATAAAAAAAATGTGCATTAAACAAAGTGTCTTTAGGAAGTTATAGAGAATGCTTACGAAATAACAAGATATTTAAAGGAAATATGCTAATGTTTAGAACTAGACTCCATCAAATTTATTCAGAACGGGTATTCAAAACAGTTCTATCAACTGTTGATAATGATCCAACATCGGTGCAAAAAAAAAAAATTGACGAAGCCATAGCGCAAATGGTTGCAACGGACAACCCCAGGTACGTCATGCCATCCCGGAAATCCTTACGGGACACACATGTACAGAACATGTACGATAAAATGGTGTCGCAATTAAAAGGCATGCTCACTACAGTTACTTCATGTTCAATAACGACGGATGGTTGGACCTCTCGCGGCAATATAAACTACCTTACTCTAACTTGCCATTTCATTTTAAACTTCGAGCTAAAGTCGGTAGTGTTGACTACGAAGCCACTTACTAATCAAACAAACCACACAAGCGCCAAAATCGCAATGACATTTCGAGAAATATGCGATGAATGGGAGATTTTTGATAAAGTTCACACTATTGTGACCGACAACGCGGCGTCAATGATAAAGACTTGTGAACTATTAAAAAAAAGCACTTGCCTTGCTTCGCTCACACTATTAATCTAGTTGTGCAAGATGCGTTAGCCCTAGAAAATGTGCAATATGTATTGAAAACCTCTAAACGAATTGTTTCGTTTTTTAAGAGCAGCGCTACAGCCTATGCTAAGTTTAAAGCTGCACAAATGACAGAAAACCGCACTCCTTGCTGCAAGAGGTCTCAACGCGATGGAACAATGCATATCACATGATGCAAAGGGTGTTGCTGACTCGGGATCCTCTGACTGCCACTCTTTTGAAATGCCAAAATGCGCCGATTCCGCTCACAGAGAATAATTTTCGAATAATTCAGGATTTGTGCCTGCTTTTAGAGCCATTTGACATAGCAACGAAACATGTATCGGCTGTCAAGTCCGTTTCCATTTCCCTGATTATTCCAGCGACGTTTGCTCTCACTCAAAGCTTGGAAGAGCTTAATGAAAAAATGTTAACGGATGTGGGGAGGCAAACATGCGAATTTTTGATAAAGAGTGTGAAAAAGAGGCTTTTTGTGTATGAAAGAAGATCCGAACCACGCCTGGGAACACTTCTGGATCCACGGTTTTAAAAAAGATGGTTTTCAGAACCCAACTAATGCCCAACAGGCTGCGTTTGCTTTGGAGTCTGAAGCAAAAGCATTATTGAAGGATGTAACAGATCCAGATATCATAATAGAACCGCCAAAGAATGCTGAGACTACATTTTTATTCAAATGCGTCGGAAAGAAAATGGAAGAAAAACATAAATCCTCACGGGCGGATGCAATTACTGTTCGGCAATACTTGGAGCAAAGCAATTCACCAGAAAACGAGGATCCTTTACAATACTGGCAGGTAATTTATATTACTTTCTATTTTACCCAATTTTTCTTACATTTTTACCTGTTGCAGAAAAACAAGGAATCATGTTCAGAGCTCAGCCAATGTGCAGTTAAACACCTATGCATACCAGCAAGCTCAGCGGAATCTTAAAGGACATTCAGTAAGGCAGGAGCAATTGTATCGGACCGAAGAGCGTGCTTAAAGCCAAAGCAGGTGAACACATTGGTTTTTTTGAATAAAAACCAATGGCTTCTTAACAATTAAGTCGAATTGTTATTGCCTTTGGCTTAGCTTTTCTTTTTCTGCAAGATTCTCATATTAATTTGAAAAGTAATTTAACGTACCATTAAGTGTTTTTGTTTTTTAGCACAATAAGTTGCTGAGACTGAAGATCTCAATTAAGTTTGTTTGATGGTTTGATGGTTCCATCCATCCATCGATACTATCGATTTTTTTCCCCATCGATGGTAAAACTATCGAGGGGGCAGACCATCGATGAATTCCCAGCTCTAGTGTAAGGTAGTAGGGAAAAGGGTGTGGTTGATCATAAGGGGAAAATAAAAGAGAGAGTAAGAGGTCGGTGTTAATTGGTGATGGTAGTTAATGAGCATATCAAAGAGAGTGAGTATTAGAGAGGAATTGTGTAAGGTTGTAGAGAAAAGGTGGTTGTTGATCATGAGGGGAAAAAAGAGAGTAAGAGAGTAGGAGGTAGTAGGGAAAAGGTGGTTGTTGATCATGCTCGCTCTGCGCACTTGGCTCCTCCTCGCTCTACTCACTTGGCTCCTCCTCCTGCTCTTGCTCCTCCGCGCTCTGCGCACTTGGCACCTCCTCTTTGCTATTTGCTCCCAATCGCTCCAATCACTTCAATCACTTTTTTTGCACCCCCAATTCCCTACTACTTAAAATATTTTTTAAAAAAGGTTATAATACAGATAAATATTTAAACATTAGCATATCAAATATCTAAATCCATAAATATACAATCGCTTGAGTTATCATCATAAAATTCAGCAATGAAATCTTTTCTCTCTTGATTATAAATATTATTATCATTTTCTATACAATTAGAACTTATTTTGTAATTTCCCCATGCAAAGGTATTTGGTTCTGAACGAATGGAGTTTGGAGCATCATCTGTATCATTATAATTATTAACTTGAAATCTCATCTAATAGCGCTTAAGAATATGAAATGTTAATCTAAGTTAAGCATATCGATATGTAGTGTAATATTGTCATCCCCAATGTAATGTCATACTGGCATACCTAATCGGGTATCGATCTGCAAGGTCACACTGTCAATCATATATCGAATATCGATATAATACTCGATCTCAAGGTGAGCTTGACAGCAAGCTCGACTCAACCCTTTTTCCGGTCTGATTATTCTTTCCGTTTCCGTCACTGTGCACAGTTCTCAACCCCCAAATTATCAAATAATAAATCGGCGGGATCGCCTTTAACAGTCATACTAGGCAGTTAATTCTTTGTCATAAAATTGGTCCTTCGAGCCGGATCCCAGCTGCACATTTATTTCGACAATTTGTGTGGTTGAGTGGTGCAAGTTTGTTCAGTGTTTTTTTGTGAATATTTATTCGAGGCCGTGGGTAACCCAAATCACGATGCAGACCGTGATACATCAGCGTGGGTTTTGTAAAAGCCAAATCACCCGGGCCTACCATACCGCCAACCAATTCATCGTGAAACCACAATCCCTGGCGACGTATGAAGCGCGCATAACCCAGCTGCAGGAGAATTATTCCCGGTTTCTGCAGCTTACCGAGGAGCTGTGTACCTATCGAGAGACCCCGGGCTGGGAGGATCCGGACCTGGATATGGACACATATGAGGGGAAACATTTCGCAACGTATTCGATGCTCAGTCTGGCCATGGACGAGTTGCGTGCCGAGTCGGACGCCATGCGGAACCATCCCACAGAGGCAGAAGCGACTGGTGGCAGCCAAGGGTCACGCAGCCACGTGGACCTACACTACGAGAGAATCAAGTTGCCTACGTTCTCGGGCAATTACGAGGATTGGCAACATTTTTCGGATATGTTCACTGGCTCCATAGGAAGCGATAAACAGTTAACCAACTGTCAACGATTCCATTACCTGAAGTCATATTTGTCTGGTGAAGCATTTTCATTGGTCAAGCACATTACTGTAACCAACGACAATTATACTGAAGCGTGGGACCGATTGGCCCAACGCTACAATAAAAAACAGGTTATAATGCGATCGTTCTTTGACAGTTTCCTTACTCTTCCTACGGTTTCTGCCAGCAACACATTCACGATTCGCAGATTGGCAGATGGAGCTGATGAAGTAGTTCGCGGGCTAAGAGCTTTGGATTGCGAGAGTCGAGATCCGTGGTTAATTCATATTCTGTTGGCGAAATTGGATGACGACACTCGACAGGCATGGGCAGAGCGGAGGGAGGCTGAGTCCCTCACTGCAACAATTGACCAGTTCATCCGATTCCTGCTATCTCGAGGAGATACACTGGAGGCTAGCCAACATTCTCGGATGGGCCACAATCGGCGCTCAGCAACCACCCATCATGTCAGTACAGAGCCGTACGGATCAAACGGACAATGTTCCTACAATATTTAACATTCCTCTTTTTATTCTGTTGTTTGGGGTTATGGATTTTATTTTAGCTCTAATTAGATTTATTTCGGCTAATAGCTCCTTTTTTCCTGTGATGTTAATATTTTTAATGTTTGTCTCCATTTGATTTATTATATTATTTAAAGGGTCGATATTAATAATGTGTAGTATAATTACTGTTTCATTAACTATTTCCGTGGAATAAGTTTGTATAGGATTGCATTTGATTGAATTGGTTCAATTTGTAATCTGCCTTGAACACACATTATAACGTAAAAAATTATGAAAGTCTGAGGATAAGAGAAAAAATTTTTGTTTCAAGGATGTCAATCTGTATTTTGTTGGAAATTAATTTTTTCCTGCTTTGACGGTCTTTTTTATATTACATGGATGAATATTATTTAATGTTGTAATTCTAAAATAAGGTTCATCCTTATGCCTAACTCGTTTATAGTTTTTAATTGGTCCTTCCTGTCTTTCCTCCTCATAATCTTCTCTTGTATTATTTTGTTTGCTTAAATTTTTTCTTTGTGCTTGATAATAGTGTTTTTTAGTTTTTCCTCATCTTCTATGTTTTTTGCATAGTTTGGTGTACATTTTATTGTAGAGTGATAACGGTTATTATAAGCTGTTATTGCTAATTGCATTTTGGATGAAATTGATAAATCATCATCTATTCCTGCTATTATTTCAATGAGAGTAGAATGTAGTCTTTCTATGTCTGCATTTCCTGTATGTGAATTTGGCTTTGTATAATGGATTTCTATTTGTTCTTGGTTTAAGTATTGTTTTATCTGTTCTGATCGAAATTCATTATCCATTATTATTTTATGTGGCTTATTGAATTTGGCAAAGTGTTCAATCATAATTTCCATTTTAGTTTTCCAGTTTCTATCTGTTATATTATAAGCGACTGCGAATTTTGTGAGCTTGTCTATGATTGTAACAAACGATTTGTGTTTTATATGAAATATGTCTAAATGTATAATTTGATTTTTAACATCCGGTGTTTCTGTGAATTGAAACTTAGGTTTGATTGGTTTTCTGTCATATTTAATTTCCTTACATTTTTTACAATTTGAAATTATCAACTGAATATGGTCTCTTATCTTTGGAAAATATATTTTGTTCTTTAACGAATTAAAAGCTTCATTTATTCCGCTATGTAATGAATCTTTGGTGTGGTAAATAGCTATTTGTTTGTGTAACTCTTCCTCGCTTGAAATTTCCTGAGCTCTCTTAGTACATTTAAAAAATTTTATATTATTACAGTGTGAAAAATGTTCATTAAGATACATTGTATCTTATAATATTCTGAGTCTGGAACTTCTGAAAAAATTCCTACTGTTCCTTTATTTATATTATTTTGCATTTTGGTTTCGATTTCAATTTCTGTTTCTGCTGGGCTTACTTCTATTATTTTTCTACCATGCTGAATATTAATATTGCCCGTTGTTGTATAAGTTACTATTATCTGAGTTTTATATTTGTTTACAATATCGTCTTTTATATAGAAATTTGTAAATCCTCCTTCCTCTGCTGAATGCTGTGTATCTGATAGTTCAAAGTTTGACTCATTTGTTTTATCCTTGTTTATTAGTTCAGCTGTTTCCTGTCTACTTAAAAAATCTGCTACTTTATTGTCTTTTCCTTTCAAATATATTATGTCATAATCGAATTCTTGTAATTTTAAAATCCATCTTTGGTGTCTTGCTGTCATTTCTTTCCCTTTGTATTTTGAGTTTAGATATTTTATCGGAGCATGATCTGTTATAATTTGGAATTTATTACCTATCAAATAGTGTTTAAAATAGTTTACTGCATGTATAATGGATAAAAATTCTTTATCAATTGTACTGTAGTTTTTTTCGTGTTTATTTAGAGTTCTTGAAACGAATGCAACTGGTTGCCCTTGTTGAGACAATACTGCATCTATTGCGAAGTCACTGGCATCTGTTGTAATGGTAAATGGTTTATCAAACTCTGGATATTTTAAGATTGGATGTGAGCTTATAAGTGTTTTAAGGTTTTCAAAGGCATCTATAAACTGTGGGTCATTTGTATTAATTTGTGTGCTTTTTTTAAATATCTGATCATTGGGTAAGCTATTTTGGAATAGTCCTTAATAAATCTTCTGTAAAATCCTGTCATACCAAGAAATCCTTTCAATTGCTTTTCTGTTTTAGGTAGCTGCATTGCTTTTATTGCTTCTATTTTATGTGGATTGGGTTTAATCCCTTGCTTTGTGAGAATGTGTCCTAAATATTCAGTATATTGTTTCATGAAGGAACATTTGTCTGGTTGAATTTTTAAGTTATGATTTCTAAGTATTTTGAAAATGTTTTCTAGAGCAATCTTATGTTCCTCAAGTGTTGTTGAAAATATCAAAATATCGTCCATGTATACAACACAACTTTTGTTTATATAATCCCTCAGTATTTCATTCATTAAACGTTGAAATGTGGCTGGGGCATTTTTTAACCCAAAAGGCATTCTAACATATTCATATAAACCCATTGGTGAAATGAATGCTGTTTTCTCTATATCTTCTTCTGCCATTAAAATTTGGTGATAGCCTTTTGCTAAATCTAATGAAGTAAAATATTGGGCTTTACCGAGTTTGTCTAATACAGCGTCCATGATAGGTATTGGGTACTTATCTGGAACGGTTACTTGGTTTAAACGCCTATAGTCTACACAAATACGATACTTTTGAATTCCAGAGCTATCTCTTTTTTAGGTATGACACATATTGGAGAACTATATTTGCTTTTGCTTTTTCTTATAATTCCATTGTTTTCCATATAAATTATTTGTTTCTTTATTTCTTCTTCATATTTTGGGGAGACCCTATAGAGTTTTGAATTAATAGGTTGGTCTGTAGTAGTTTTTATGCTATGAACTACAGTGTTAGTATTGGTTAAGTGATCCCCTTCTTTGAAACATAACTTTTCGTACTTTTTTGAAAGATTTCTTATTATTTGTTCTTCCTCAGTATTGAGTTCTTTTAACTTAAGATCATCAATTTCACTTACTTCCATTACGCAAACATCTTCTGATTGTTTGGAAAGGAATGGAATTTCGACCCCATTGTTAAGTTTAATAATTTTGTTTTGAAAATCAATATTTGCAAAATTCCTTTGAATGAAGTCCATGCCCAATAGAAAATCATATGATTTTTCCAGAGGCATAGCCACCCATCTTGTTCTTGCATAATTTATATATTAAAACTCCCTTGGCACTTTTGTTTTCACTAAGTAACTGTCACTTTCTATTTTTCCCTTTATTGTATGTATATTTTTCAATTATTTTGTATTTGGAATTATGTACATTATTTGTGTTTAAAATGCTTATGGTTGATCCTGTATCTACTAAAATAATATAAGTATCTTCCTCTATTGTTCCTTTTATAAAAATTTTTTTTCATCCAAGGCTAGTTGGTAAAAAACTCTTGATTATCTGTGCTGTTTACTACTTCCTCATTTATATTATCTACACTCATTGCTTCTGCTGGTGGTTGCTGATAATTTTGTGGTTGCTGATAATTTTGATTTTGTCTTACATTCTGACTCTGTTGTCTATTCGGATTTTGATACTGTCTCGTATTTTGATTCTGTTGTCTATTGGGATTTTGAGACTGTTTTACATTTTGACTCTGTTCAGTATTTTGGTTTGTATTTTTATTAGTTGTCTGTTTGTTATATGTACTATGGTCATTGTCATTTTTGGTTAATAATAGTTTTTTATTTAAATTTCCATAATTCAGACCAATATAATTTGCAAGTTCAATTCTTATATCTGTTAATGTTGTTTTATTCATTAAGGCAATGGCCATTGGACCACAAGATAATTCTTTTACTCTTTGAATTAAGAGACCACTTAATATGTCAACTAATCTGCTATTGTTTTCAAAGACCGAAAAATCAGTAATTTCCTCAACAATTACTCTTACTTTAAAATCAAGATCTCGAACGGTAGTTACCCTTAAGTTATTAATTTTTCTGGTTTTGATCCGTTCTTGGGCGATAATAATGTCGAAGACGAGTTTTGCAATCAGCCCAAGATGTAGGGGGTTAATATTAAGCATAGTTCTAGCCTGACCTTGAATTTTGGTGTTGAATATAACAGTGAAGACCTGGTCGTTATCATCATACTCCTCCATGATTTGGTTCACTGCCGAAATGAAACCATGTAACGTTCCCTCCTGTCCAGTGAACACCGGCAAGTACCTTGTTTCCTTCTCGATGCTGTTTCTCTCCCTTGTTGTTGGATTAGAATGCATCTCTTGATTGGATACTATTATTGATGTTAGCATTTGAATGCATTGTTGTATTTCGTTAATTTGTGCCATTTTAAGTTTTTTTTAAGTTTCCACAATAATTCTGTTTGTTTGCACAAAGTGTTTTTACAATATTATATTTTATTATTTGTCACAAAATGTTTTTATAATATTATATTGTTTCGTTGGCTTAGATTTTCTCCAAAGTTTCCACAATATATATATTTTATTTTGTCACTAAATGTTTTGTTTTCCACAGTATTATATTGTTTCGTTATCTTTGATTGCGTTCAAAGTTTCCACAATATTTTAGCTGTGAACCTCGAGTACCGACTGCGCCAATTAAGATTGAGTCTGTTCTGGTTGAGTGTTAAATCAAGACTGCTTTATTGAAATCATATTCTGGTTTGGCTTACATCTAAGTGTTTATAATGTTTTCTTCTGGTCACTTTTCTTGTTTGGATTTGAATCTTGTGACACTCTATGTTTAGTTTGGAAACTGTCCCCTTTTTTGGGAACCCCTTTATTTTTAAAAATGGTTTTTTTTTATAATAATATAGTAAATGGAAAATTTTTGGTTGGGTGTTGATTGATAGGGAGTGTTAATATTTTACTAAAACTTGGATGGGAATTTTGTTAAAAAAATAAATTTTAGTTTGGGTTGTAAATTTTTAAGATCATACCCTGATCCATGGTGTCCAGCAAATGGCTGGCCATGTTTCAGAGGCAGTGCGGTGCTCAGTCCTGCGGAAGAGGACTACCCGACTGCAGTTAATCATCATGTTCAAGTTAATAGTCCCAACAGTGGTGTTTCCCACCACCCTCTGGAAAATGCTCCGCTCGTAGGTTCGCAAACCCTTTTGCCAACCATCCTCGCATCAGTGGTCGACGCCTGGGGCAATACCTTCACTTGCCGAGCGCTCCTCGACACTGGATCGACAGTATCATTGGCGACGGAATCATTTGTCCAGAGGATTGGCATGCGACGGACGCATGCAACAATTTCGGTCCTTGGTCTCGCAGCAAATAGGGCTGGCGTGACTCGAGGACGTGTAACGTTTCGACTCTGTTCTCGCAACTCTGAGGACAGCGCTGTGGTCGAAACTTACATCCTAGGTTCCCTCACATCATCGATCCCAACCCAGGACGTGGACACGAGATCCCCCGATGGAGGCAGATCTTAAATTTACCCTTAGCTGACCCATCGTTTAGCACAGTTGGTGCCATCGACATTATTTTCGGATCAGACCAACTGTGGAAGTTTTGTACCGGAGAAAAGAAAACATTTGGTAATCATTTTCCTATCGCATTAAATACTATTTTTGGATGGACCATTGCAGGGTCCCTTGCCACTTCTTATGACCCCGTGCCACCCGCGATGACGTATCATGCTGGTCTGGATCTGGATGCGCTTGTCCGATCGTTTATGGAGATGGACAGCATTCAAGTTAAGTCTCCGTTGTTGGACTTAGTCGATCCATCAGAACAGCACTTCGCAACCACTCATACTCGGTTACCAAATGGAACTTATGTTGTGGAATACCCGTTTAAGGAAGAGAGCCCTGCTGACTGCGTCTCTCGTGGGCTTTCCCCATCCAAGCTGCTGGATCACGATTTATGGTGGAGTGGACCTTCTTGGCTGGCACAACCCCAATCTAAATGGCCATTACCGAAGCTCGCATCAAACGAAGTGGTCTACTCGTCTATCGAATCCGAAGAAAAACGTCAGCCTATTACTGCCCTTCATGTTTTACCTGATGAAAGCATGCATGAGGAGTTAATCAACAAAATATCGTCCTGGACTCGTCTCTTGAGGGTAACTAGTTACTGTTACCGGTTCATTGAGCGGATTCGGGGCAAAGAGTCGTTACGGTTACTACTGCGCATGGATCATACAAACGCCCTATCGCTAAATTGGCCATCCTCCCTATTTACTGAACGAATTGTTCAGCGGGGGCCGGTATGGTTCTGAACGAATGGAGTTTGGAGCATCATCTGTATAATTATAATTATTAACTTGAAATCTCATCTAATAGCGCGTAAGAATATGAAATGTTAATCTAAGTTAAGCATATCGATATGTAGTGTAATATTGTCATCCCCAATGTAATGTCATACTGGCATACCTAATCGGGTATCGATCTGCAAGGTCACACTGTCAATCATATATCGAATATCGATATAAGACTCGATCTCACGGCTCAACCCTTTTTCCGGTCTGTTCTTTCTTTCCTTTAACAGTCATACTAGGCAGTTAATTCTTTGTCAATTATATTATATTATATTATATTATATTATATTATATTATATTATATTATATTTTTTTTTATATTATATTATATTATATTATATTATATTATATTATATTATATTATATTATATTATATTATATTATATTATATTATATTATATTATATTATATTATATTATATTATATTATATTATATTATATTATATTATATTATATTATATTATATTATATTATATTATTTATATTATATTATATTATATTATATTATATTATATTATA
>JAECWO010000105.1:80000-81128 GCA_018150735.1 Drosophila sp. 14030-0761.01
GCGCATGGATCATACAAACGCCCTATCTTATATTGGATATCCTATATTATCTTATATATTTATTAAATGGGTATATGATATTGAACGAATGTAGTTTGGAGCATCATCTGTATTATTATAATATTATATTATATTATATCTATATGTATATAATATTGTAATTATATTATATTATAATATATAATATTATATTATATTATATTATATTATATTATATTATATTATATTATATTATATTATATTATATTATATTATATTATATTATATTATATTATATTATATTATATTATATTATATTATATTATATTATATTATATTATATTATATTATATTTATATTATATTATATTATATTATATTATATTATATTATATTATATTATATTATATATTATATTATATTATATTATATTATATTATATTATATTATATTATATTATATTATATTATATTATATTATATTATATTATATTATATTATATTATATTATATTATATTATATTATATTATATTATATTATATTATATTATATTATATTATATTATATTATATTATATTATATTATATTATATTATATTATATTATATTATATTATATTATATTATATTATATTATATTATATTATATTATATTATATTATATTATATTATATTATATTATATTATATTATATTATATTATATTATATTATATTATATTATATTATATTATATTATATTATATTATATTATATTATATTATATTATATTATATTATATTATATTATATTATATTATATTATATTATATTATATTATATTATATTATATTATATTATATTATATTATATTATATTATATTATATTATATTATATTATATTATATTATATTATATTATATTATATTATATATATATTATATTATATTATATTATATTATATTATATTATATTATATTATATTATATTATATTATATTATATTATATTATATTATATTATATTATATTATATTATATTATATTATATTATATTATATTATATTATATTATATTATATTATATTATATTATATTATATTATATTATATTATATTATATTATATTATATTATATTATATTATATTATATTATATTATATTATATTATATTATATAT